>CM042249.1:49578407-50030907 GCA_023566225.1 Romanogobio albipinnatus
TTCCAAAGATGAACTTACAGTCTTACGGGTGAACGACATGAGGGTAATTAATGACAGAATTTTCGATTTTGGGTGAACTAACCCTTTTACCCTTTAACTGTCACCCCCCTTTTTGAGAATACACATGAAAATGCACTATCCAAACTTAAAGGGCTGTAATTCAAGAATGCTTTGGAATATAGACCAAAGTTTGGTCTCGTTTTAAAGAAATTCAAAATATGAAAGTACAAAATAGTTATGGAAGTTTAAATTTACTGTAAATTAAAAATACTGTACTAAATATTTTTTATTTAATATAAAATATATATTTTACAAAAAATTATTTACTCTAAAATTACTATAAAATCAAAGCCATATGTCTAACCAATTTGTGTTCCAAATTTGAAGTTGATATCACAAAAATTGAAGTTCCCATGAGATTTTGTTTAGGCGCTGTACCAAAAATAGCCACCGGGTGTCATTCAAATTCCATTTATTGTTTTTTTGATGCATTTTCTTTAAATTTCTGTCCAAATATCACTTCCATCACAAAACAGTCACCAAATATGGACCCTTGAGGCTCAGACCTTTCCGACAATATGCGTTTTGTCAAGATTGGAAAAGATTTTGAATATAAAGTAGTTAAAATGAAACATGACACCGCCCACTAGGGGAGGAGCCCGCTAGAATAATTTAGAGTAACGTTTCCATGGTAAGACAATGTCCGATTTCAAAACGGTTTTCACAGGATGAAATTTGAGTTTGTAAGCTTTCAAATGATACCTAATTTATGATAATTACTTAAATATATGATACGAAAAATAGGCGATCAAAAAAAGAGCACCAGGCGTCCCACCTGTGGGACGGTGACAGTTAAGAGATTAAATCAGGTTAACATTCTTAATTTTGTCCAAAACTATTCAATTTAATTATTCTAAAATGAATATAAAAAACAAACCAAAACCAGTAATCCAGTTTAATTGATTATTTTTATTCAGTGAAACACTATTTTTACCACATTTACAAAACCTTTTACAAGGGCTTCTGACTAGCCAGAAGATGGTTTTGTTACATCCATGGTATACCCAAAGTAGTTGATTTTTATTATTAAAACAACTTTAATTGTTATTAGTAGGTCCTCACCCCGAGCACATGCTCTACACTTCACCATAATGGTAACCTTCAAAAACTTTTAAATACCAACTTAACAAAACATTAAGCATTAAAAAGTCTCTCCATTTTCTTATCTTGTTAAAAATGCATAAAAATAGCACTTTATTTTAACATTTACTCTCTGAATTCAGCCCCTTTGCAAAGCATGATGGGAAGTGAAAGTCTTGTTTGATTGGGTTTCTTGATTGAAACGTGTTATTTCAAAATGAAAACTTCAAGTGATGTCAAAGAGGAACGGTTTTAAGTCAGTTTAACATGAATCAATTACATTTGAACCAGAAACCTGAGATAATTGTGTTAAATCAAGATGAATTGCTTAAATAAAGTGAACATAAAATAATTTGAGTGAACCTTTTGAGAGTAAAATTCAAGCACTTTCAAGGGCTAAACTAGCCTGACGTCGTCATACTCAATTCTAGTCAGAATTTGAGTCTGATACTGCTCCGTTGGGCTGTGATTATGGGGCGTGTTTCAACCGAACCAGGAAAGACCTCAATTGGATAGACCTACAACCAATCAGAGCAACGGAGAGACGCATAACGTTAGTTGTTAAATGTCAACAGAACTCAACTGCACTGTGTTGCCAAGTCCACGGGTTGAAGTGACCCCAATTATGTGATATACAGACCCAGGAATGCGAAATTTAGCAGCCGTGCCAAAATAACACATATTTTACCCCCCAAATGCCATTTTCCCCAGAGAACCCCCCCCACCCGGAAAGCTATTGGGCTTGTTTTTAGCTACTTTTGAGTAGCAATTGGGCGAGTTTTGCTGTAAAAACTTGGCAACCCTGTCCGCACGCTGCAATGTCACGTTAGAAGAAGAAGATGAGTGTAAACGATCTTTGCCGGTGTTGTAAAAAAGAATTTAAGGATACACAGAGTACTTACCAACACGATCATCATTTCTGAGAGAAATAGTAAAGGTGAACGCATAAACGAACAAGTTCTCCGTTTAGGATTAGAACAAATTCAACCCAAGCACCTTTGATGACGTGGATGATTACGTTACTGTTTATCATCTGTCCATCATCGTCTAAAGCCCGCCCTGACAATTTCATTGTTCCGAACAGTTTCTGTTCGGGCATAATTACTTCTCTATGGATCAAGTCCAGACCGAACTGCCCGTGCCAAAAATTTTGTGGGCGGGGCTAAGTTCGTCTGGCATCCAGGCTAGGGCTAAACATCTGTGTTCCAGAACTTCGAAGCTCTAAATATTATCCAACTGTTTTTTTTATGTGATGATTTGTAGGTGTAGGAGAACTAACACTGTGGCAAACAAACACCACCACGGTTACCCCCAAATCTCTAACATGACAAAAAAAAGTTTCTAAATCCCAACATAATAGAACATTACACAACAGTAACAAGTCATCTACTTCATTTATCTTGCTTAAAAACACATGAAGATAAACAAATTCAACATTTTCTATTCCAATTAAATATCAGGCAAAGCATTCTGGGAACTAGAAATCTCCTTACCCCCAGTAAATAATAAATCAATAATTCAATAAAACAATAAATAAGTTGTGATAAAATGTTCATTTATTGATCAAGCAGCAAACATCCTCGAAACAACAACTGTCATGCCTGATGTAGACAACGAACTACCCTAAAATATGAAATATGAAAAAAATTGCTAGATTTATGTTGCAATATTATGGAAATATGTCATCACCATGTGAAAAGGGTTCATTGCGTCAGCCAAACCCAGCAGTAAATATATATTAAGTAAATGTAACTTAATTAGTATGTTGGAAATGCACATGCCTACAAAGCCTTGTCTAGATTACTCAGGATATGAAGTGCGATATATTTTTCTATGTTATACTTACAGCCTCAATGATTTATTTTGCAGTAGTTGGCGGCAGAGGAGCACTTATTGCACTTATTTGTGCTCCTTTTATAATCACTGAAGCTGTCAGTCAGTTCAGTGTTATACTATAGAAGAACAAAGGTGCATTTAGACTATTTATATTTTCCCTACACTGTAAAAAATGTAAGGCCTCGCCAATTCAAAATTTTCTTGTGAGTGATCACATCAAAATTTTTCAATTGGTCAAATTGAATTTCTGTGAATTGAATTTTATCCATTGTGGCAACAGTCTGTTAACATGGGCTCAATAAGAAATAATATGTTGAGCCAATGGAAAAATTTAATTTAACAACACTGTAACAAATGTCAGGCCTCTCCAATTTAACATTTTCGAGTGAGCGATCACATCTAAATTTTTCAGGTGGCCAAATTGAATTTCTGTGAATTATCAATTCACAGAAATTCAATTTGGCCAACTGAAAAATGTAGATGCGATCGGTCACTAGAAAATTTTGAATTGGAGAAATGTATTACAGTGAAACTGTGAGATTGGTCCAATAAAATGTTTTAAATTGTAGTCACAATTGTTTATTTCTCACTGTCCCAAAAGACAAAAATGACTAAAAACATAGCCTAAATATATTAAGCAAAATACAGAACACAGACAACAGGGTTGACATTTTATCACATTACTTTATTCCAACACAGGATATTTGGTGAAAATACCTTATTTTCAATAAGGAAAAACTCTGAATACATTCTTCTGCATAACAGGGTGTCTTATTGTGGTGAAGAAAACGTGGCACTGCGGAGGCTAAAAACCTGCAAATGAAAATAAAATCTAACATTAATGACAAAGTTCCCCTGCATCACATCTGGCAAATGACAGAACAGAAGTTACTTCATTATATAATGAGGATGAGACGAATGAATGGATGAATAAGAAAATCACGAGCTTGACGTGTTTGATATTAAAAGGCAATAACTCAAGCCCTGAAAGAGGCCGACGCCAAACGCAATCTAACAGCACCGGGTCGGCATGGCACACATATCACACAAATGACTTAATTTACTTATTACCTATTGTTTTAGACATATAAGATATGAGGAAAATAAAACTATTGGTTACCATTAGAGTAAACGAGGTAAACGAGAACACACGCATGAAACCAATGAATGCATGAACTTGTGATTCTACAAAATGTCTTTTAAACTTCATACCTGGTCATAAAGCAAAACTCTGGAGAATAATTTCAGTGCTCAATACTCACCAACGTCTTGTGAGATGAATATCTCTATTCTCTTGGGAATGTCTGTTTCGGTCTTCAGCACCTGCTGGTTCAGCTCCGTTCCCGCGCTCCACATTTGAAATCTCCACAGGAACGGTTTTCTTCAAGCGCATTTTGCACATGCGTATACCGTTTTTCGGACGTAGGACTTGTTCAGCCAACACGGATTTTTCACTTCGACTTCATAGATTGACTGAGCACAATTAAAAATGTTTGGTGAATATACAATTTTAATTTCGAGTGAAGACCTTAAACTATGATTAGTACAATGCATCTTTTTGCATGTGGATAATTATTTGGAAGTCATTTATTGGGCCAATATGTAATGATCAATTTGCACAATTTTTCCAAAATTAGGTTTTTGCACATGTTGCTAGTAAAAGTTCATTTTATCTGTTCAAGCTCAGTGCTTCACTGTTATATTTCCAATAAACAAACTCTCAAATGTTAGTCTGGTGTCCAATCAAAATCTTATAGTAAAATAGCATTACTATTTTTAACACTTATTCTCTTTATATTTTATTAAAATGTTGGCTTATAAACGGTCCTGCACTGTGATATGTGAATTAATTAATGGACATATATCCAGACATGAGCGATATTGAAATTTGTGTGGCTTATTGAGAAGGGGGTGCTAAGCAATCATATATATTGTCACATGAATCAGACTTAAAATGGGCTGTTTTGGCTTTGACCAGTAAGGAAACACCTAGCAACCACCCAAAACAAAACCCAATGCCCTACAAACCACCAAGAACTGGGCAACTTGTCAGGCCAACTCCAACATCATGGCAAGCACAGGCAAGCTCCATTCATTTGCTTTTAAGAATTTGTACAAGAAAAAAAAAAATCTGGTCTTTTTTTTAAAGGAATTTAGCAGTTCCTCTAGTGCCAAAAACCATTGAAGAAAGATAGCCCATATTCCTCCTCGCATAGGTAGAGTGCATGTTTACTTTCTATTAGTTTTGGCGTGTTGGTGCTAATGTCAATCAACATCTGGAGACACACTGCATGTTTCCAGAAGCTGCTGTCCTGTACGGAAGCAGCTGGCAGAACACCTACGTTCTCACTTTACATGCATCCCAGCCAGAAGCCCTGCCAACCACAACACAAGAGTCTAAGCAGCTGACATCAGTGACTTCCATCTCGCTCACTGGGTAAGCATACATGTCTGCACAATGTCCATATGCATGAACGTGATTTAACCCCCATGGACTTTTTTCTCCAAAAAAACCCTCACTTGGTCAGAAGAATACAGACGCTGGTGGGCAACTGACACAAAGAAAACTCTGAACAATTGTGGTGTATAGGGGTGATTCTATAATTGCAGGTACAGTACATTTGGTGTCCAAAGTCATTACTTATTTCTGATTTTTTTAATGATTATTTTTTGTAAAAAAATGACTCGTTGTCATGGATCACAAGATTTTAATATTTTCTGTAAAAAGTGTCTTATATAGCTGAAAATCATAATTTCTTGCTGTCCAAATTAATTTTCCATCATGTATCGCGTAATCATAATATTTGATTTTACTTTTATTTTCGTGAAAGCCCTAAATAGTAATTTTTACTAATTCTACAACATTAAATCATAAACTTTTATCTTACAAAAATGTGTGTGCATAAATCTTTCATCAACTCGGTTACCATATCATACTTTGCATATTAAATTGATGGGATTATCTCCCACAACTATGCAAGATACAGGAAATGATGTCACTTTCCCTCACTAAAAAGATCTGAAGCGCTCTATGAGAAAATATTTAATCTAAAAAGTTCTTGCACCAAGAGTTTTGTAAAACGTCAAAATACACAATATCAAAAGGAAAACCGAATTTATCACTGATCACACAGTGGGTTGTATAAAAGATGTAATTAGTGCCATGTGCTCTTAGCATTTATGCTAGCAAGTGCAGTGTTTGGCTAAAAAGTTTAAAATAGTCAATTCTGTTACGAAGGTAGAGTAACAATGTTGACCGTATGTAACAGAATTGATAAACAATAGTAGAGAAGAAAGAGGGGGGGGGGGAAGAAATCTGTCTATTAGTTTGTTAGTTCTTTCGTTAAAAGTAAAAAAAAAAAACGGTAACTTGTGTTTGGCAAGCACTGAATTATTAAAATGTAATATGTTTTCAATAGATACTGGAAAGAATTTCTTTTTTTTGTATCTCCGATTATATAATTATGCTGTGTTCCAAGCAGGTTTTTGAGCCAGTAAGTTACAACTTCAAACCACGACTCACGACTTTGTAGCGTTCCAGGCAAAGTCACGCCAAACTGCCCGAGCACAAGGAATGTGGTAGCTAGATGTAAACAAAGCATGACGGACCGTACAGGGCTTATGCTCATTTACAATCATTTCTATCGCCAAAGGTGCGCACTCCTTGCTTATTTGAGGGAAACGGAGGAGAAGAAATGGTGCATACGGCAAGAGAAGTGGCTATACCTTTTATTTTACGTTGTATTTGTTTCATAAACACCGACCGCATCCATAGGGGCTGCCATTGTTGTTTCGCGGGCTATGTGACTGGGAGTACATCGATCTAGAGTTCACGGGTGGGAAAAACACAGGTTACGGGTTGCCTGGAACAAAGCATTACTCATATAAACACAAAATGGGCTAACTAAAACTGCAAACTGGCCCAATTATTAAGTATGGGGGGAAAAAAGCGAGTTGGCAATGGTATTTTGTAATAATTTTACCAGATGGGGACTAAGCCAAGTGACACACCAACGTCCTATGTGAACACAAAAGTTTACATGACAATTAAAATCTGCCCTTTAGTATACTTTTCTTATTTTTTTTACAAACTACAAAGCCACTTGACTTTATTCATCGGCTGCCAACATATGGGCAGATTTACGTAACAAACAAAAGGATATTACATGAGTATTGTACATAAAAGACTTATATATAGTGTATTTGGTCAGATACAATAAAAGAGACAATGTGACAAGATAATTTGAAGAACGTTAAATCATACACAGGAAAAACTGTGTGTATAGTATGTTTTGTGATTTGTAATTTTCCTCAATGTGGAAAGAAGGAAACAGCGCCCTCTACTCGCCATGAAAGAAATGCAGCCATGGACTACTACACTTTACAACACCGGCAATTGGATTTTTTATTTAACTGTACAACATAGTGTTTGTAATCACATTTCGGATACAAAAATGTAGAAGTGAAAGAACAATGTTCTTATACACAAAAGCAATCAATCATTATTACTGAAATGCCAACATGTATCATTCCCAAAACGCTGCAGGGATTTGCAATGGGAAAAACAGACAGCAGCCTCCAATAATAGGCTACAACGACAAAAAGAGAAATTCTGATGTGCATTTTATTTAAGGTTCATATCTAAAGAAGTAAACAGGATATGTCCGAATGTAATCTGTGAAATATGTAATGTCTGCAATGTTAGTCATCATGAAAAAGCATCGCACGGCTGGCACAAATCAGCATGGCTTGTTTACTTACCGTATATCTTCATTTTTGAGAGAAAGCAGCTGTCCAAATTGTAATCCGTTTGTGTTGATGCCGTCAATTTAGCGTTGTGACTCCAGAAGTGGCAGTGAGTGAAGGAAGAGCGTCTCACTCACCATCAGTCCAAGCGGCACACACGCCTACCTAAAGTCTCTCTTAAAGACACAGTTCCATCAGCAATCCTGTCTGTCGTGCCTACAACCAAATCAACTGGCATACTAGAACCACCAAGTGTGAAATAAAGCAATAACTGATTTGATGTAAAGCCAGTAGTTATATCCTCCTGAGACTCTGAAAAGTTTTTTGAATCGAGTATTTTTCATATGTCCAGCGCGCTCTTTAAGGTCACTAAACTCTAGGCTTCTGGTCATCTAGGATATTTAAGTCCACTAAAGGAGGGAGGGCATTTTCACATTTAGCTCCTAAACTCTGGAATAGTCTTCCTGATATTGCTCGAGGTTCAGACTCGCTGTCCCAGTTTAAAACTAGATTAAAGACGCATCTCTTTAGCCAAGCATTCACATTATAATTACCTTTTATACTACAGTTAAATCGGATCAAAAGCATTAATATAATATTCTGAACAGCAGCTATGCTAATTATTTCCCATCTGCTTTTCTGTTGTTATCTCGGGACACTAGTCCCGAGGTAAATAGTTTGTCAGCTCCAGTTTGTATCCAGCCGCTCATGAAGACTTCGGATGCCCCAACACCTGTGATGAGACGACTCCACGCCTGTGAAGAGACGACTCAACGCCTGTGAAGAGACGACTCAACGCCTGTGAAGAGACGACTCAACGCCAGCGTTGTTATGGCCTAAATTAATACACGATTGATTAACTTTTTCGAACATTATTCTTTAACATTGTCTTTCTAACATTTTTACTGTACATTTATGAAATGCACTTTCTGTAAAGCTGCTTTGAAACAATGTGTATTGTGAAAAGCGCTATACAAATAAATTTGAATTGAATTGAATATGTTATGCTATGTCATCTGTAGTGAACAGGCGGGACGCAAGTGATTTTTGGTAGTTTCAGCCTGACGCAGTTATCTCACGTCCAGCGCCACGTTGTTTAAAAAGCATGAGCTGTGTCCGAAATCAAATGCTTCTCTACTAGCCTGACGCACTCAGATTCTAGTTAGAATATGAGTCTGATACTGCTCTGTTGGGCTGTGATCAGTGTTGCCGGGTTTTCACAACAAAACCCGCCCAGTCGTTACTCAAAACTACATTTACATTTATGCATTCGGCAGATGCTTTTATCCAAAGCGACTTACAGTGCACTTATTACAGGGACAATCCCCCTGGAGCAACATGGAGTAAAGTGCCTTGCTCAAGGACACACTGGTGGTGACCGCTGGGATCGAACCAGCAACCTTCTGCATATCAGTTCCATGGTTCAACCCACTGGACCACCATCTCACATAAACTAGCCCAAAACTAGCCCAAAACAAGCCCAAACGCGTTTGAGGGGGGTCCTCCAGAAAAAAATCGCATTCGGGGGGTTAAATATGTGTTTTTTTTTGCAGGGCTGCCTGCTAAAATTCTCATTCCCGGGGCTAAATATCACATAATTGGGGTCGCTTCAACCCGTGGACATGAAAAACAGCCCGCGGCAACAGTGTTGAAGTAGCCCAATTCCGCGGGAAAACCGCAGACTTGGCAACACTGGCTGTGATTATGGGGCGTTTCAGCCGAACCAGGAAAGAAAATTCCCTCAATTGGATAGACCTACAACCAATCAGAGCAGAGCCGGCCCAAGGCATAAGCGAACTAAGCGGTTGCTTAGGGCCCCCTTTGCCACCAGGGGGCCCCCAAGAGCACATTAAATGACTTTTTCATGATGATTGAAATCGCGAAATGGCCTTAAAAAATTACTAAATAAACTGCAAAATGTTACGTTTTCTAATATATGCACGGATTGATTCTGACTACATTGCGGCGCCATCGGCCTGATACTATTCGCTTGTTAGCCAGGGTTCAAAGTCCAAGTGCGAGAAAACCAGAGCTTAAACATAACCTTACTCGTCAGTTGCCCAGTAACCTTTTTATGAATGGATGGATTTGAGAATGCGATATGGTTTAGTGTGAATATCTTGTCTGACGTGCTGCATGTTTTGTACGGAGTACAGCAGAGCTTCCAGTTTCTCAATAAATGTTTTTCTGCAAGTGCTATATCGTCCCAAGTTGTGTAGCCTATATTTTAGAAGTTTTTATTTAGAAAATAAAAAGGTTCCTTCTACACAGTCGAATGGAATGCAAAAAATAAAATTTCCGCCAAAATAAAAGCTCTGTTTAATGTTTGAAAAAAATCGACATTTCTTGTTTTTAAAAGAAGTCTCTTCTGCTCACCAAGGATGCATTTATTTGATCAAAAATGCTGTAAAAACGGTAATATTGTGAAATATTATTATAATGTAAAACATCTGTTTTATATGAATATAGTAAAGTGTGATCTATTCATGTGATCAAAGCTGAATTTATCATCATTACTCCAGTCTTCAGTGTCACATGATCCTTCAGAATTCATTCTGATATGAGGATTTGACGCTCAAGAAACATTTATGATTATCAGTGGTGAAAACAGTTGTGTACAATATTTTTAGGATTTTTTGAAAGCTTTCTATTGCAGAGAAATGCTGTTCTTTTGAACCTTCTATTCGTCAAAGAATCCTGGGGAAAAGTTAGCAGATTCAGCATAAGAAACTACTTACATTTTTAAGTAAATATCCCAGTCTGAACTGTAGTACTGTAAGACTTACTGTACTGTAAGACCGTATAAGGGTAAGACCATTACAGCCAGACATGATGAAAGCAACACCGCTGCAACTACTAAAATTGATACTGGGTGTGCGAATTATCAAGAATTGACAATAGTCAATCATATTGGTGGCACCGAGGGGCCCCCAAATAAAATTTTGCTTAGGGCCCCATAAGGGCTTGGGCCGGCCCTGAATCAGAGCAACGGAGTAAGTGATGTATTGAGCGACGCATAGTTGTCAACATAACTCAACTGCACGTGCGCTGGAATTAAGGAGACATGGAGTACTTACCAACACCATCATCATTTCTGAGAGGAATAGTAAAGGTGAACGCATACACCAACAAGTTCTCCGTTTAGTGAACGAATTCAACCCAAGCGCTCTTTGGTGACGTGGATGATGACGTTACTGTTGATCATCTGTCCATCATCGTATAAAGCCCGCCCTGATGATTTGATTGGTCCGAACAGCTCTGGTTCCAGCATAGCTGCTCCACAACGGATCAAGTCCAGACCGACCTTTTATTCTTGAGTCCCAGGAGGAGAGCTAAAGTTCATGTTTTTGTCTTTTGAAAAACTATAATAGCTGATAGTGAGACTTGTGATGCTGTATTATTCTGCTAGTTAAAATGTATTATTATGCACTAGAACTTACAGTTCGTTGCTGTCAGGCCCCGGGCAGAAACATATGCTCAAAACTGCCACTTTTCGGGAAATGGAAAAAACAGTGTATTTTTAAAATAATTAAACACTGCGTTGTCAAAGATGATATTTTAGGCTTTTTATGGTCTGCACGGCCCTGACACTAGTATACAAACAATATATTAACGTCACGATGAAATCAAATTGGAAGTTTTTTGTCTTTTAGTATGAATGTTAGCCTTAGTCTACTGTCCTCTATAAACTATAGTGTTGCTCCAAAACAATGACAAAATTTGCATTTAGAAGATATAAGCGTTAAAATCTCACTTTCACCAATATGGATCAATGTTTTGATGACATCACTCTGCACTTCAGCTTCTCATCAGATTTTCTGTCCAATCAAATGCTCTCTGGAATCTGAAGCCACGCCCCCTACATTATAAACACACGCTGAAGCTGTGGCTGAAATCGCTCACTTGTTCACACATTTACTGTTTTCTACATGGTGAATACATTTGTTATATAGGGCATAGGGAACGATTCAGACAGTGCACTATATAGGGGGGAGGGAACGATCAGACAGTGCACTATATAGGGGAGAGGGAACGATCAGACAGTGCACTATATAGGGGATAGGGAACGATCAGACAGTGAACTATATAGGGGATAGGGAACGATCAGACAGTGCATTATATAGAGGATAGCGAACGATCAGACAGTGCACTATATAGGGGATAGGGAACGATTCAGACAGTGAACTATATAAGGGATAGGGAACGATCAGACAGTGCACTATATAGGGGATAGGGAACGATTAGACAGTGCACTATATAGGGGATAGGGAACGATCAGACAGTGCACTATATAGGGGATAGGGAACGATTAGACAGTGCACTATATAGGGGATAGGGAATGATTAGACAGTGCACTATATAGGGGATAGGGAACGATCAGACAGTGCATTATATAGGGGATAGGGAACGATCAGACAGTGCATTATATAGGGGATAGGGAACGATTAGACAGTGCACTATATAGGGGGGAGGGAACGATTAGACAGTGCACTATATAGGGGATAGGGAATGATTAGACAGTGCACTATATAGGGGATAGGGAACGATTAGACAGTGCACTATATAGGGGATAGGGAACGATCAGACAGTGCACTATATAGGGGATAGGGAACGATTAGACAGTGCACTATATAGGGGATAGGGAATGATTAGACAGTGCACTATATAGGGGATAGGGAATGATCAGACAGTGCATTATATAGGGGATAGGGAACGATCAGACAGTGCATTATATAGGGGATAGGGAACGATCAGACAGTGCACTATATATGGGGGGAGGGAACGATCAGACAGTGCACTATATAGGGGAGAGGGAACGATCAGACAGTGCACTATATAGGGGATAGGGAACGATCAGACAGTGAACTACATAGGGGATAGGGAACGATCAGACAGTGCATTATATAGGGGATAGGGAACGATCAGACAGTGCATTATATAGGGGATAGGGAACGATTCAGACAGTGAACTATATAAGGGATAGGGAACGATCAGACAGTGCACTATATAGGGGATAGGGAACGATTAGACAGTGCACTATATAGGGGATAGGGAACGATTAGACAGTGCACTATATAGGGGATAGGGAACGATCAGACAGTGCACTATATAGGGGATAGGGAACGATTAGACAGTGCACTATATAGGGGAAAGGAACGATCAGACAGTGCACTATATAGGGGATAGGGAACGATTCAGACAGTGAACTATATAGGGGATAGGGAACGATCAGACAGTGCACTATATAGGGGATAGGGAACGATCAGACAGTGCACTATATAGGGGATAGGGAACGATCAGACAGTGCACTATATAGGGGATAGGGAACGATCAGACAGTGCACTATATAGGGGATAGGGAACGATACTGAGCTCAACGGCTCTAAGCTATAAACTAAACGCTATTGGCTATATATAAAAAGGGGAGGAGCTGTTCGATATGTCCCACCCCGTCTTTCTGTTTCAGTGGAAATTATGTCAACACACTGAATAATGCTGCACATTTCAAGGCACTTCAGTGGGACTTTAATTTTTGTTTAATCATACCCTCATTGCCCCCCTAATGTTGAAATGCTAGACAGAGAGAGAGAGAGAGAGAGAGAGAGAGAGAGAGAGAGAGAGAGAGAGAGAGAGAGAGAGAGAGAGAGAGAGAGAGAGAGAGAGAGAGAGAGAGAGTGTTGGCGTTTGCATTATCTGTGGGCCTGCTAACCAACGCTCTCTATTTTTACTCTGCATTTAGGGTGGTTAGCAGCATGCTGTGGACTCCACAGGCAGACCCGCTGCTCTCCAGTGCCAGAGGCTGTGCTGGATGTCCCAGCCTACCCAGGACAGCTAAATCTGAACTCGCTGAGGTTAGAATAGCAGCTGGGTGAAATAGTCGAGCACCCTCCAAAATCCCACAGAAGTAGGAATAACTCAGGGCGGATCATCGGTTTATAAATCTTTCATCTTTAAAACTTTCATGAGAGCATGTTTGATCACAGATTGATCAAATGCAGAGTTTATAAAAAGATAAATGGAGAGAATGATCTGTACCAAATATCTACAGAAAGTAAAGAAGCAGCCAGAGAGCTAAATGTACAGGTGTTTTTCATTGCATTCCACTAACCATGAGACTAGAGGACACCTTCATGGGAGGCCCTGATATAATGTCCATAACACAGCAAAATTCCCAAAGAAACATTTCTATAAAAGGTAATGGTATGCACCTAAAAGCTTTGGCAAAGTGAACAGCGCACATCACAGATTACTTTGGCTCTGTTTCCGTAAGCAGATATCAAAATGTTATCAGGAAAGCCCCAAAGTTGTTATGGCTTTCAACAGCTTAATGAAACTTTCAATGCAAGAAATACAAGATCACAAGATATTTAGTCTGGTAGATCAACAATTCAGAATTTATTCAGAATTGTTTACCATTAAAAAAACTAAAAGAAAAGTATACTCTTTAGGATGTATGGTTATGATTATGAAATGTATTACAGTAGTAATTATAATTATATGCAAGGAGTTCAGAATGCAGAGAGTTGTATATAAGCCTATACAAGATATTGTTGCTTGACGTCTTTAAGAATCAATATTTCTGATTATTATTATTTTTTTAATTAATGATTGCACACTCCCAACTTCCCAAGTAGTATATCATTGTCCTTTAATAAATATTGCTTGTATTATTGAACTAAACATGTAAAAATTTTAAAAGCTGATGTTGGTCTTGTTGATTTACTTAATGCATGCCATGACACATAACAGACATGATGCACAAGCATGTAACAAAGGATATTTTATAAGTGTTATGCCACTGAAATGTAGACTTAAATATAGTTTAGACTCATGTCTACTTCTGGAGCAGTGCTTTTATTGGCTATTGTGTTAAATACTATGTATATGCTACTATATACATTGTATGGAGCTCTAACAAGATGATGTGTGACCATTCACAACATGTTAGCATAACACAGACAGGTGAACAAAGAGCGTTCATGTGTATTAAGACAGGTTCTTCAACATAATTTTTTTGTATGAAATTTCCACCTCATAGTCTTTAGTTTCTTTTTGAGAACACCAGCAGAAAACTTTAAAACATTTCAGAATGTTGATTCATAAGTGAAATGAACATACAGAGGATTAAAGAGACGCATATCTCCAATGACAATCTCGTCTGTCATAAATCATCTGTCATTCTCATCAATTTAGACAAAACATGTCACATCTTGTGTTGTTTTGTTAGAGCTTCCAGTAAAGTCACCAAACAACAACAGTTTTGCTTTCACTTCTTGGCAACTTGTGATATACGATCCTGCAAAATGCCAGGGTTGTCACATGACAACACTCTCTGCAACAGATCTGAGCGGGCCCTGATGGAAATGGTCAAGGTGTTCAACTCTGAGCCCTTATGGGTGGGATCACACCCATTATACTTACGGAATTACTGCATGGCGGATATCAGGAATATCAGCATCATTTAACAATGTTGTATCCTGTCCTGGAAGGATGGGCACAAAAGCAGATAGAAGCCTAACTCAGTTTTTATTAGCATTTCAAACAGAAAAGACTAGAGAAAATTGGGGTTAGACCAGAGAGGCAGTCCATATAGTGATCCAGGAAGACAATTGAGGAGTCAGACATGCGAGAAGGTCATTATATGAGGTGAACAGCCTAACCTGCTGGCGATTTCATTTCGCCCTGCAACTCAGTCTGGAAACCTGTACATTCATTTCTACTGCTTCTGTTACACTTTTGCTCGACCTGTCACAGACTGGCTTATCCACCTGGTGCGCTATTGGTGGGTTTAACACGATGACGGATAGAGAAGTGTTGGGTCGTTGCCCATTGATCACACCTCTTGTGGTCTGATTGGTTGAAGGACTATCCAATTGCGTACAGAGTCATTTTAATTATGCTCGTTGATCACGCCTCTTGTGCAGTAGAAAATACAGAGCAGACTCCCCAGACCAATGTTCAATCTTAAATTGAGCATGGTCTGGTGATAGCCAGACAAGTGAACAGCAGCATAAACAGGGCAAATCAGTATCAAGGTCAATGGCTAGCAGGTCAATACAGCAATCAGTGCCAAGGGATATTCCAACAACCAGAACCAGTGTCAAGAGTGAGAGTCAGCACTGGGATGGGTAGTCCATTGACCGTGTGTTCTGGTGAGACCAAAAATTACAGCACTAACTGGGCAGAAGACTGCAGTATTGTAGTCAAGTCAAGTTACCTTCCTTTATATAACGCTTTTTCCAATACAGA
The DNA here is from genome assembly GCA_023566225.1 of Romanogobio albipinnatus. Classification (NCBI taxonomy): domain Eukaryota; kingdom Metazoa; phylum Chordata; class Actinopteri; order Cypriniformes; family Gobionidae; genus Romanogobio; species Romanogobio albipinnatus. The sequence goes on from CM042249.1 coordinate 49,594,379, forward strand.
TTGTTTCAATGACCGCGTTTCCGCCACGGAAACTTTCCCTAGGAACTATACACACAAAAAAGGAGTACAAAATTGTACCTTTTGAGGTACAAGTGGCCGTCACTGGGGTGACACCCTTAAGGATACATTTTTGTACCTCTAAGTCAGGGGTACGGTCCTAGAGAGCTGATGTCCTGCAGAGTTTAGCTCCAACCCTACTAAGCCATCACAGTATAAAACTCATGGCTCCCAGCATGCATTGCAGCATTAAAGGTCCCGTTCTTCGTGTTTTTTTGAAGCTTTGATTGTGTTTACAGTGTGCAATATAACGGCCCGGTTTCACAGACAGGGCTTAGACTAAGCCAGGATTAGGCCTTAGTTCAATTAGGACATATAAGTAACTTTTATAAACGTGCCCAAGAAAAAAACATTACTGGTGTGCATCTTGAGACAAAACAATGCCACTGACATATTTTAAGATTTGTCAGTGCAAGATTCTTTCAGTTAAAACAGCACAAACATGCATTTTAGTCTAGGACTAGCTTAAGCGTTGTCTGTGAAACCGGGGGTACATGTGTTCATGTTTCGCGTGTAAAAAACCCCGGTATTTTTAACACAATTTACTTATCTGTACACCGCTGTTTTCACTGTCCTAAAAACGGCTGATGAGTTCCTTGTTCTATGAAGTCCCTCCTTCAGAAATACGTAACGAGTTCTGATTGTGCCAGCGGTTCCCGTGTTTTGATTTGACCGCAGCTTAGCGAACGTGGCACGGTTCCTGTGTTGTGATTCGACAGCAGCTTAGCGCACGTGGAAAGGTCACGCCTCTTAACGGGAGATGTATGCGCTTAATGATCTCTACAGCGTCCCTGGGAAAGCCAAACAAAGGTGATTTGACTCCGGGATGAAAATAACAGCGTCTCGACGACATGGTGACAAACACACTCAAACGCAACACTTCCTTTTCTCCACGCGACACGTCCTCTTCTCCACGTGGGACAGCAACAAGACCACGCCCCCTTTTTTCGCGTATTCTTGTGGGCGGAGATTAGTCTGTTCTACTGTTCTACTGACTGACGTAATTAATGAAGGAAGTACCAGGATGTAGTCCAAGCCAGCCGTTCGCTGTAGGCTTTGAAAGGGAACTTCTGTTAAATAAAATATCTCGCTTGGCATTGAACTTTGAGCTTTATAATTTTACAGGTATTATTTATGCTCTAACAGCAACATTACACACTAACTAAAGTTTGAACAATGGGATCACGAAGAACGGGACCTTTAAGTTTTGAGTGTTGAGATTCATATGCTGATTCTTGATATCTGTGCACGTCTAAACTTTTTTCCCCCTTGAATGTATTCAAACATCTGAATTTAGAATGTCTGATCTGTGGCAAGAAAGTATTGTTGATGAATATTATTATTATTAATATTTTTAGTCAGTGATGAGTTTAGTCAAACATTTTTCTTCATGATAATTTTTGTTTATGGCTTCTTTTGATTTGAACAGATTATGTGTTTTGTTAACACTGTAACAAAAACCACAAACTCACATAAAAAGCCAAGAGTCAAACTGCCCAACTAAAGGAAACACGAATAACCATAATGGTGATCATTTTCAATAAAACATCAACATCTAAACCTCTGTTAATTCTCAATAAGAGCGTCTATAGACGTCTTTTTAGGGTCGGAGCCAAACTCTGCAGGACAGTGGCTCACTTGGACATAACTTGCCAACCCCTGCACTAACTAGAGGAAAACAATGGTATAATTGTACCCTAAGGATCAATTGTGTACCTTTAAAAGGTACAGTTATACGTTTTGTTCCCCAAGGAACAAAATTGTACCTCCACTGTACCCTTTTTTCTGAGAGTGTAAACAGAGAAAAAGGGTGTCAAAATTGTACCTTTAGGGTTACAACAGCTTGTCGCTGGGGCAGTACCCTTAGAATGACATATTTGTACCTGTTTTACTCCTAAAAGGTGCATATTAGTACTTTAGAATACAAATGCGTACCTTAAGGTCCTACTATGAACCTTTTTGTGGTAAAAAAGGTACAAATGTGTCCTTTTAAGGGTACTGCCCCAGCGACAAGCTGTTGTACCCCTAAAGGTACAATTTTGACACCCTTTTTCTCTGTGGGGTGGTACTCAGTATGTTTGAAACCAAGGTCTAAATAAAGTTCCGGGTAAATATTTCCCCCTCAAAACGGCCATGTTTGTGAGGTAGTACTTTTTCAAAATTCAGGAACTTTTGGGGGTGGGACTTGGGCGATGAACATGCTGATTGGTTGAGCTCACGCAGCATTTTATGTCAACATAAAAGTCTGTTGTGGTGCGTGCAGTAAGAATCATTTGCTATTCAAATCATCAATGGAGTTTAAAAAAACAACCGATGGACCAACGACGAGGTTCAGGCTTTATTACATTTGTTTGCGGAGGACAAAATCCAGTGGGCTCTGGAAAGTCGCGCACAGTTCTATGTTACCAGAATAATCTTCACTGTACTTTAAACCATGATGTAAACGCAGACAGCAGCAGGTCTGGGGGAACAAGAGTTCCTGGGACAAATTGTTCTGGTTAATTTTTTTTTTTACTTTAGTTAGTGTGTAATGTTGCTGTTTGAGTATAAACAACATCTGCAATTTTACCACGCTCAAAGTTCAAAGCAAAGGGAGATATTTTGTTTTACAAAAATTGCTTTTTAAGGACTACAACAAACGGCTGGTAGGGACTACAATGAGCTTCTTCCTGGGTTAGTGACATCACAAACCCTAAAATTTAACACACAACAAAGGGGGTAAGGCCATTTTGGGCTACTTTAAAGAAGAGGGAGAGTTGTTGTAGTCGAGCACATTTATTGCAATACAGTATGAACACAAATGCAATAGCATGTCATAAAAACAAGACGACAACATAAGTTATAATATTATATTATATATAATAATTAAACTAAACTTAGTCTCAGCCTCAGACGTCATGCCCACGGACCGTTGTATGATCTTTAGATATATCCAGCCAGATAATCTACAAACACACAGAGGAACAGTCAAGATCACATGATCTGTTGCATCAGAACTGATGAATCTTTTATCTAATATGAACTTTTGTTGAAGTTTATCTTAAAACTACTTTTGTTAGTGAGATGTTAGTGAGTTGTTAGTGAGATGTTTTGGTCATTATAAGCCTGTAGGGTTGATGAATGCTATGTTAGCGCTCACAGTTAGTTTCATGGCAAGAACATGGAATCAATCAGCCAGTCAATAACCAAATAAATACATATAGATAAAATAAACCAGCCAGTAAAACATTGGCAATGACTGACAGCGCTTGTGCCACTTGATATGATTGATATTTGCTCCATTCAGACTCCAGGAAAGCAGTCAAGCACTTTAAAAGAGACAGACTTAAGTGAACAAACAATATAAGTTAGTGCATGAAAGTGAATGAGAACGATTGGCTCATTTAAAACAGCACTATTTAAACAGCACTACAGGAGTAATAATTATGTATTACTCCTGTAATTTACTCCATTTACTCCTTGTAAATGTAAGTTACATTTAGGATCGATTTTAAAGTACTATTACTTGTATATAACTCACTCAATGACCTAGGTCCTCAATACATTGCAGATATGCTGATTAAGTACAAACCCAACAGATCACTCAGATCATCAAGATCAAGTCAATTAGAAATACCAAGGGTTCACTCAAAGCAAGGAGTCTGCTTTTAGCTATTATGCCAGCCGCAGCTGGAACCAGCTTCCTGAACAGATCAGATGTGCTCCAACAGTAGCCACTTTCAAATCCAGACTCAAAACACATCTGTTCAGCTGTGCATTTACTGAATGAGCACTGTGCTACTGTACGTCCGACTGATTGCACCTTATCTTATGCATTTACTGAATGAGCTCTATGCTTTGTCCGAACTGCTTGCACTTTAATTATGTGTTTCAATTTAACCCTGTTTTTATTTTTAGTTTTAATTATACTTTTTATTTTTATTTATTTTTATTATTTTTTATTTTGTTAAAGCTGACTGGGTGGAAGAGGTTGAGAGACGGGAGAACGATAAACCGAAATCCCTCCAGCGCGAGGACGATCCATTTAGATCCGCTCTGACGGATAGTTCTGTATTGCCTTGGTGGTAAGAGGAAGGACCGTGTAGATCCGGTCTGACGGTCGAACAAAGTAGAGATAGCCCTGGTGTTCCTGTCCAGGAAGATTTGTCTGTAAGTTTAATGTTTAAATGCACAGTTACCTGACAAATATTTTTTTTGAGTACTCCAGTGCAAGGAAGACCCGTTTAGATCTGCTCTGATGGGTAAAACATCTAGAGAACGCCCAAAAGTTAGGCCAAGAAGATTTGTTTGTAAGGGTACTGTCTAAACACACAGTTACCTGACAAATATTTTTTAAAGTAAACCTGACACTCCATTTTCTTCCACCCCAGATAGGGGATTTCATCTTTATTTTTTATTTCTTTTCATTCCTATTATAACTGTTATACTATATATATTTTTATTTTATTAATTTATGAATATTTTAACTTAATTTCTGTGTAAAGCACTTTGAATTGCCACTGTGTATGAAATGTGCTATACAAATAAACTTGCCTTGCCTATTAGAAGTCTATCACATATATATATATATATATATATATATATATATATATATATATATATATATATATATATATATATATATATATATATATATATATATATATATATATATATATATATATATATATATATATCTGTTTAATCTCCTGAACTCCAAACTGAATCTCAGAATGGGAAAGAAAGGTGATTTGAGTGGGGGAAAACTGTTCAGAACATGGTCTACAGTATTTATGATAGTGGGAAGTGATGCTCCCTGGGGGCGTTTTACCCCACAGACTAGGGGCCCTATCTTGCACCCAGCGCAATTGACTTTGTACACCGACGCATGTGTCATTCCTATTTTGCACCCGCGCAAAGCGCGCTTTTCCCTCCACATGAGCACGTCGCTAAACTAGTGAATGAACTTGCGCTCCCTGGGCGGTTCAGCGCAAAAAGGAGGCGTGTTCCGGCGCAAACAATCCCTGGTGCTATTTTGCTGTTCCATTAAACAATTGCGCCACTGAAAAACCTAGTCTAAAGTCAGTGGCGCGTTGCGCGTTGTTCATTATGCTATTTTAAGGGCGCATGCTTGACCATAGCGTGCACAACGCGCATACACTTTGCTCATGTAATCTTCACAGATGCAACAGTTATTTTTGCAAATCATAAATTGTTACACTAAAAAAATATTAACACATGAGATGACGGAAATCATTGTGGTGTGCCACGAAGATGTGAAAAAATAGGCATAAATCTAGCTTACAAATTATTCAGGCTAATTATTTATTTAACCGACGCTATTTTGGGTGGGTTTCTCCCATCCCCATACAACACAACTTCTCTGTCTTTCACTGCTCTTACAAGAACATCAGTCTCCTCGGCTGTGAACCGCTCCTGGCGTGCGCCTGGTAAATACGCCATAATAATAGCAATCCATAATGGAACTTGCGCACCTGCTTTTAAAGGGAATGTTGGATGACGCTCTGATTGGTTTATTCACGTTACGCCCAAACCACACCTATGAATAATGAAGCTACTTCAGACCAACCCATTTTAGATTTGCGCCGGGCGCAAGAGCCATTTATCCCGCCGGGAAAATAGCAACAGCGCCGAGACCCGCCCACAAAGTTACTTGCGCTTTGCGCTTTGACACTTGCGTTTCAGATCGTTAAAATAGGGCCCTAGGTTTGAAAAACAAAAAGTTATGTACATTCTAAAAATATAATTACATTTTCCTTAAATAACAAGTACTCACAAACTATAGGCCTTGCATCAATATAAAACTGTGATGAAATCTGTTTTCTCTCAAGTACTTCACCATTGTAAGCTTCGCTGTAAAAACGCCTATACATCACTCTGGTCAAAGTAGTACATAGCTACAACAAAAACTTATCTGGATTTTATCTAGTGGTTATTTGGGGATTTTGGCATTTTACCCCATGTAAAATGCCAAATGCTCATGTTTCCCCCCACTCGGTCTGAGTATTTCACAATCTGCTCAGTTACTGGGATTTTCACGCACAACCATTTCTAGGGTTTACAAAGAATGGTGTGAAAAGGGAAAAACATCCAGTATGCGGCAGTCCTGTGGGCGAAAATGCCTTGTTGATGCTAGAGGTCAGAGGAGAATGGGCCGACTGATTCAAGCTGATAGAAGAGCAACTTTGACTGAAATAACCACTCGTTACAACCGAGGTATGCAGCAAAGCATTTGTGAAGCCACAACACGCACAACCTTGGGCTACAACAGCAGAAGACCCCACCGGGTCCCTCTCATCTCCACTACAAATAGGAAAAAGAGGCTACAATTTGCACAAGCTCACCAAACTTGGACAGTTGAAGACTGGAAAAATGTTGCCTGGTCTGATGAGTCTCGATTTCTGTTGAGACATTCAGATGGTAGAGCCAGAATTTGGCGTAAACAGAATGAGAACATGGATCCATCATGCCTTGTTACCACTGTGCAGGCTGGTGGTGGTGGTGTAATGGCGTGGGGGATGTTTTGTTGGCACACTTTAGGCCCCTTAGTGCCAATTGGGCATCGTTTAAATGCCACGGCCAACCTGAGCATTGTTTCTGACCATGTCCATTCCTTTATGACCACCATGTACCCATCCTCTGATGGCTACTTCCAGCAGGATAATGCACCATGTCACAAAGCTCGAATCATTTCAAATTGGTTTCTTGAACATGACAATGAGTTCACTGTACTAAAATGGCCCCCACAGTCACCAGATCTCTACCCAATAGAGCATCTTTGGGATGTGGTGGAACGGGAGCTTCGTGCCCTGGATGTGCATCCCACAAATCTCCATCAACTGAAAGATGCTATCCTATCAATATGGGCCAACATTTCTAAAGAATGCTTTCAGCACCTTGTTGAATCAATGCCACGTAGAATCAAGGCAGTTCTGAAGGCGAAGGTCAAACACAGTATTAGTATGGTGTTCCTAATAATCCTTTAGGTGAGTGTAGGTCATAATATGGATTTATTCACTTCATTAATAGGATTAGACAGATATTTCAGTTGAAATTAAGGTTATTCAAATAAATCTTCTCCTTCAGGTTGTGTTTATTCATCATTGGAGAAACCCTTGAGATGAATGGGAATGATCTTTTCTGCTGTTATAGAGCTCATGAAGATGGTAAAACTATGTTTAAAATGGTTTTCTGAATTTCTGTCATGTATTTATCTGTTTAAATGATACACATCATTGTAATTATCAATCAGTGTTTTTAAACCCTGGATATTTTAGGTTAGTGCGTCCTCTGCTGGTCACTATGAAAGTCACGAGTAGATATTTTTTGTTCCACTGAAGGAAGTCATTAGCCTGGTTAAAACCAGACCATTCTCAGTAGTAACTGAGTTATGGTCTGGCAAAGCTTCATAGACAAATCATTTCCAAAGGGGCGTCAACAACGGACGTCGCTCAAATGCCTCTGGGCGCAATTGGATAAACCTAAAACCAATCAGAGCGATGAAGGAGATGACGTATGCAGAGCGACGGAGAAACATCTGAGACTCTGGCCATTTCTAAATATGCGTTCTTGTCTGTACTTGTGTTCTCAAATAGGGAAAAGTCCCCGGTTTCCATTTCAGAAATCTGGTCACCTTACCTAAACCACATATTAATGTTTAATATATTATTTTTTAAATGTAAACGAAAAGATGCAGAGTGTTTTATACTTAGTTTTATTATAAATATATAAGATCATCAATGTAGGCCTAGCGTTGCCTGAACCACATTTGTGTGGTTATTATGGTTATTATGTTTAAGTTTTTTTTTTTTAAATGAGGCAGTGGTGTTTTATGACATTTCGTACGCGAACTTCTGACTCGGGAACACAAGTCCGGTACTCTGCTAATCACTCAGTATATATTTGTATATTTTAGGCTACAATAAAACACAATAAAATATGATAAAACACCACTCTGCCTCTTTTCATTTTCATTAAAAAATATATTAAACATATTATAGCCACATAAATGTAGTGCAGGCAATGCATATTATCTTCAATGCATGTATATAACAAAACGAAATATAAAAAACCCCCGGCCTCTTTTCGTTTACATTAAAAACAAAAAAACAAAAACATTAATATGTGTGCATATATAGGCTATGGTTATCACTGTAATAAAATGAAATATGACATAAAACACAACCCAGTCTCTTTTTGTTAAATGTCAATTTATGTGTGATCAATCGCCATTAAAAAATTATAAGTAAAAGGTATAAGAAGCTATAAAATATATAAAGCAATTCAGTCAAACAAAGTCAGCGCTAGGAGACTACAACGGTAAAGTTAAATAGCTTAAAACTTCACTTTGCCCTCAGACAAAACGATCTGTCAGGGAACAAATTATAGATTAATGAGAGCAAAGATCAGCCATTAGATCTACACAAGATGAATCATATCTTATGTTTAACCACTACAGAGACATCAGAGCCAGCGGCAGACGGCAGAAGGACTGGCCGAGGAAAGGTTGCTCTCGGCGGGGTTAATGAGCGATTGAGCGCCGCTGATCCACTGGAGCTCACAACTCCGAAAACAGATCAAACTTTCAAAAAGGCGCTCTCTTTATAAATAAACCACAGATTTGAGCTTTAGACAACTACATTCTCACCTGAAAAGGACTTAGAACTATATTTTGTGAAACATTAACACTACCAGAGGGCTCTCGCTAAAGGCGCGGGTATACTTCGGCCGTCCGCGTTCGTGCACACCCCGTCCGCGCGCAGCCCAAATTTCGAGACCGCGCGGATGGTCCGCGTGCAACAGCGCATGCGCCAGCAGTACAGAAGAGTCCACTAGGTGGCAATACGCACAGTATTGAGCACAGTGTTCAGCCGTCGAAGAAGAGTGTGCAAAGACCGGTTTAAAAATAACACGCTTTAAAAAAGAGATTCTTCAGTATTTCTTCCAAACTTCTTGCAAATGTGGATGCACTACAGTTCTTCTCCGATCATGCCCAGCGAATGTCCCGTTGATAACAGGACTCAGTGCTGCCCCCCAATGTCTGGTAGAGCATAGGGAAAAATGTACTGCGCATGCGTCGAACGCGATCATCCGCGCGCATCCGTTGTGTAGTATACTTTGAAAGACGCGCGGACAGGGCTGCGCGCATGACGCGTCCGGGCGCGGTAAGTGAAGTATACCCGGGCCTTAAGACCCATTCGTTTAGCCACCAAAGGGGCAAGCTGGTATATCAGACTTTTGCCGAATCCAGTCGGTAAGACAGCGATAACATCTTTTTTAGATATGTAGGCTTCGAGTGCTGTTCTTTGCTCGGGGTTTAACGAAAAGGAAAAGTTTAAATCGCTTAAAACAGACGCGATAGCTGATTCGAATGAGTGATGTTCCATGGCGGTATCCATCTTTGTAATGTTCAAAATCTGCTTCACCGTCGTTGCGCTGTCGTGTAAAGCCCGCCCCAACATTTCTGATTGGTGCCACGATTTCGAGGGATTAGAAATGGGCTTGAATGGGCTCTTTGCCAGACTACTTGCAGAGCTAATCTAAATTTGCCGGAAGTTGTCTGGGTTTTCCTAGGCTAGGAAGTCATATGAAACATTTAAATTTTTAGGGGATCTATTCCTTTAAATGAGTCTCTGTATGCATTATTATAGAGTCATATATGCATCTAATACCTTGAAAGGATCATCGCCACTGAAATCCATGGAAATTATGGGCTCAATGTCTCTCTCTTTTCTCAGCACTGAGGTATAGAATGAGTTGAATGAGTTTTATACACACACACACACACACACACACACACACACACACACACACACACACACACACACACACACACACACACACACACACACACACACACACACACACACACACACACACACACACACACACACACTTATTTGAGGCTTCGGTCTTCTTTAAAATGAAAAATGGTTTTGTGTTTTTATTAAAATACACCTTGTCTTCATATAGAGTGTTTTTAACATTAATTATTTGAACATATAACCAAACAAATTCTTTAAAATAAGCATCTTTATCCAAGAGAAAACAAAGGAATTAATTGACTTGCTTTTAAAATGGCACATGAGTTTTGGTAACAGGACTGATAAAACATTCATCTCATCTTCTGCTTAGAAACCTTGTAAAAAATTAAATACAGTTACCTATGGCAAGCCGTTTTGACTTTTATTAATTCACAGGATTTGTATTCTTGATATCAACAATTTAATTTTAACTAGTAAAAACGTCTCAGGTTACGTATGTAACCATGGTTCCCTGAGAGGGAACGAGACGCTGCGTCAAGCGCTGCGGGAACGCTTCTGCGTGAACGCGTCATGAAGCACTCGTAAAATCGTCATCGACCAGGAAACTATAAAGCACCCCTGAACCAAACAGTGTCAGCTTCTGAAAAAGTCGAACAAGTTGGTCATGTGCATGCCGGGAGTATGGCAAAGCGTTGCAGCGTCTCGTTCCCTCTCAGGGAACCATGGTTACATATGTAACCTGAGACGTTCCCTTTCAAGGGAACTCACGCTGCGTCAAGCGCTGGGGGAACTCAATACCCACGCCGCCATAACTCTCAAGTGCCCGTATATGTGAAGTCGTAGCGCACATTAAGCTACAAGCACCCGAGAACCTGGAGTAGAGGCTACATCTAGGTTGTAAAACCTCACAAAAGTGTGCGGAGAGGACCACCCTGCCGCATCACACACCTCCTGCAGGGAGACTCCTGACAGAAGAGCCAAAGAGGCAGCCATAGTCCGAGTAGAGTGGGCTTGGACCTTTAGTGGTAAAGGTTGGCCGGTCGACTCATATGCAAGTGAAATAGCCTCGACTATCCACTTGCTTAGCGTCTGCTTAGATACAGGTTTCCCTTTATTTGGAGGCCCGAAACAGATGAACAATTGCTCAGATTTTCACCACAGGGCAGCTCTGTGGACGTAAGCATCTAGTGCCCTCACTGGGCAGAGCAGATTTAATTTCTCCTGGTCTGAATTCTGAAAGGGAGGCGGAGAGAAGGCCTGCAGCATTATTGGACCTGCCACGTTCGTGGGATCTTTGGGGGCATATCCTTCTTTTGGAAATAAAAATGCTTTCACCATACCTGGCGCAAACTCAAGACAGGAGGGGGCAACAGATAATGCTTGCAAATCCCCCACTCTCTTTAGAGAAGAAATAGCCAAGAGAAATACAGTTTTTAGTGTGAGAAACTTCTCTGGCACCTCCTCAATAGGCTCAAAGGGGGCCAAAGCTAGACCTTCTAGCACCACGGCCAGATCCCAGGTCGGCACCCTCGAGCGTGCCGCAGGCCTTAGCCTCAGAGTACCACGATGGGTGTTTCCCCACCGATGCACCATCTAGATGAACGTGATAGGCCGATATTGCTGTCACATATACCTTCAAGGTGGAAGGGGATAAACCCGAAGATAACTTTTCTTGCAGGAAATCCAGCACTGAGTTGACTTGGCAGTTGACTGGATTCAGAGAATGGTTGGAACACCATGCGACGAAGACTCTCCATTTAAGGGCATACAGCCTCCCCGTAGAAGGAGGCTCACCTCGACGTAAACCCCAGGAACCCCTGGAACCCCAGGACGTAAGCCTTCGCTGTCCTCGAAGAGTGCTCGGTGGGACCGGAGAGTTTTCATAGGGAGTTTCTCACAATGCTCGCAGCCAGCTCCCTCGAGAGCTGACTGTGCATGCTCCGGTCCCAAACTCATTACACAGAGCAGATGTGTATCCCCACCCGTGATGAAACGAGGGCAGGGAGTAACATACTGTCTGAATTGTGGATTCGCCATTATTTTTATATATTGAGAGACACACACACTTGTATTTTCAGGACAAACGATTTCACATAGAGCGCTTGTGAAGACACAGAAGCTGACACTGTTTGGTTCAGGGGTGCTTTATAGTTTCCTGGTCGATGACGTCACCCGCCTATGACGTCCCGTCACGCCATTGGACTGATTTTACGAGTGCTTCCCTTGAAAGGGAACTCTAATTCTTGATATCAGCAATTGTATTTTCACTAATGAAATGTCACCATTCACCTGCCATTCAAATTCAATTGTTGATATCAGGAATTTTATTTCTACTAGTAAACATTTTCATTTTTGATATCAACGATTAAATTGCCACCATAGTAACAAAGTTAATTTATAATATCATGAATGTGATTGTTACTAGTAAGAAAGCCATTATCTGAAATTATCTGAAATCATATTGATATCGGAAAGGATGTTCCCATAGCAACGATTCGCACCTATGAAAGGGAACTGAACAAATGAAGGCAAGGATAAACAAATAAAAAGAATGAATGAACGAACCAAAGAGAACAAAACAGAAATAATGAAGAAAACCAAATTAACAAATAAAAAAAGAAATAATAAGCTAACAAACTGAAGAGAAGAGGGAGAAAAACAAAATTAAATGATCCAAAGAATAAAACAACAAAAAACATTATAAATTACACACAAATACAAACTGAAAAAGAGCAGAATAAATGCAAGAATGGTCGAATAAAAAACAGGAAAAGACCAAAAGAATAAACAAATAAGTAAACAAATTGAGGAATAAACAAAAGTACAAATGAAGGAAAGAAAAAAATAACAAACAAAAAAATAACACTTTATTCACAAAATATTCACGCATGCACCGTGGTGCTCTAGTGAATGTGCGTCTCTCTCTCTCTCTCTCTCTCTCTCTCTCTCTCTCTCTCTCTCTCTCTCTCTCTCTCTCTCTCTCTCTCTCGTCACACATATAAAGTGAAAGTAAGTTCGAGTTCTCTTGCCGCTATTTTAAGCAGGAAAATACGAATGCAATACGGAAAAAAACAGAGCATCAAAATGTTTAACGTGTATCGAAGTTTAAGCTGGCATTTCCGTGTATCTTTATGATGTTAAAGCTGGAGGATTTGAGAAGCTGTATCTTGTAAAAGTTTGATCGAGGTGAGTGTTTATGTGTTTGACTTCCTCATATAAATATGAATCTCTGGAGGACATTTGAGTGATTGTTTGTTTGATATAAAATCTTTAATAAAGGGCTTCTTTCACTTCAAGATGTCTGTGATTCTTCAGAAGTTTAAAAACATATGTGTAAACATGAGTGACTAAGCTTGAGTTAAAGCAGGCACATGATCCTTTTCCTCACACACTCCAGGGGCCTAAACCATGAAGCCGGTTTAGTTGGCTAGCCGGATATGTTTAAGCTTAGTTTGTGCCAATCCTAGGTTTTAGGTACCAATAAAGTGGTTTGGCTTTTAGCAGTGTTCATCTCCATAGTAACTTATGCTCACTAACCTGCTCCAGGGCAGGTTATTTTCTGGATAAGAGATCTCAAACTGAAATTGGACCAATCAGCTGTGAGCAAAGTGACACAGCTCTGACGCAATAAAGTCACTCCCCCTTTTTCTACTCCAAATTAAATGTTTACATAGCAAATGGCTATTAAAGACTTAAGCCTCTGGCTTTTAACAATGCTTATTTATAATAATGATAATTTTGAATTATTTAAATATAATTTATGTAATTATTATACCCTTAATCAATTACACATGTATAATTTTAGTTAATCAATCATTAATAGGCATTTTGTTAATATTAAAATAAATAGCATATACAAAGGTAATACAAATAAGCTTTAAATTCAATAAATAAAGCTATAAAAATTACATGTGAGCATAAATGTTCAATTCTCTCTATATATCAACTAACTTCATAACTTTTACTTGAATTGACGTATAAGTAAAAATCACTGCTTCATTGGAATGATATGAAACTTGGTGACTTTTCTAGCATTAGGTATGTAAACACACAACAAAATCGGGGTCATGATTTGAGCATGAAAAAAGTAGCATTCATTGTCTTCGGTCATAAATGACCGACCATAGGAAATGAATGGGAAATCGGCAAAAACACAAAAATTCTGCGAATATTTGTGTGTACAATCTACAAATTGGCCACGATGCTGAAAAAAAGTACACAGCAGTAAAGGGGTGACACTCTAAAACATCAAGAGTCAGATATTGACACATCCACTCACACACACACACACACGCACACTTATACACACACACAACTATGAAAAACTGAACCTAAAAACCTAAAAACCTAAAAACACAACTATTTTAACTGAACTAATTTTTAAAAATCACAGCTTCATCAGAATGATATGAAACTTGGTGACTTTTCTAGCATTAGATATGTAAACACACAAAAAACAATTGAGGGCATGATTCAAGCATGCTAAGTGGTCGTTAAAAAAATACTCCCACTTGTGCTCTTCGTTCAAAAATGACCACCATAGGAAATGAATGGGAAATCTGCAAAAACACAAATTCACAGAAAAAATATATATTTCTAACAAAACAAAAAATTTATCTAAAACTTGATAATAAATAGTTTTTGAGATTTTTTAAATATGTATTCAAATCCATCAAACAAAAATCATTAAATGTGTTCAAAAGAGAACTTGGGAAATCTCAAGCCTCTCCATAGAGTACACCCATGGTTGCATGATTTCTTAAATAATTCCAAAAGAGGGGCTAATCTGGCTTCAAAAAAATATTTTGAAGGCCTAGTCTCAATTTTAACCTGAAATACTGCAATAAATAAATAAATATTTTCTTTAAAAATAATTTTCAATGGCAAAAATAGACCATAATTATTGCATTTATATCAAAAAATACCATCAAATCATCTCAAAATACAAAAGTAAAAAGAAAATATATTATTGAAGAAAGATAAATTGCATTGGTTTTACTGGGGTGGAGGAAGTTTAGGTGTCCGGTCACTTATGACCGGGAAGACCACCAATGCAACCCCTAAACGAAGGGCACCAGAGGGTTAAACTACCATACAGGCCCCAGATATGTTCAGGTTGTTTAATTTAATCTTTTAATTTAGTGTCTGATGTTTGTTCATTCAGAGTCAGTGGAGGAGATCAAACTCATCAGATTTTCCTGCAGCTTCATCATGACTGATTCACAAGGATCCACAGATGGAGATTTCTCTCCAGGATGCAGGTACTTTCAACAAACACAAAAAAAGATCTCACAGATCACAGTCCCAGAACCAACATCATTTAGGATTTTGTTTTAAAGCGAACATAAAATATTAAATAAAGATCATAAAGTCCCACAAAGTGTTATTGATGAATGATGAATGTGTTTATATTAATATGGTTCCTCTCATAAAGAATGATCGCAGTAATCTAAAGGATTAAACTGAATCTGTTCTCTGTTCCAGTTCAGTCCAGCAGAAGAGCTCAAACCCAGAGTCCAGCTGTGTGTCTATGAAGAGTAACTGCTCTATGGATCCCCCACCAGTAAAGTTTAAGAGTGGAGACAAACGGCCTGATCTCAGGTATATTATTTCTATAAAAGTTATGGTTATAGTATGTCATTTTTTAATTAGAAGTAAAAGTCTAATACTAGCAATGACAGCAATTAAATGTAAACTGAGATTTTTCCACCTTTGTACAGGGAGTGCAGAATTATTAGGCAAATGAGTATTTTGACCACATCATCCTCGTTATGCATGTTGTCTTACTCCAAGCTGTATAGGCTGGAAAGCCTACTACCAATTAAGCATATTAGGTGATGTGCATCTCTGTAATGAGAAGGGGTGTGGTCTAATGACATCAACACCCTATATCAGGTGTGCATAATTATTAGGCAACTTCCTTTCCTTTGGCAAAATGGGTCAAAAGAAGGACTTGACAGGCTCAGAAAAGTCAAAAATAGTGAGATATATTGCAGAGGGATGCAGCAGTCTTAAAATAGCCAAGCTTCTGAAGCGTGATCATCGAACAATCAAGCGTTTCATTCAAAATAGTCAACAGGGTCGCAAGAAGCGTGTGGAAAAACCAAGGCGCAAAATAACTGCCCGTGAACTGAGAAAAGTCAAGCGTGCAGCTGCCAAGATGCCACTTGCCACCAGTTTGGCCATATTTCAGAGCTGCAACATCACTGGAGTGCCCAAAAGCACAAGGTGTGCAATACTCAGAGACATGGCCAAGGTAAGAAAGGCAGAAAGTCGACCACCACTGAACAAGACACACAAGCTGAAACGTCAAGACTGGGCCAATAAATATCTCAAGACTGATTTTTCTAAGGTTTTATGGACTGATGAAATGAGAGTGAGTCTTGATGGGCCAGATGGATGGGCCCGTGGCTGGATTGGTAAAGGGCAGAGAGCTCCAGTCCGACTCAGACGCCAGCAAGGTGGAGGTGGAGTACTGGTTTGGGCTGGTATCATCAAAGATGAGCTTGTGGGGCCTTTTCGGGTTGAGGATGGAGTCAAGCTCAACTCCCAGTCCTACTGCCAGTTTCTGGAAGACACCTTCTTCAAGCAGTGGTACAGGAAGAAGTCTGCATCCTTCAAGAAAAACATGATTTTCATGCAGGACAATGCTCCATCACACGAATCCAAGTACTCCACAGCGTGGCTGGCAAGAAAGGGTATAAAAGAAGAAAATCTAATGATATGGCCTCCTTGTTCACCTGATCTGAACCCCATTGAGAACCTGTGGTCCATCATCAAATGTGCGATTTACAAGGAGGGAAAACAGTACACCTCTCTGAACAGTGTCTGGGAGGCTGTGGTTGCTGCTGCACGCAATGTTGATGGTGAACAGATCAAAACACTGACAGAATCCATGGATGGCAGGCTTTTGAGTGTCCTTGCAAAGAAAGGTGGCTATATTGGTCACTGATTTGTTTTTGTTTGGTTTTTGAATGTCAGAAATGTATATTTGTGAATGTTGAGATGTTATATTGGTTTCACTGGTAAAAATAAATAATTGAAATGGGTATAAATTTGTTTTTTGTTAAGTTGCCTAATAATTATGCACAGTAATAGTCACCTGCACACACAGATATCCCCCTAAAATAGCTAAAACTAAAAACCACTTCCAAAAATATTCAGCTTTGATATTAATGAGTTTTTTGTGTTCATTGACAACATGGTTGTTGTTTAAATATTAATGTTGTAAAATTAATCCTCAAAAATACAACTTGCCTAATAATTCTGCACTCCCTGTATAATAGAATAAGTTGAGCAGAGTACCGTTTATCTTTAAAGGTCAGCATAACATTGGTCTCTTAAGTCGGTTGAGCCCTCGTCCTCCATTATACCATTGAAAAGAGTCATGTGATCGTTGATGTTCACCTGAGTTTAATCATTCTATAATTGTGTAGTTGTTTTCTATTTGTTGGTTATGAATCCCTAATTCCTAATATTACCGTTGTTTGTTATGAATCCCTAATTCCTAATATTACCGTTTTTCTCAGTCGCTTTGGTTAATTTTTTTAATCATGCTTAACATTTGCAAACCAGCAAGGTAATTTCTCAAAATAATTGTAATCAAAGTTTGAGACACAGTGAAACACAACTGAGTTACAGACATTAGAGCAAAAGTGTTACAACACTTGATGATCTTTCCTAAGACAGAAGTTTCCAGTAAAAGTGCACAACATGTATAAGTCTGTATGCTTTTTATTTTACATAGTTTTAAAACCAGTTCAGTCCAGCAGAAGAGATCAAGACCAGAGTCCAGCTGTGTATCTATGAAGAGTAACTGCTCTGTGGATCACCCACCAGTAAAGTTTAAGAGTGGAGACAAACGGCCTGATCTCAGGTATATCATTTATAAGTTATGCTTTATAGTATTACATTTTTTATGAAATTGTTATAAATATAAAGCAGTGTACCCTATTGAAAAAAAAAGTATGCTAAGTATACTTGCAGCCAGTTCATGACACCTTTAATGATTAGCTAACTTGAAGTGTGCTATTTTGGAACAACTAATTTTGTACTAAGAATATTTTAGTTGTAATTAAGTTGTGTAAAAGCATAGCTTTAAGTGTATTTAGTGTACTTTTATGTACTAAATTGGAACAACTTTAAGTATACTTAGTACACTTTTAAGTATAGGGGCTAATTACATGCTTGATTAGTGATATTAACATGTACTTTATTTGAGTTATTAGTATACTTTATTTGTGTTATAAGTATACTTTATTTGTGTTTTAAGTACATTACAAATTAATTACCAGTGCCTTCAGAACACACAATCAATATACTATGAATATATTATTTTTTTTAGGTTTATTTAGGCCTATTTACCTTTGGTTTATTCCAAATACTAAAATATATACACTGTGTAGTCCATAACAATATACTTTGTTATTACTTAGCTAGACTTTGTACAATATACTTTGAATTACATGTCACACAATACAGTATTTTAAATGTTTTTTTAAACTTCATATGGTTTCAGTGTGTAGAGGGTCAGTGTGTAGAGGGTCAGTGTGTAGAGGGTCAGTGTGTAGAGGGTCAGTATGGAATTGGTCCAAAAAAAAAAAAAAAAAAAAAAAAAAAAAAATATATATATATATATATATATATATATATATATATATATATATATATATATATATATATATATATATATATATATATATATATATATATATATATATATATATATATATATATCTTTATTGAGTTTTAACATTTGCCATTAGAATTATTCCCCCATCCCCCCTCCCCTTGGCTTAAAAAAAAAAAAAAAGGGAAAGTAAATGACATATTCCAGCATTGATAGGGAAAGGATCAAACATTCTGTTTTTGTTCAGTCCATAAGTTATCTTTAAATGTGAGAGGCTTAACAGCAGCTATGAAACATATGAGTGATCCATATGAATATGACAGTAAGCAAAAAAATAAATAAATAAAATAAAATAAATAACACATAAAAACAGCTAGAAGGGGCACATCTTCACAAAATACATAATTACACATCACAAGAATAAAAAATAAAAAATTTTAGAGGAGCTAATACTAGTGGCTTTAATGGTAACAGAGTCCTATGAACAAAAAGTCATAGACATAAATAAATACTTAAAATAAATAATATAGATAAACCAGGATATAAAATGGTGATGTAGAAAGAGGGGGAGATTGCGGTAGGTTACTCTATTTTAAAGGCAGGGGAGTTCTTCAAAATATCTTATAAAGGGGGGACCATATGTCTCGAAACATACGTTTTGAGCCTCGAACCGTGTATTTAATCTTTTCCAGTTGAATGTAAGACATTACTTCTTTTATCCAACGGCTATGTGTTGGAGGATCTGCCCTTTTTCACTGAAATAATATTAAAGGTCCCGTTTTTCGTGTTCTTTTGAAGCTTTGATTGTGTTTACAGTGTGCAATATAACATGTGTTCATGTTTCGCGTGTAAAAAACCACAGTATTTTTAACACAATTTACTCATCTGTACACCGCTGTTTTCACTGTCCTAAAAATGGGCTGATGTTCCTTTATTCTATGAAGTCCCTCCTTCAGAAATACATAACGAGTTCTGATTGTGCCAGCGGTTCCTGTGTTGTGATTTGACCGCATCTTAGCAAACGTGGCACGGTTCCTGTGTTGTGATTCGACAGCAGCTTAGCGCACGTGGCACGGTTCCTGTGTTGTGATTCGACAGCAGCTTAGCGCACGTGGAAAGGTCACGCCTCTTAACGGGAGATATATATGCGCTTAATGATCTCTACAGCGTCCCTGGGAAAGCCAAACAAAGGTGATTTGACTCCGGGATGAAAATAACAGCGTCTCGACGACATGGCGACAAACACACTCAAACGCAACAATTCCTTTTCTCCACGCGACACGTCCTCTTCTCCACGTGGGACAGCAACAAGACCACGCCCCCTTTTTGCGTATTCTTGTGGGCGGAGGTTAGTCTGTTCTACTGTTCTACTGACGTCATTAATGAAGGAAGTACCAGGATGTAGTCCAAGCCAGCCGTTCGCTGTAGGCTTTGAAAGGGAACTTCTGTTAAATAAAATATCTCGCTTGGCATTGAACTTTGAGCTTTATAATTTTACAGGTATTATTTATGCTCTAACAGCAACATTACACACTAACTAAAGTTTGAACAATGGGATCACGAAGAACGGGACCTTTAAGCGCCTCGCCAGTAGTGTAGTGAAGGCGATTACAGAACAAATGCCTTTACTGAATTCTATACCCTCGGGCACAACACCAAAAATGCACATTAAAGGATCAGGGATAATTTGGATGCCATATATGTGTTTATATGACTCGAAAATCTTTCCCCGAAACTCCTCTAGCTCAGGACACATCCAGAACATATAGGCAGTTGTGGCAGGTGATTGCAAACACCTATTTCATGTGGGGCTAACATTCGGGTAAATTTTGGCTAGTTTGGAGTTTGTAAAATGGAGCCTATGAAGAACCTTAAATTGAACTAAGCCATGCCTTGCACAGGTCGAGGAGGAGTGCACCTGATTTAAAGCATCCTCCCATTCTTCGTCTGTAAGCTCTCTGCCCAAATCACTTTGCCACGCTTTACGTATATCATCCAGGTTCTGTGGATCTATAGACATTATAATAGAGTATCTGCTTGAAATTAGTCCCTTGCTGTGAGGCTTCAGATCAAGCAGTGTCTCTATAGGTGAAATGGGGGGTATTCCTGGAAAGGAGACAAAAACCTTCTTAATGAAACTTCTGATCTGTAAAAATCTAAAAAAAGTGTGATCTAGGTAAGGCAAAATGACTTACAAGTTCTTCAAATGAGAAAAAGTTATTATCTAAATATAAATCTTTTAGGAGCCTAATCCCCTTCTCCTCCCAGACACGAAAGGCTGAATCCATAGAGGAATGTGGGAATAAACAGTTTGTGAATATAGGACCTAGAATGGAAGCTGACTGTAAACCAAAATGTCTTCTAAATTGGGCCCAAATTTTTAAAGTGTGAGTCAGTGCAGGATTAGGGGAGGAGATATAATTTTTCCCCAATAGGGGGAGGGAAGAGCAAACTAGGGAGCTAAGTTTGAAATTAGTACATGATTGTTCCCCGTGTACCCACAAAGGGATATTCTGAGGATCTACACGCGTCATCCAATAGATTATTTTCTGAATGTTACTTGACCAATAATAAAATAAAAAATTTGGTAACGCCATCCCTCCCTGACATTTTAATCTCTGTAAAAAAGTCTTCCTAATGCGAGGGGTTTTATTCCCCCACAGGAAGGAGGTGATTAGACTATCCAGTTTAGTGAAAAAATTCTTCCTGATAAAGACTGTATTTGAGAATAAATACAGAAACCGTGGCAAAACAGTCATTTTGATCAGGTTGGTATGACCTGCTAAAGACAGGGTTAGAGATGACCATTTCACAAAATCTTTTTCACAACGATCCAAAAGTGGACAAAAATTGGCTTTAAATATATTATTAAACGATCTTGTGACTTGAACTCCCAAGTATTTGAACCTGTCGCAAACTACTCTAAATGGAATAGAGGAAGCGCTTCTACAGGCAGCCGGAGTAATTGGGAAAAACTCACTTTTACTCATGTTAAGCTTATAGCCAGAAAAATTGCCACATTCCTTTAATAGTGAAATCATTTGAGGTATTGAGGAGGTGCCTCTGTGCCTTTGTTTGTTTGGAACGCATGGCTGTCTTGTCCGCACAATCGCTTTAGCATGCGTGTGTTTGTGTTCGTTCGCCATGTGCTTCGGCACGTGTTCTATGTTGCCATGCGTTCACGGTCAGTTGTCGCCCCGCCCCCTTGTTACCCTGTTAGTTCTTCATTACGCTCACGTGCTACCCTCATTAGATTCCCTTTAGATTCCCTTTGTGTTTTTTGTTCCATGCCAGATCGTGTTTGTGCGTTGTATCTTTCACGTCTTGCTCACATCTTGTCTGATAGTCTATTTATATAGTCAAGCCTTATTTTCTTCTAGCTTGTATTTGCTTTAGCTTCTTTGTTTTTTTCCCTATTTTTGTTATTGCTCTGCCTTGAGCTTTATTTTTGGTCCAGCCTTTTTTTTTTGTTTTATTTAGTTGTTATATTTTTTCTCCTTTTTGGCTTTACGGTTTATTTAGTAATTTTATTTGTTTTCTGTGTCTAGTCTTCAGGTCAGTTTTGTCTTGTTTTTCTGTTTTTATTTTTATGATTATTTTTCTCTCCAGTCATCCAGTTTCCCTGGCTGCTGGTTGGTGTACACCTTCTGCCCCCTCCAGCTTCCCCGCTGCTATCTCCATTCAGTCTCCCTGCCATCACTGCTCGTTGCTTCCCCGGTCTCATCCACCATCCCGGACCATCTGTGTTGGCTGCTCTTGGTTGAGCGTTACCGCTCTTTGGACTCTGTCTTTTCTTCCTGAGGCCGTCATTGACTGTGGACCCAGCTCTTGCGTCTGTTTGATTCTCCTCCTGTTTTCCCAATAAACTGTATTACCCTGCAAATTGAATCCTCCTCTTTCTGAACCCTGACAGTACGATCTGGCCAGCTATGGATTCAGCAGGGCCAGAGGCAGTCCGGACCGCCGTCGCCCAGCAAGGGATTCTGCTAGGACAACATGCCTCACAGCTGACAGCCACCACCCGTGATGTAGAGGTAATGGCCAACCAGATGGCAGACATCACCGCACAGCTTAGAGAGTTGCAGAAAGAACCAAGACGCCATCAGATCAGTTGCTGCTGCCTCACATCCTGTACCTGCCCACTCCAGTTTGACTCCAGAACCTTGAGTGCCCACACCCACTCCCTATGATGGTTACCCCATGTCCTGCCGTTCATTCCTGACTCAGTGTTCCATCATCTTTGCCTTGCAACCTACCACTTATGTTTCAGAGATCACCAAGGTGGCATTTGTCATCACTCTGCTCACGGGCAAGGCTTGAGAATGGGGAACCACTGTGTGGGCAGCCAAGGCTCCGTTCTCTGCCTCCTTCGAGCTGTTCGAGAAGGAGATGTTGAAGGTATTCAACCGTTCTTTGGCCGGTAAGGAGGCCGCTAGCCAACTCGCCAGGTTGAGACAGGGGAACCACTCTGTGACAGATTACTCCATCCGCTTTCGCACTCTTGCTGCCTTAACTGGCTGGAATGAGGAGGCTTGCTGGGACAGATTCCAGGAGGGTCTTAGTGATGACCTCCAGGATGAAATTGCCATTCATGACTTACCATCTTCTTTCGACGACCTAGTGGATTTGGCCCTCAGAGTGGAGACCCGTCTTGAGTTGCGTCGTCAGAGACAACCAGCACGTGTTCTTTGGAGAAGTACCTTGTCTCCGTTGGTGGCAACCAGCCGTAGTCCTGAGCCTCTTCCTGAGCCGGAGCCCATGCAGGTGGGGCGGATGCGTCTGGCAGCTGAGTCTGGCAGCTGAGGAGAGACAACGCCGCATATCCCAAGGACTCTGTCTTTACTGCGACAAACCAGGACATTTTGCAGCCCAATGCCCATTAAAAGCCAGGGCTCGCCAGTAGTGGGGGAAGTACTGGTGAGCGTTACTCCTTTGTCTTGTTCCCCCTGCTCCCGCACCCTCCTTCCTGCCACTGTCGGTTGGGGCCCCTATTTGAGACATTGCTCAGTTTTAGTTGACTCTGGTGCTGAAGGGGACTTTATTGATGCTGATTTGGTGGCTCGTTGGAGAATTCCTACCTCCCGTCTCCAGAAATCCATCACAGCGAGGGGCCTTAACGTCTGTTTGGTTCTCCTCCTGTTTTCCCAATAAACTGTATTACCCTGCAAATTGAATCCTCCTCTTTCTGAACCCTGACAGTTACATAAACATCATCTTTTAACAGAATATACAAGAGATATGTTCAGACTGCATTTTCATACCACTTTGTATTCAAGTTTACATTAGTCTTACTTATTACTTACCTCCAAACAGCAAGACTTCTCCGGTTCTTTTCGGGATCGCATAGGCCATTTATTTCGATCCAGTTACCGTCGCCATCAAAGTCAGGCTGCAGTGTCACTTGATTGAACTGGTCCGAATTCCCAAGAATGAGGAATGTACTTTCTGTTTTTAATGTTTTATTAAATAAATAATGTATAGTGACATTGTACTTCACCTGCAAACGTCAGTGACCGAGGGAGAGTAAGACGAGTACCATCAGCAGCTCTGCCTCTGATTGGCTGCAGGCGGTGAGCAACACAATCTGATTGGTCACAGACCAAGTTGAAGGGACATTTGAATTCCGATAAGACTCAACCACTCAACTCAACTCATATTTTCTTGTATTGTATTTTAAGTGGGCTGTTGGTTTAATATAGATTTGTGTGTACAATTGTAACATGATTCTTCTGTGCCAAGTGTAAACTTATTACAAATATTACACTTAAATCACAACTACAGTAGCCAATTGTACACTGCATATATTTAAAATGGGATTTTAATGCATTATACATTTTAACACTTTCTGAAAGTAATATGCAATAATTTAATGAAGTGAATTCCAAGCATAAGTAAACTTAAAAATTATATTCAAATTTAACTTGAAATATACTACAAACTTCAGGTGAAAGAAATGTTCAAATAAGTACACTTTAAAAAAGTACACAGAACTTTAATTTAAGTATATACTTTTAAATATATTTTTAGAAATTATACTAAAATACAATTATTTTAAAGTGTGTTAAAAGTTGTATTGTGAAAATATGCTAATGTACTTTTTATATATTTATTTATAACAATTTTTTGCTAGTATATTTGCAATATACTATTGAAAAGGGAATATATTTTAAATACTATAAAGTGTACTTTTTTTTCACCAGGGTAATGAGTTCCAATCCTGTAAGTTTCAGTTTATTAATGTTGATCATTGTATTGTATTGTTAATCCATTCATACACTGTAAAAGCTGTTGGTCTGTTACTCGGTTAATGACACAATCAATGGTTGATGAAAAATTATGAAAAATACATCAATATCAGT
This sequence comes from Romanogobio albipinnatus, assembly GCA_023566225.1. Taxonomy (NCBI): domain Eukaryota; kingdom Metazoa; phylum Chordata; class Actinopteri; order Cypriniformes; family Gobionidae; genus Romanogobio; species Romanogobio albipinnatus. Next base: position 49,619,188 of record CM042249.1, read on the forward strand.
GTGTCTGATTCTTTACCCTCTTCATTCTGATTTAAGGTCAAATCTTCAATCCAGACTAGTTAAAAACAAAACTGTGAACACGCCTGGGATTCAACCACAAGACTTTAATGAAAGCATGTATCCTGGTTTCAGGTAAAATGTAGGACTTTTGTTGTTGTTGTTAAGCCCCTACGGGACTGCACAGTTTTGGGGCCCTTCAGAAGTTTTGACATGCTCTGACATTTGTGCTTTTGTGCAAAAATGAGTTTGCCGACTTCAGAGAGTTAATTTTAGCCGCTGCAATGCACAAATGCAGGATTAATAATTGAAACATTGCAGAAACCTAATGATATTCTGTGTCCCATTATACAGCAAACAAATAATCAATTGTGTAATGTATAGCTATTTACTTCTCTAACTTGTGTAATCATCTGATATTTTAATCTTACAGCCATGACTCTAAACCTGCTGAAGTCCTCAACACATTGAGATCAAATCTGAGGAAGAAGTTTGAGTGTTTGTATGAGGGAATATCAAAGCAGGGAAACCCAACACTCCTGAATGAGATCTACACAGAGCTCTACATCACAGAGAGTGAAAGTGGAGAGATCATTAATGAGCATGAGGTGAGACAGATTGAGACACATTCCAGGAGAGCAGAAACAGAGGACACACCGATCAAATGCAGTGACATCTTTACACCTTTACCTGGACAAGACAAACCCATCAGAACTGTGCTGACAAAGGGAGTCGCTGGCATTGGAAAAACAGTCTCTGTGCAGAAGTTCATCCTGGACTGGGCTGAAGGGAAACAGAATCAGGACGTCCAGCTCATATTTCCACTTCCTTTCAGAGAGCTCAACTTGATGAAGGACAAAACACTCAGTCTTTCAGATCTTCTTCATGTCTTTTTCCCTGAAACCAAAGAAATGGAAATACCCAGTGATAATTATAAAGTTTCATTCATCTTTGATGGTCTGGATGAGTGTCGCCTGTCTCTGGATTTTCAGAGCAATGTGAGGTTGAGTGATGTGACTGAATCAGCCTCAGTGGACGTGCTGCTGACGAACCTCATTGCGGGAAATCTGCTTCCCTCTGCTCTCATCTGGATCACCTCCAGACCCGCAGCAGCTGATCTCGTCCCCTCTGAGTGTGTCCATCGAGTGACAGAGGTACGAGGCTTCAGTGACCCACAGAAGGACGAATACTTCAGGAAGAGAATCAGTGATCAGGGTCTGGCAGACAGGATCATCTCACACCTGAAGTCATCAAGGAGCCTCTTTATAATGTGTCACATCCCAGTTTTCTGCTGGATCTCAGCCACTGTTCTGAAGAAGATGTTGAGTGAGGCAGACAGTGGAGACATTCCCAAGACTCTCACTCAAATGTACACACACTTCCTGATCATTCAGACCAATATCAAACATGAGAAGGACTATGAGAAGAAAGTGAAAGATGAAGACATGATTGTCAAACTGGGGAAACTGGCGTATCAGCAGCTTGTGAAAGGAAACCTGATCTTCTATGAGGAAGACCTGAGAGAGTGTGGCATTAATGTGACAGAAGCATCAGTGTACTCAGGATTGTGCACTCAGATCTTCAGAGAGGAGTTGGGCTTGTATCAGGGGAAAGTCTTCTGCTTTGTTCATCTGAGCGTTCAGGAACATCTAGCGGCTCTATATGTGCATCTCTCCTTTATAAACAATAACATCAATGTGTTTGACCAGATTACCAAACCAACTAATGGAGATACAGTTTCACTATCTGATCTCCATCAGAGAGCTGTGGATGAGGCTTTAGACAGTAAAAATGGGCATCTGGACCTTTTCCTTCGTTTCCTTCTGGGTCTGTCAGTGGAGTCTAATCAGAGTCTCTTACAAGAACTAAAGACACAGACAGGAAACAGCTCTCACAACCATGAGAAAATAGTTGACTATATTAAAGAAAAGATAAGTGAGAATCCCTCTCCAGATAAATACATCAATCTGTTTCACTGTCTGAATGAACTGGGTGATCTTTCACTAGTGAACGAAGCTCAGCCTCATATGGGCTCTAGAGGATTACGTGATGTGAAACTCTCCTCATCTCAGTGGTCAGCTGTAGTTTTTGTGTTGTTGACCTCAGTGCAGACAATGCATAAGTTTAACCTGAAGAGCTTAATTGGAGACAGAAATGATAAGTAAGTAACACTGAGTTCAATCATTACAGTCTAAAACATTAAGAACAAAGAGAAACAAAGTGATCAGAGGTTTTTAAATCACATGGTTTGATTTAAATCAATCACAGATTGATTTCTGGGATATTGTACATAAAAGACCGGACACAGCAACACTGACAAGAAAAAGAAAAAACAAATCTGTGTTGGATCAGATCTATGTCTGTTATAAACCAGTTTAACTAAAAAAAATATTTGAGGGTATTTAGTAAGGTATTTAATGTATTATTTACTTATGGTATTCATTATTATTCTTATTAATAAATAACTTATTTTTTATTTTCAAATAGTGACGCAGAAAACACAGCAGATGAAGTTCTTCAGAAGCTGCTGCCTGTGGTTACATCAACTAGATCAGCCGTGTAAGTAACACTGAGAACAATCACTGTTAAAACTTCACTGAACGAGCGCAGGTGTCAAACAGGCAGAACGCAGTAGGGAGGGAATGCAATATTCAGTGCAAAAACATGAATTTTTTGGACGCTAAATTTAGGTTTATTGAGAGTAAGTATTTTATGAGAGTAGTAACTGTAAAGGGATAACAGCTTGTAATTGAATTTAAATGTTAGACGTTTCTTGTAGTCTATTTACAGGACAAAGTAAATGACAGTAACAGTTTACTTTGTCCATAGCGAATGTGTGTGTGTTCCTCTTATCTGGTAACACTGATTTTGTGTTTTTTTTGTTTTTATTTTTGTGTGCGTTTTGGCATTGGTTTTTTATTTTATTTTATAAGGTATTCTGAGGTGTACTATTATATATATATATATATATATATATATATATATATATATATATATATATATATATATATATATATATATATATATATATATATATATATATATATATATATATAATATAATTTATATTGTTAGTATGATTTTTACATCATAAAATGTCATAATGTAGGCATTTTTTCTATACTGATGTTTGCCCTGTGGCTGAATGCACCTGTTTCAAGGGGCGTGTCTGCTGTGAGACTTCAGTAAAAACGCCCACTGTTGTGATTGGCTGACATCTTTGCATTTGAAATGAGCGGAGGGGGCGTGGTTTAACGAGGTCTACGGGGCACAAGCCTGCCAGAGAGACGGATGTCACTTCTCATCAGTTCTCTCAGGACGTTTCAGTTCAGTGAACTGTTGTAGTTACTAGCATATACTTCAGGTTATTAGTTTATTTCTAGTCGGAGGGACTGTCACTCATGTCAGAAAGTTAGTAACTTTTGAGGCTCGAGACGCGAACCGTTTAGAACGATTCAGTCCAATTTGGTGAACTGGTTCGACCGGTTCACTAAAAAGAACCGGTTCACTAAAAAGAAGACGGAGCGATTGCTAACAAAGTGATATTGTACTGAGTTGTGAGAGCGCTGTCAGGGCGAGTTTATTTTGTTTGTTCTGAATAAACACGAGTCCCAATCACACCGAGCCCGTCTTCCTCCTTATTCTACCAACTTTGTAACACATGTAATGTACCATTACAGCTGTCGAGATGAACAAGTTATGAGTAAGTGTTGATTATAGCATTGTTTTTAGATATTTTCCTATCATATGAAAAGTGTCAGTGACGCGCATTGAGTACACAGCGCAAACAAAGACACAACAGCAGTAATCGAATGTAATCCAGTTTATTGTGGGGATAGCTGGCTAGCCTAGCCCGGAGACCCTCACGCTTACCCCCTGTCTGCTTAATCTCGCGCCGCGTTTGGTGCCTCCGCTGTGGGCGAGATGCAGTACTGGGTGTCAATGATGTTGAAGGCCGACCGGTCAGTGCAGCCCAAGCTTTGGCGTGCGTCAGGTTTATCTCTAAAGATGTGGCTCTGCCGATGTTGAGCAGAAACTCACGACTGTATGCATATTTTAGAACAGATAGACGCGATGAGGACGTACAAAAACACTGACTCACAAGATAGAAAACACGAAAACACCGTTCTGTCGGGAGAGAGAGAAGCCGCAGCACGAATAATAAAGTTATGTAGGAACTTGAATAATTAGCTACACATCAGAAATCACTGATCACAGATCAGAAGGAACTGAAAAAAGACTTCTGTTTTCATTTGTACATCCAAACACTGAGAAACTGCCAGCATTCACTCGTTCACAAGCCATGATCTCTCGAAGCCAAACAAATATGGCGCTCGCATGGGCGTCCCAAATTCTCTGGGCGGAGGAAAGGGAGGTAACTGTTCCTGTTATGACGTCATAACAGGAAAATTCAAGATCAGCTCATCTGAGCTGTCATTTTCTCAAAGGCAGAGAAAGACAGCCAGAACTCGGTTTACACCGATCAAAATTTTTTAGCCACTTGGGGACAATATTCAGGCTAGGGGAACTCATATTAATTTCATGCCATGGGACCTTTAATGTAGTGATTTAAATGGTCATTTTGCTTAGTAACTTTTTTGCACATAATACGCTTACAGATACGCTTATGAAAATGATCCATGGTTTTATTATCGTAAAACAATTTGCCGTATTGATTACCATTTGTATAACCACACAAATACCATATTTAAACTATGAATTTGAAGCAAAACCATGGTTAATTTGTGGTTACCATGGAATAACCACAATAACCCTGTTTTATTTATTTTTTTATTTTTTATTTTTTCGTTGTAAAACCATGGTTAATTTTTGTTCATAGCACTCAGCTGACACGTTTGTTTGAAGGGCAGCATTGGGCAGGATGTGGAATAATGTATTTTGTCAATAAAATAAAAAAATTGGGCTTTTTATCCGAATAATCGAAAAAACGATCAGACAACTAATCGATGATAACATTTTTAAATATTTAAAATATTATAGCTGAGCCCCCAGCGTGAGTTTTTTATTTGAGTACATATCACCTTATTTTTCCATGGCGATGCGTCACGCTTGTCACGTGACACACCGCAGCCACAATAGCACCATATGACAGATGTATCGCTCTTATATTGTTTATCCTCTTTTATTTAAAATATTCACAATCTTTTTGGCTATGTCATCAACTACCTTTTGTACTACTACTATTCTGATTCTTAAATATGTGTAAAGGAACGTGTTTTGTTGTTTAAAAAACATTAATGATCATACTAGTTGATATATAATCCGTGATGGACACCACCCTGTTAGTTTGTGCCGCAGTTCTCGAGAATCGGATCTGTCGCATTTACTACACGTAAATTCATCCACTTCTCCTGAAATACATTAAAAGTCCCGTTCTTCGTGATCCCATTGTTCAAACTTTAGTTAGTGTGTAATGTTGCTGTTAGAGCATAAATAATACCTGTAAAACTATAAAGCTCAAAGTTCAATGCCAAGCGAGATATTTTATTTAACAGAAGTTCCCTTTCAAAGCCTACAGCGAACGGCCGGCTTGGACTACATCCTGGTACTTCCTTCATTAATGACGTCAGTAGAACAGTAGAACAGACTAACCTCCGTCCACAAGAATACGCGAAAAAAGGGGGCGTGGTCTTGTTGCTGTCCCACGTGGAGAAGAGGAAGTGTTGCGTGGAGAAGACGAGGAAGTGTTGCGTTTGAGTGTGTTTGTCGCCATGTCGTCGAGACGTTGTTATTTTCATCCCGGAGTCAAATCACCTTTGTTTGCCTTTCACAGGGACGCTGTACTTAGAGATCATTGAGCGCATACATCTCCCCGTTAAGAGGCGTGACCTTTCCGTGCAACGTGCGCTAAGCTGCTGTCGAATCACAACACAGGAACCGTGCAACATGCGCTAAACTGCGGTCAAATCACAACACAGGAACCGCTGGCACAATCAGAACTCGTTACGTATTTCTGAAGGAGGGACTTCATAGAACAAGGAACTCATCAGCCGTTTTTAGAACAGTGAAAACAGCGGTATACAGATAAGCAAATTGTGTGAAAAATACTGTGTTTTTTTACACGCGAAACATGAACACATGTTATATTGCACACTGTAAACACAATCAAAGCTTCAAAAAAACATGAAGAACAGGACCTTTAAAATAAGTGGCCGGTGAAGTGGGAGAAGAATAGAGTAAAGGTTATAGTTACTTATACAATGTGTATCTGATATGAATAAAACACGTTGTCAATTTACAATTGAAAGGATTGTTATTGCTGCTTCCATAGACATCAGTGTGTATTTTACAAACTATAAATGTATTGTTTTGCTAGTACTGGTGTATTTAAATGTCTGAACCCTAAAAAACCTCATGTGGTTGAAAACAGTGAATAGTTGTGATATATGACAAGCGTTAAGAGCATCCGTCTCTGGCTCAGTGCGAGCCAAAGCACAAACGCACATTTTAATTTTGTTGTTGATCGTGTGTTGCACTGACCTTTCTTATCAAACCGTTGTTATCATACTCAAAGGGTTAATCTTGGATTATGCAACAGACATTATACAGCTCACTGCCTTCATGCAATAAATTAATAAATCGTTGGTTTGTTATATCAGCCTTTTTCATGCTATAGCCAATATGCCGATGGTTGTAAATTGATAAAAAAGTGCACATACACCGGTGGATCTCCAGTTTTAAAGGGGTCGTGAATTGAGAAATCAACTTTCCCTTGAGCTTTTGATATATAAAAGGTCATGGTAATATAAGAATATTCTGTAAGTTTCAGAGCTGAAAACTTCCTTGTTAGTCAAAGAAAAGGTTTTATAGACACCAGGCCCAGCAAATGACAGGTTTTTCAAAGTGGGGATCTATGACGTCAAAGGGAGGCAAGCACCGCCTCTGCAGAAGAAGAGCAATGCCTACTTCATCACTGCCTGTTTAGCCCTGCCCACCGATTCACACATGTAACATAAGACTAGTGTTAGACCATCGAGCTACAAAGCAATAAACATGCCGTTGAGGATTACAAAATATTGTGCAGTGACTGGGTTCAACAGTAATGCAACATGTAAGTAACTGTGTTCATTCTAATGCCTGATCTGAAATGTGATGATTCATGTTAGAGGTCGACCGATTCATCAGTTTTGCCGATTAATCGGCACTAATAGCTGATTGGTGGAACAATCGGTTATCGGCAGAAATCCACAGATAGTTTTTCCGTGTTGCGTCCGTTGCTGGAGCGGATGAGACGGGTGCGCTGTCATTCCACAGCACAAGAGCTCTGCTAAGGGTCTGCTGGCATTATATAGCACAAGAGTGGCCTCTAGAGGCTAAATAAAAACTCACTGACGCCTCGTGTTGTTTACATTAACACGTGAGGCTGCACACTGCACTGCACGAAGAGTTCTGACACATCAGATGCGAGTTTAAAACACGACAGCAAAACAGTATGAATACCGAACACTACAGTACTTGTATCCAAATCAGTATAAAGTAATTAATTTCTTGATGCTGCATTAACAGGTAAAGAACAGTAGTGTGCATGTTTGTCAACGATGCTGAGAGGACGCTAACATTAGCAGTACCTCAAGCAGTTAAAACAATGTGATAAAAACACACGCAAGTCAGACCTAAATGTTGCATTTATAAAATTAGTGATGTGAGAGAGCAAATCGTCATGCTGCCGACAGAAACGTAAACAAAGCAGAAACGCATTCTTTTTTTATTAGATAATCTCCTTCTAAAAAAGCAGACTGTTTGGATTTGTATGAAATGGTAACTCTACAATAAAATTCAATTTGTAACATTAAGTAAGGTTAATAAATGCTGTGGAAGTACTGTTCATTGTTAGTATGTTAATTTCAAAATTAAATTGTTTGAATTTTTATTTGTATCTGTTAACCTTGGTTAATGCACTATGAAGTAACATGAATGATCAAGGTACAATTGTATTGCTCATATTAATACATGCTGTAAAAATGTATGCATAATGCATATAGTTCATGTAAGCTAATACATCCTTGTTGCATAGGGACTTGCATAGTTTTACCAATTAAATGTACATGCATGTTTCTAGGTTATAGGTAAAGAAACAAATTTGACCTGTAATATTTTAATGTTTAAATTATTTTCTGAAGAATTTGTTCTCTTAGAACTTCTCATTTTAATATTCATATTTATATGTTTTTAATTTAGCACATTTTCATGGATCAGTACTGTTTTTTATTTTATTTCTTGTTATAAAGTTCAGCACTGTTTTACTTATGTTTTTTTATCCAGTATGTATCCATTTTAAAAACTATCGGTCGATTAATCGGTTATCGGCAAGTGCGGTCCAACCTAGTTATCGGTAAAATCCACTATCGGTCGACCTCTAATTAATGTACAGTCAGATGTTCTTTGTCTGTGTGTCAGTATATCAGACCAGTGACTAAACATCAACTTGCATTGTTTTTCTTAGTAGGATGAAAATAATCTGCTATTTAACGGTGATTAAATTCTATAAAGAAAGTGATCAAAGAAAGTGATCAAAGAAAGCGCCCTTTGCAATCGTTTGAGCAGTGCACGCTGCAGCTGTCAATCTAACAGAAGAGTTAATCAGTGACGCGTTTATCAGTGACTCTCGTTTTATTCAACGAATCTCTTAACTATATCACGTTTGCACTGTTAGTGAAGATGAAAGCATTCGTTAGTGTACAGAAACTGAGGCCTAGTCCACACGTACACGGGTATTTTTATAACCGGAGTTTTTCCTTCTCCGTTTAAAAAAACAATCGCGTCCACACAAGCACGGTTTAAAAAACATCTCCGTCCACATGAAAACGCAAAACCGCGCTATGATTGGCTGCCTGATTTCCACATGGGTCCCATTCACGGAGGGATGCTATGGGCTCAGTGAAACCCTTCTACAAGTTTACTTTGGACTCAGTGACAGGTAACTGTACACATGGGCAGGCCCAAGTGGACTGAAGCTTCACACACTTGCCTTACTATGTTGTATTATTGCATTCTGGCGCATCTGTTCTGCAATACAATGAGATAACTGCGCATGTATCTGTATATGTGATAAACTCTATTAGCAGAGTTATTAAAAGCTACGTCCGCGCTTGCATAGACTCGACTCATGTAACGTTAAACGGCGCACAAACTGACGTCAAACAAAGGAGAGAACGGCGCACATTTTGACTTAACAAGCCTAAATCTCCGGTTTCACCATCTACACGACAACGCTGTAACCGGAGTTTCTAAAAAACTTCACCCTGGCCGGAGTTTTCAAAAAAGTCCGGTTTCAGTAACCGGATAATGCATTTGCGTGTGGACGAACAGCCAAACCGCGTAGAAAAAGCTGCGGTTTTGAAAATACCCGTGTTCGTGTGGACAGGGCCTGAGTTGCAATGATGAGATCACTGCTTTCATGCGCTCAGCATGTGTGTGATCGGCTACAATGATCATCACTGCAACCTTTCATGCCACGATCTTAATATAATGCCATAGATCTAAATGTGATGCAACACTTTTCATGATTAGTTAACCTTGAGAGCAGTGGGTGTTTACACTGAAGTCTCCCAGCGGACGTGCCCCTTTAAAATGTTCTAAAACGTTAGAGCGTTCAAAGCTGAAGGCTAAAATCAGGGTAGGAAAAATGCCCTTTATTTATAAATTATGATTTTTTTTAATGTAAAAAGCATTCTAACATTATAAGTGCACATCAGGAAACATCATAAAACAATAAAAAAAATGCAGTTCATGATCCCTTTAATATATCGTACAGCCTTAGAAAACGGTCTAATAATGTGGTTCATGGATTCTCATCTGTGAAATGCGCCACTTCCGTTATTTTGCCGGTTTCTGTCAAATTGCAATCGATGATTTCGTAAAATTGAATACTCAAATTTAATCGAGCAATTGTGCCCTAATTACATTCATTAAAACAAGTGGGAGTCGACATGATTACCATTAATTAATTTTAATATCACATCTATTTAAATTAAGTGTAATAAATATTTTTCTGTGTTCGTGTTCAGTCTCTATTACTTGAGTTGAGGTGTTTAAGTGATTGATCTGTAAATGATTGAACACATGAACTGCTCCTCAGTAAAAAAGGATACAATCAAAATTTTACACTCTTTACTATAAACACACTCAATCTCAGAACAGACAGGACTTTCATAAATGAAGAACAAGATGAATTCATCCTTACGTCCATTTTGTTTCTGATCATCTTTATATAGTATTTAATGTGGTATAAGTTTGTATATCAGTTTTTATAAAAGCGTTCCCTCTCACACAAACAAATATCACTTACATCAAACATGGTGTTCTGACCTTTTTTTTAAAAAACAAAGTCTCTATTGATCTGATCTGTGTGTCTGATCTGAGAAAGTGAAGAGTGTGTCATTGTTCTCTACAGGCTGATGAATTGTGGTGTCACAGATGAAGGTTGTGCTGCTCTGGCTTCAGCTCTGAGATCAAAACCCTCACACCTGAGAAAACTTGATCTGTCTGTGAATAATCTAGGAGACACAGGAGTGAAGCTGCTCTCTGCTGGACTGGAGAATCCTCACTGTAAACTGGAAGATCTGAAGTAAGATCAGCTCTACCATAAAGACTCTAATTAATAGAGATTAATATGTAGATATTGTACATGAAAGCAGATAAGCCCATATAAATCCCTGCCCAGTCTCAACGTGGCTGTCAGAAAATAATGGACAGACGCAGTTTTGACAAGAAATTAAACTTATTTGAGCTTTACAATAAATGTCAATCTTTAAAACAGCTTATTTAGACTTACATTATTATTTAGACAACATTATCTGAACGATGCGATCACCTGTACAATCATGAGATCTTAATGAAGAGACTGCACGCTGCTTTGACAGAGGAATACACTTTGTATTTTTTTATGTTTTAAATGTTGTATGTTTTTATTGTTTCGGCATGTTTATTAATCTCCCATTTCTGTCATATAGCCTAGTCATTGCACGCTATAAACTTAAACCTGGATGGTTTGTCTTGTTTAACATTATTTTTGTTTGATAAACTCTTTAAGTATTCCTTCATTTAAACAACTTAATTTTATCTAAGACTAGAGATTTCATCAGACTAAAGTGAGTGAAAGCAATGGGCCAATATTTAATTTGTATCACCTATACTCTTAATCTGGTGTCATATAGTTTATCCATGCTTTTTAATATGATGCGTGTTCTTTTATTTCTTTAATACAAAGGTGTTCAGATTCTGCCATTTTCTACATTACACATACAATATAAATGCTTGAGTACTCCTTTCAATCATGAAATGTGTCAGAATAATGGCTATCTTTTCATCATTAAAGATAATGTTGGGAAATTTTAATTGGTAGATTAAGTACTCTATTGATGATTGTTTGTACTTTTGTTAAATAAAATTTAGTGATATGTGCACTGCCATAGAGGCTAAAGTGAAAGTTGTTTTACGATACAAAGCCATTTAAAGCTTCTGCCTTTCAAACGCACCAGCGATGCCACAGACCTAGTTTGAATATTGTGCGGGAAACCGATCAGTTATCCAGATAGCTACTAAATGTGTACAAATGTAAACACTCCATGTCATGATTGCCTAATGATCCGATCTGCTTGATCGGATCACGGTGATCGCATGTTAATGTTAAGTGTAAACATAGCCAAAGTGTGAGAAAAGGTTTGGCTTTTGCAAATCACTATACCTGCCTGTGTTTTATTAATAATAATGATTTTTGTCTTTTATTTTTTAACTGTTGGTCCATTAAGCCTCATTAAGATTTTTCTTGGTTATATGGAATGAAAATGTGTGTAATTTCCATTTATAATCTCGGCTCATCTGCTTTTCTGTAGGCTATAGTATGCTTTATTAGTATGGTGTTTACTGAGTCAGGCGTTTTAATATCACTGTCTTAAGCTGGTGACACACTTAACAACTGTCAGGCCGATTATGAATGTAATATAGTCGTTACGACTGATCATGCTCAAACGGACCGAATTTGTTCCAGTTGCGCTCAGTCTGTGTTTAAAGTCATGTAATGTGCGGTGTCTATAGATTATAGTCTCAGAATTTAAGAACCAGCTGTTGCCAGTCGTCCTCACAAAGATTTTATTAAACATGTTTAATATTTGTGACTGGTGCCGTCAATTATGCTGAGGAGATGCGTTCCCTTTCAAACATCATTCTTGTAATTTTCTCAAACACATCTTATTTTGGATGTTTCTTTTGTATTATTTCATAAGTTAACATTGCAAGTTAATTGTTTTAGGCTATTCATTTTGATCTGCAGAAGGAAAAAAGTTAAACTGCATTCTGTAAAAATGCCGTTATTTTAATGACAAATGTCGAGAGCGCATAATTGTAATGCGAGAGCACATCCATGTAATGCGCTTGCACGCAATTTCCTTTGCTCACACACAAAACTGGCCGCGCGCTCTCAAATATATAGTGCCCTCTTATTAACTGCCTCTGCTCTCACCCAAATATTGTGCGTATGCGCTCAAACTGTTCCCTCTGCACTCGCAAATCTTCTCCGTGCTCTTGCACTTTAAATGAATTTGCTTCTGGATGAAACACTGTCAAAAGTTATCAACCAATCAGAATAGATGACTGAACTATGAAAATGCTACATGGAATTTGTGATTGTGTTCAGGGGGCAAAAAAATAATATGATTTCAAAGACAACTTTATTCATCTTTAAATTGATTTTTTTTTTTTTCTCATTGTCTCTCACCTTATCATCACACTGTTAGTTTGAATGTGATCATGAGAAAGTCCTTGTTGATCTGAGAGTGTGTCATTGTCCTCTACAGGTTGTTTGAGTGTGGTGTCACAGATGAAGGTTGTGCTGCTCTGGCTTCAGCTCTGAGATCAAACCCCTCACACCTGAGAAAACTGGATCTGTCATATAATAATCTAGGAAATTTAGGAGTGAAGCTGCTCTCTGATGGACTGAAGAATCCTCACTGTAAACTGGAGGAACTGGGGTAAGATCATCTCTACCATAAAGACTTGAAGTGAATATTGATTAATATGTAGGTAGTCCATTCAAAATATCCTTTGGCATGAGCCCCATCCAGCGGTTCAGTGACAGATTCATGTTTGATCCGTCAGATCCTGCCGGCAGTAGAAGACAGGGGTAAGGAGTCTACCCGAAAAGGAAAATTTACATCTAAATATATTATTATCCCCCAAAAGAAAGTAAAACTAACAGTTCAATAAACCAAACAAACTACAAACCAGACCACAGACGCAGGTTACAGTGAAGAGGTTTTTAAATCAGAAATGTTTGGTGTAAATCAACTTACCTAAATGCTTGAGCAAACAGACCAGCCTTGCTAAAGCATGAGCATTGCCTCAAAATGTGTATCTGCAGCAAAAAAGAGGGAAGTGGTGTGTGTTGCACCTGAACCAGGGCTGTCACCATATCAGATTCATCACTACATGATTATGGCCAAAATCATTCATGATAAAAGCATATTGCCATATCTGTGGAAATCTTGAAAAAAATTATGCTATCAGTCATATTCATCTTTACTTAATTTATTTTATTTTTCACACCATTGCATAAAATGGCGCTCTGCAAAACTGAAATGGCACAGGCCTACCACAGTTGCACAAATTATACAGGAGCATCTGAAAAGAAAGAATACCTCTAACCTCAAAGACTTCCTTAAATATAACAAATAATTGTCTGATTTGTCAAACGTTCTCTTTGCAACCGCTTACAAACCATTAAATGCTGTTGTTGGTTATTTAAAATATCTAGTGGATGAACTCACACATCGATTGGACTCATTTATTTAATAACACACTGTCAATCATTGTAAAACTTTACTGTTTTATGGACATCACCATGTTTGACACTGTTGCTATGGTTACCATTTGATCATACAGCTGAATGAACAAATTCAAGCAGTTACTTTAATCTCCTGAATGAACAAATAATTTTAGGATTCACACTTGTAAGCAGTTACTGCTGTAAATCCCAAAAAGTGAGTGTGAATGCAGCCATAGACCTTATTCACAGCAACACATCTGATTTTGAATGGGAATGAAAGTGAGGCCGTGAGGGACAGACATAGATATCTTCAGTGGGTTGTACTGTTATTTTTGTACTGTTAGTTTGGATTGTTCTGATAAAGATAAGACTGCAAAAAATATATTTCAGAAAAAATTCAGCCGAAATAAACTCCAGACAATATGAGATGTGGAAGATTATAAGTGATCTAGGAGCTTTATTTTAAACTTTTTTTTATTTTTTATATCGAATGCCATTGAGAAGGTCTATAGTAAATACCTTTCCTAATTAGGCCTAAACTGCATAATCTTTTGTCATAATTAATAATTGTTTCAGCCCCAAAAAATTAATGGACTATACAGATAGTGAGTTCTTCATTCATTTGCACTGTAATTAACAAAGTGTTATTGTTTAATTAGCTCATATGTAAAGAGTTAGATAAGGCTTTAACAACGTATTAACCATAAATAGTTCTCACTTTAGATTAGGAGACTGAAAATAGAAAAATGTGATTAAGTGCTTTAATAAAGCCTTTATAGGACATTAATTCCATTAGTATTAAGAGTTCCTTGAAATGTTTACAAATACATTAAGCACACACAAACACACTCACACATACTCACTAGGGGTGGCACGGTTCACAAAACCCACGGTTCGGTTCGTATCACGGTTTTAGGGTCACGGTTTTCGGTTCTGTACAGTTGTTGTTGTTGTTTTTTTAATCATTAACATTCCAGAAATTTACTTCAGCATATGATATATAGCTTAATCATCCACAATTTAGGATACAGTATTAAAAAATGGTTATATCATGTAGAAGTTGTTTCCTAACTGGCTGTCTACCGAGTCCGACACATTGGCGTAACATTTTTCATGTTAATCATGTCAATTTTGATCAGAACAATGCACTGTAGCTTTAATTCAGCTGACCTGATTAACAAATTTCACCATGAAGTGTTCCGTGTGTTTCACAATCACCATATGACATCCAGCGTTGTGAAAAGAAAAAAAAATACACGAAAACACAACACTGCCAGAAGTTTTCGCCCAAACTTCAAAGGCATGTTTAAATTATTAAAACTAGAAGCATATCTTAACTTTTAAATGTTACATTTATGATGTGAACTACTTATATACAACATGTTATATGCATGTGTGTATGAGACAGAGGGGAACACGGTCGCATTTGCAGCAGATATATGCTGCTCATCATAAATCAAAGCATGAGACAGACAGGGGGTCGAAGGAGAAAATGTGACAGAATGGATTTGCAATGTATTTGCAATACACAAGCCGCGGTTCACCTGCGCGAGACAAACACTGCCAGTGTGTGAATGCACAATGGCACGCGCGGCTCCCGCTCTCCATACACACTGCATCTGCCCTGCCTGCTCTACGTGGCTGGCGCATCCTCCAACTCCGGGCAGCCTTCCTTATCTCTCCCACTTGAATTTCTACACGTGACGTGACCTGCAGCACTCCACTTTTACTTTATTTTACTGTATGTCCACACACACACACACACACACACACACACACACACACACACACACACACACACACACACACACACACACACACACACGCACACACTCACACATTTTTTAAGCTGTACAAATTTTATATTCTATCCTCTAATCCTAACTGATGTATTTTAACAACGTGAACTAATGAGTATTTATATACATTTAATATATTTTCATATGTACAGCATTATGTTATATACACTGAACAAAATTATAAGCGCAAAACTTTTTTTCTTGCCCCCATTTTTCATGAGCTTAACTCAAAGATCTAAGACTTTTTCTATGTACACAAAAGGCCTATTACTCTCAAATAGGGTTCACAAATCTGTCTAAATCTGTGTTAGTGAGCACTTCTCCTTTGCCGAGATAATCCATCCACCTCACAGGTGTGGCATATCAAGATGCTGATTAGACAGCATAATTATTGCACAGGTGTGCCTTAGGCTGGTCACAATAAAAGGTCACTCTAAAATATGTATTTATTTATTTAAGTGGTGGTTTAGCTTTGGAGATAGACTTAATGTGTGGCATTGTTCTCTACAGGTTGGGGGATTGTGGTGTCACTGATGAAGGTTGTGCTGCTCTGGCTTCAGCTCTGAGATCAAACCCCTCACACCTAAGAGAACTGAATCTGTATGAAAATAATCTAGGAGACTCAGGAGTGAAGCTACTCTCTGATCTGCAGGAGGATCCACATTATAAACTGCAGAGACTAGGGTAACAATCGTTTTTAACTATTTACATAATCATATTTTCATTTGAAGTTCAGGCTGTTTTACTCACTATAAATAAAAGGAAATTGTACCAGGTTCAGTAACATCATGTGTGTGTGAATATGTTATGTGAGATCATCAGATAATGAATCTAAAATTCAGCTTTCTGTAAGCCTCTGAACTTTAAACCGTGTTTAATATGAGTTTAATTATGCTCATAATGTTGTGACTGATTGTGAAAATAATATTAATGCTATTTTCAGATTTTCCCCTTTAATGTGATAATCTGTGATTTTTGTTTGTTATTAACTGATATTAAATTTGTAGTGGAGTGTAATGATAATTTCTGCTGGTTTTGTATCAGCTGTCCATTTAGTAAAAGTGACCTTTCATGCCCTTTTGATTTTGTAAAGTGACATTGAGCATCAGCTAGAAGCTATATATTATCATGTTTGAGAATTAATTAAAATTGCTTATCTAGTGCTATGTTTTTTATGAAAAGATGTGACAGACATAATGTCTCATACTGCATATGTGACTGTGTGTTTTATTTTAGGACTGACTATGATTAGATGACAGTGTGATCTTCTGCTGATCATCTGATCGTGAATAAGGATCCACTACAGAGACTCACAGTCAACAGAGACTGAAGATACAGTGACTTCATTGTTATAAATTAAGTCTTCATTTAGATTTCAACTATCCTCTGACAGACCTGATGAGGTGGCAGTGAAACACCTTTTATTTCACAACAGCAAATCACAGTTTCTCATTCACAGATTAATCATTTTATTTGTATAAACATACAGTATAAACTCAAAAAGGTTGGAGTTTTGTTAGAGAAAATATAGAGCCTGAATGTGTTGGTGTTGTACCAGCAGATGCTGATGACGTTTATTATTTTATACTAACTTGTGTCATAGCCCACGATTCAATAGGTGTCAGCATCATCATACAGTCTACATACATGTTGTACCCAAGTTCATTAGATCTGTGTCATACTGTCACTAACTTTATTGGACATTATTTACATTAGTATTAAGAGTTCCTTAAACTGTTTACGAAGCACAAACACACAAACAGTCACACACACACACACACACACACACACACACACACACACACACACACACACACACACACACACACACACACACACACACACACACACATTTGGATTTGGATTAGACACTCAATTGGTTATTTTTTACGATGCCTTTATGACATTTTTTTGGATCTTTTAAGTTGGAGGGACAGAAATCTCTCAGCTTTCATAAAAATATCTCTTCATTTGTGTTTGGAAGTTAAATGAAATGACATGAGTGTGAGGACATGATGACAGAATTTACATTTTTGGGTGACGTATACCTTATAAATACAGTAAGCTGAGCCTTGGATAAAATAACTATATCGCCAATCATATCCTCACAATTTTATATCGAAGACATTTTATGATAAACAATGATTATTGTGGTTATAGTTTATAGTTCATATCACACACCATATGCAATCCTGTAACTTTCACCAGCAAAAAAATAAATAAATAAAATACAAAAATAAGTGTGGTGATGACCTCAACACCATGGTAGGCATCTCATTACTGCGGTATTGCAGTTATTGTATACCCTAACACACACTCTCTCACATACACACACACACACATACACACACACTCTCTCACACACACATTGGGTTTCCATGTTTTATGAGACTTTCTACCGAAATAAGGTTTTTATACTGTACAAACTGTATATTCTCTCCTATATACTATACTATACACTAACAATCATCCTGTCATGTGTGTTTGGACTTGTGTGCGCTATAAAGTCATGAAGGAAAAAAGATCCAAGATACAGGCTCACACAACACAGTCTGAATGAGAAGAAATTATGTTTGACATCATGATATTGAA
This sequence comes from Romanogobio albipinnatus, assembly GCA_023566225.1. Lineage (NCBI taxonomy): Eukaryota > Metazoa > Chordata > Actinopteri > Cypriniformes > Gobionidae > Romanogobio > Romanogobio albipinnatus. The sequence goes on from CM042249.1 coordinate 49,637,359, forward strand.
TAAAGCAGAGCAACTGAACACAAGAGATTTCTGAAATTAGTAGATGCATATCAGGTGTTCATTAAAACACATGCACACATTAAATATAAGTAATATTCACGTTCCTTGTGAGCTCAATACCAACTTTTCATGTTTGCAATTATGTTACATAAATGTTACTCAATTTTGTCTTTTCATGCAAAAAATGTACATGAGTGCTTCATTTAACCCCTAGGAGTCTGAGCTGTTTTGGGGCCCTTTAGAAGTTTTGACATGCTCTGACATTTGTGCATTTTTCAGTTGCTTATAAACATATTAATGGCTAAAGTGTAATTACACTGTATTCAGCACAAACTGGGCTACCATAATATGCGAGCAACATGTATGTACATGCTTGCATTTTTGAGAGAATAATGTGTATGCATAATTTTTGAAAAAACAAAAAAATTGCTTCAAAACACACACTAGATATGTGTTCACAAGACCTTTGATTATTGGGTGTTTTTGCATTGAGTTTTTGCTTCAAAATGATGTGAGAATCATTGAGCCTACTCATTCACATAAAACAATATATTAATTTACAATTTGTAAAACACTTTTTCTTTACTCAGGCATTATGCGAGTAGGCGTGAACCATGAATAATAATGTGATCACTCCTGAGAAACAAAGACCTGCATAATAATGAGCTGCATAATAAATGAGCTTTAGGTAGGCCTACTAGATTTTAGGTTTACTAGATAAGTACAGTAACAGTAAAACAAAACAAACAAAAAAGTTTTCTGGGGGAAAAATCCAAATGTTTTTTACTTAAAGTTTTTACTTAAAGCAAGCTAAATTATCTGCTAAAAAAAGAAACAAGATTTCAATCAGAAATGTTTTTGAAAGAAGAGCTAAAAAAATATCATAATTTCGAGCTTCAGTCAAAAACATGTGAAATGCATGAGCCAGTGCTATTGTCTGCTATATTGGTATCAAATATACTAATATATTTGTTATACCAGTCTGTTATATTATATCAAATATATTAAAAACATTGATTAAAATTAAGATACAATTTTTACAAAACGAAATTCAGTTTAAAGAAAGCAATTCACTTTCTAAAAAAAAAAAACAACAACAACAACATAGGGTATATTTAAACATCAATATGAAGCAAAATTCGTTTTAAAAACATTGATTAAAATTAAGATACAATTTATACAAAACGAAATTCACTGTAAAAAAGGCAATTAATACTCAAATATAATTTCCATCTTCAGTTCATTTATGAGACGTGTGCAATGCAGCTAAGGCTATTGTCTATTGTTATATATAAGGCTATTGTTATATTGACTTATAAAATAAGAATCAACTATATTAAAAACATTGATTAAAATTAAAATACAATTTATACAAAACAAAAACAGGCCAAATAAATCTTGTCTAAACAGTCTTGCATCAGGATTTATATTTAAACAGTCTTTTTGCGTTTAATATTCACAGATGCTAACTGAATAAACTTACCACAATGAGCCCTGAATCAGCTTTCCATGAGGAGAATTATTCCAGGATTATTACTCAAAGCGATGTATCTGAACCATATAGCTTCACTAGTTGTGTTTGTATGAGTTGATGTGTGTGTGGGCATCGACGCATGGATTGCCTGTATTTGAATCTGAATGAGCACGCTGTCCGTGGGCGTGGCTGCATTAGCTGATAATGAGTCAGTAATGAGTCGACTGATATCTCCCACTTTTCACACAGATTCCATAAACACAGAATATTTGTTTTCGTTTTGATTTACATTATTTAAAACCTGACATTTCGACGTTTCTTTAGACATATCTCTCATGTCTGTGTGTCAAGGTTTCACTAAGCTACAGGTCATTTTCTGAAGAGAATCAAATTAGACATCATTGAGAGAGAGGATGAAGATTGCGAATCATGTTTGTTTCCCTTATTTTGCAAAAAGCACAACAATTTGTTTTTATTGTGACTGTACACAAAAAAATAAAAAATAAAATAGAAACATAAGTTATTTGAGTCTCTTTGGCACTGATAAGAAAAAAGAGAGCCGATGCCGAGGGGGTTAATACACAATTTATTTTTTATTTAAAATCATTATTATTATGTAAATCGTATAGATTTAAAAAAAAATGTGGATCAGAAGATGTATCACAAACTTGTCTTTTTAATTGTTTTTAATTTGAGTGAACATTTTCTATATCTACAACTAAAATGTAAGACTTATGGCATGTGTTAATTGGAGGTAAATTATAATTTAGTCCCTTGACTAAGCTTTTTTAACTATGGGTACGGATGTGAGGTCGATCACAAACACACGTCTGGTTCGCTATCTTTGTGGGGACTCTCCATAGACATAATGGTTTTTATACTGGTCAAACGGTATATTCTCTCCCCTTACACTAACCCTACCCATCACAAAACTTTGCATTTTTAAATTTTCAAAAAAAAAACGAATTCTGTATGATTTATAAGTTTGTTTCCTCAGTGTGCATTCAAGTCCCAACCGGGATAGAAAAACATGAACACACACTCTTACACTTGTTACATTGTAAATGTTATTTCTCTTCTTGTGTTTAGATGCATGTGATCTCACACTGGATTTAAACACAGCAAACCATCATCTCACTCTGCCTGAGAGGAACAGAAAGGTGATATATCCGATAGAGGAGCAGCCGTATCCTGATCAGAGAGATTTGATGAGTGGCCTCAGGTTCTGTATAGAGAGTCTGTCTGGACGCTGTTACTGGGTGGCTGAATGGAGCGGATATAAGGCTGATATATCAGTGGCATATAAAGGAATCAGTAGGAAAAGATGGAGCAATGACTTTTGGTTTGGATCCAATGAAAAGTCCCAGAGTCTGAGCTATGATAAGCGTCTCTGACACACACACACTCTCACACACTTACACACATTCAACAGCACATTCACTGAACCCCTCTATGTTGGATTTATGCTTTATTCTGGTAGTTCAGAGTCACTGTGTGAGATTAATCAGTTTCCAATGAGAAACAACTGAGACACAAACAGTTGAGGGAATCTTGCTGTGATGTAGTGACGCTGTCTTGTGTTGGCGGTTGCAGGAGCTAGGAATTGTTAAGTGCTCAAATGTTTGCAGTGAAGGTACCTTGTTAACCTTGATAATATTTATTCCTGCAAACTAATAATTTACAGTACATGCAAGGGGTCGCACGGCAGACTACAGCATACAAGATAGCATGTGCCCAAAAAAAGTTAGGAAATCAATATGTAAAGTCGGTAACACACAATTTGTTAACATTATTTAATGTATTAACTAACATAAACTACCAAAGAGTAATACATTTGTTACAGAATTGATTATATCTTTGTTAATTTTAGTTAATAAAAATACTGTCGTTCATTGTTTGTCACATATGCTCTATGTCTGTCCTTGGACTTTTACGTTGAAGTGTTTCCTGTGCTTTATTTTGTAGTTTTTTGTAGTTTTTCTTGTTGATTAGTCTCCCCAGGTGTAAGTCAAGTAAAGTCAAGTCAACCTTATTTATATAGCGCTTTTAACAATGTAGATTGTTTCAAAGCAGCTTTACAGTGTTAAACAGGAAAATAATGCAGCATAATTTTATTAAGCTGTATAGCCATTTGATGTCATCAGTTCATTTCAATTTCCATACGGTGACAGTGTGGGCTGTAGATCAATAATTAGATCAGTAATTTAGTTTATATGGTTAAATTAGTTTATTAATTAGATTTATTTCGATGTTTAGTTGAAAAATATAGTGTCCCCAAATGAGCACGCCAAGCCAGAGGCAACAGTGGCAAGGAAACCAAAACCCCATCAGGTGACCTAATGGAGAAAAATAAACCTTGAGAGAAACCAGGCTCAGTCGGGGTGCCAGTTCTCCTCTGGCCAATTAACAAACAGCGTATTATTATTATTATAATTATTATTCTGGCCGCTTTACAGGTCAGAGGTCATAATAGATCGGAATATTCGAATGATCGGAGGCAACACGCTGGAGACGGGTTTATTGCGGATGACATATCGATTTAAGTATTATTTAATTGTAATATTTGAACAATCGGAGTCAACACGCTGGAGAAGGGTTTATTGCGGATGACATATCGATTTAAGTATTATTTAATTGTAATATTTGAACAATCGGAGTCAACACGCTGGAGAAGGGTTTATTGCGGATGACATATCGATTTAAGTATTATTTAATTGTAATATTTGAACAATCGGAGTCAACACGCTGGAGACGGGTTTATTGCGGATGACATATCAATTTAAGTATTATTTAATTGTAATATTTGAACAATCGGAGTCAACACGCTGGAGAAGGGTTTATTGCGGATGACATATCGATTTAAGTATTATTTAATTGTAATATTTGAACAATCGGAGTCATCACGCTGGAGACGGGTTTATTGAGATGTCATGTCGATGCGGCAGTTGCAGGGGGAGGCTAATTGACACGGTCTCTGCGGACACTTCGGGGTCCTGTGTTGGTCTTCTTTCGGCGCAGGTCCACCATCTGATCTGGATACGGCCGGGATCTGATGGGCCGACTGATTCAAGCTGATAGAAGAGCAACTTTGACTGATAAAACCACTCGTTACAACCGAGGTATGCAGCAAAGCATCTGTGAAGCCACAACACGCACAACCTTGAGGTGGATGGGCTACAACAGCAGAAGATCTCTCCGGGTACCACTCATCTCCACTACAAATAGGAAAAAGAGGCTACAATTTGCACGAGCTCACCAAAATTGGACAGTTGAAGACTGGAAAAATGTTGCCTGGTCTGATGAGTCTCGATTTCTGTTGAGACATTCAGATGGTAGAGTCAGAATTTGGCGTAAACAGAATGAGGACATGGATCCATCATGCCTTGTTACCACTGTGCAGGCTGGTGGTGGTGGTGTAATGGTGTGGGGGATGTTTTCTTGGCACACTTTAGGCCCCTTAGTGCCAATTGGACATCGTTTAAATGCCACAGCCTACCTGAGCATTGTTTCTGACCATGTCCATCCCTTTATGACCACCATGTACCCATCCTCTGATGGCTACTTCCAGCAGGATAATGCACCATGTCACAAAGCTTGAATCATTTCAAATTGGTTACTTGAACATGACAGTGAGTTTACTGAACTAAAATGGCCCTCACAGTCATCAGATCTCAACCCAATAGAGCATCTTTGGGATGTGGTGGAACGGGAGCTTCGTGCCCTGGATGTGCATCCCACAAATCTCCATCAACTGCAAGATGCTATCCAATCAATATGGGCCAACATTTCTAAAGAATGCTTTCAGCACCTTGTTGAATCAATGCCACGTAGAATTAAGGCAGTTCTGAAGGCGAAAGGGTGTCAAACAGGTTAGGTGAGTATATATATATATATATATATATATATATATATATATATATATATATATATATATATATATATAGGGAAATCATGGAGGGGTCTGAAATTGTCATCGTAGGTGCATGTCCACTGTGAGAGACATAATCTAAAAAAAAAAAAAAATCCAGAAATCACAATATATTATTTTTTAATTATTTATTTGTATGATACAGCTGCAAATAAGTATTTGAACACCCATCAATCAGCTAGAATTCTGACCCTCAAAGACCTGTTAGTCTGCCTTTAAAATGTCCACCTCCACTCCATTTATTATCCTAAATTAGATGCACCTGTTTGAGGTCGTTAGCTGCATAAAGACACCTGTCCACCCCATACAATCAGTAAGAATCCAACTACTAACATGGCCAAGACCAAAGAGCTGTCCAAAGACACTAGAGACAAAATTGTAGACCTCCACAAGGCTGGAAAGGGCTAAGGGGAAATTGCCATGCAGCTTGGTGAAAAAAGGTCCGCTGTTGGAGCAATCATTAGAAAATGGAAGAAGCTAAACATGACTGGGGCTCCATGCAACATCTCACCTCGTGGGGTCTCAATGATCCTAAGAAAGGTGAGAAATCAGCCCAGAACTACACGGGACGAGCTGGTCAATGACCTGAAAAGAGCTGGGACCACCGTTTCCAAGGTTACTGTTGGTAATACACTAAGACGTCATGGTTTGAAATCATGCATGGCACGGAAGGTTCCCCTGCTTAAACCAGCACATGTCAAGGCCCGTCTTAAGTTTGCCAATGACCATTTGGAATCCAGAGGAGTCATGGGAGAAAGTCATGTGGTCAGATGAGACCAAAATAGAACTTTTTGGTCATAATTCCACTAAACGTGTTTGGAGGAAGAAGAATGATGAGTACCATCCCAAGAACACCATCCCTACTGTGAAGCATGGGGGTGGTAGCATCATGCTTTGGGGGTGTTTTTCTGCACATGGGACAGGGCGACTGCACTGTATTAAGGAGAGGATGACCGGGGCCATGTATTGCGAGATTTTGGGGAACAACCTCCTTCCCTCAGTTAGAGCATTGAAGATGGGTCGAGGCTGGGTCTTCCAACATGACAATGACCCGAAGCACACAGCCAGGATAACCAAGGAGTGGCTCTGTAAGAAGCATATCAAGGTTCTGGCGTGGCCTAGCCAGTCTCCAGACCTAAACCCAATAGAGAATCTTTGGAGGGAGCACTCCCTCGTGTTTCTCAGCGACAGGCCAGAAACCTGACTGATCTAGAGAAGATCTGTGTGGAGGAGTGGGTCAAAATCCCTCCTGCAGTGTGTTGAAACCTGGTGAAAAACTACAGGAAATGTTTGACCTCTGTAATTGCAAACAAAGGCTACTGTACCAAATATTAACATTGATTTTCTCAGGTGTTCAAATACTTATTTGCAGCTGTATCATACAAATAAATAGTTTTAAAAAATCATACATTGTGATTTCTGGATTTTATTTTTTAGATTATGTCTCTCACAGTGGACAGTGGACACCTACGATGACCATTTCAGACCCCTCCATGATTTATAAGTGGGAGAACTTGCAAAATAGCAGGGTGTTCAAATACTCATATATATATATATATATATATATATATATATATATATATATATATATATATATATATATATATATATATATATATATATATATATATATATATATATATATATATGATGCGTATATATATATATATAGCAAATAGATAATGGTTTTTGATGTTTAGTGCTAAACATTTAGTTAATTTGAGTATATTTAATTTCTATCAACTCTATACTAATGTAGCTTTTGTAAACATCCATTTATCTCTTTCTCTTCTTTCTAAACTATATTTTTTAGGTTAAAGAAGGTTGTCTAAACATTTTAAAATACTATTAGTTGTGTTTTTGTAATATTTATAAATTAAATAATTTTAGTGTGTAGTTAGGGGGTAAAGAATATAATTTATTGTAATATAAGAATGCATTAAAACAAAACAAAAAACTGGTTTTCCTTTTATTGATATTGTAACAATCTTCACATCTATCAAAAAAAATAAAAAAATCAGTGTGTAGCACACAAGACATAAACAAAGCAAAATCAAATAATATTAATAATAATAATAATGATATGCAGTATGTTCATTATAACACAACAGAGGAAAACAATAAGAAACAAACAAATATCCAACATATGACCAAATAAATAGTGGTATATACATTTATACTACAGTTGTCCTATTATGGGTACATGCTGGAATTTTCACTTATGCCAAGAGACTTCAATTGTTCTTTCCACATAATAATAAATTACATAATTTTGCCCATAAAATAGAATCTAGGTTTTTCTAAAGATAGAAGATCCTTTATCATAGCTAGTCAATCCCTATATAATGAAGGGATATCTCCAACCCATTTGTTCATAAGGGCCTCATATTAGCAAATGATGAACAATTTCTTTGTGTTCCTCAAAGGAAGGAGGCAAGATGCCAAGTAAACACATGGAGGCTGGGTCTTGAACTGTTACTTTACAAATGTCTGAGAGGGCCTTGAAGATTTAAAGCAAAAATGTTCTAATTTAATTCCCACAGACAATGAAAATGGTGCCAGGGTAATCTTTGCACTTCATATTATTAGGTGACACCTGTTTGTTAATTTTGCTACATCGACATGGTGACATATAAGCCCAATGTACTATGTTAAAAATCTCCAGAAATAATTTCCAATGGAGAGTCCACTATTTCTAGTGCTAACATAGTATTTTATAGAAATCTTTTTGCGCAATATGGAAATGGGATGCAAGCAAATTCACCTTTGTAGAAGATATCATATATATGATTTATACCAGCTTGTTGCAATGAGAACAAATATGATCCCATTTTAGGACACAAACCAGAATTATCTACCAACAAGCTGTTATGCTGTTTTGAGTCCGAAGAAAATTAAGCTTTTGATCTGATCAGTCACAGAGTTCAAGATGCGTCCTTATTTTCTTGTGCAGTGTGTAGGTGTATATGTGCTAAGAGAATAGATAAGGGTTGTTTATAATGAATAAATCTTTTAATAGCGGACAAAGTTTGCAACATTGAAAATATAAAAGAAAAATTCTGCACCTAAGAACTTTTAATGCTATTTAGGAGTACTCTTAGTGGTAAGATAAAATGTTTTGTGAATACGGCCCCAGGCCTTTAAAACAAATCTCTTCGAAACCAAGTATTGATTCTGTGTATTCATATACATCTCAACATTATTCTCTGTATTCATATATTTATGATATCTAAATACATTAAGATATTGAGCTACAGTTTTACCAGTACTTTATCTATGAAGTAATAATAAATTAGTAAAAATGTAATTGTGTGAATATTAAATTTTGTGCATATTAAGTGTAAATGTCAGTTTACTCTGGTGGAGAGATGAACTCCACTGGATTCACACACTCATTTACCCATATAAATATCAAACCATCCTATCACTGATTTTTGAAACAAAACAAGACTTCACCTGCCACTGGATTTTAAAACCACAATATTTCTACATGCTAGATTAGGAAATATATATATATATTAGTGGTGGGCATAGATTAATTTTTTTAATCTAGATTAATTCCAAAATTAATCTAGATTAAAATGGCTCATTTGAATTCTGCCGAAGGCATTCAGAATATGTATGCTCGTAAGTGATCGTTTGTCTTTTTGTAGTTTGAATAATAAATAACTTCTGTCCCTTTAAGACCATATCCAAACGCTGTTCCTGTGAGCTGGTTACGACTGTGTTTACGTTAAAACTCACCAAGATGGGCATTGAGACATTTTTTTGTGTATTTGACCATTAATAAACTGGAAAAAGGAGCTCATTTTTGCACTTGTATGTCAGAGACGGCTTTATTACGGTATGTGTGTGTGCCCTTCAGATGCGAGCGCAAAATCTGCAGGAATTAGTAGAATTAACGTTATGAGCAACCCCGTGCGAATTTCAGACCGGTCACACCAATAATAACAAAAGTCCAGCAGAACACACGTTCGCAATGTTCAGAGGATTAAACGGACTGAGAGGAGGCGGGTGCGTGTCACTCGCTGTCGGTCGGAGAGGAGAGCGCAGCTGATATTGATACTGTAGAAAATGAGAATTGTATCGTTTCAGATATTTCATTATCGATACATAGCGAAATATGGATATTTTTGAAAACACTAGTAGGCATACACACAGGTTCGAAGACTTGTTCTCTCGCCCCCTACAGTGCAATTCGGCTAGGTGTACATCCGCGCTTAAATATCAAGGTGAAAGTCATCATAGCTTGCGTAGTATAGACCCAGCTCCCAACCCAACTTTGAGAATAGATTAACGGCAATATTTTTTTTATCGCCCGATAAGAGTCTCGCGTTAATGCAGCACGTAAACGCCGATAACGGCCCACCACTAATATATATTTGACATTACAAATTTTATTTATGGTATCTGTTTTGACCCATTTGTGACACGGAAATAACAAAATAAATGCATATCCAGAATAGAGAGGTTCAGTGAATGTGCTGTTACCAGTTAAGATACACAGTTCAGATACTCCAGAACTTTTTACTAAGTCCAAACCAGCAGTCATTGCTCCATCTTTTCCTGCGGATTCCTTTATATGTCACTGATATATCAGCCTTCTCGCTCTATTTAGACACCCATGTACAGCATCCATCCAGTTTCTGATTACACACAACCTGAGGACACTCTTTACATTTCTTATCAGGAAGCAACCGTTTCATCATAATATGCATCACCTCTCTGATCGTCTCAGACACAACGGAACAATTGCGTGTGGTGCTTAAATCCAGTGTGGGATCACATGCATCTTAACACAAGAAAAAAATATTAAAACATGACAACAAAACAACAATTAGTGTGTGTGTGTGTGTGTGTGTGTCCTACATTTTTGTGGACCTGGTTTAATCCTGATCTCCCCTCCATGATCCACACTATAAAACAAAAGATGTCATACTAGTTTTACAAAATAATGAAGTTTAAAAAAATACACAGATCTGTTTTTGCTTAATGCCTTTAAAAGCCATGTGAATTTACTTTCTAGAGCAGAAACAACCTTTGAATTTATGTTTTGTGATCAGAGACTTGAGTCTGTTTCTCAGAAGCTGCTGTTATGAGTCACAAGCAGCTGTTGATCTGAATCAAGATTATCTTAAGACACATCCTTATTTTCCTGTGCAGTGTGTATGTATGTGCTGTATGCAGGAATCTATGTTCATGAGTTTTCAATTACTTTATAGCTCACTAATGTACAGACACAAATGACAGGATGATTGTTAGTGTTGGACATACTTGAGTTTGTCCAGTCCGTAGTTTGGATCAGAGAGCAGCTTGACTAGCGACTGTCCTGGGTGATTGTAGCTCAGATCCAGCTCTCTCAAGTGTGAGGGGTTTGAACTCAGAGCTGAAGCCAGAAAACAACAGCCTTCCTCTGTCACCATACAGCCAGATAATCTACGCACAGGGACCATCACATTCAACAACTGACAGAGAGCAAATAGCTATAAATACAAGGGGCAAACAAGCTTAACAACAGTAACGATGAAACAAGATACACCTGGGGAGATTAATCAACATGAAAAACTACAAAGAACTACAAAATAAAGCACAGGAAACACTTTGACGTAAAAGTCCAAGGACAGACGCAGAGCATATGTGACAAGATCACGACCAGAGGGCATCTTTAATTTCATAATCTTAATCTGTTTTTCTTACCTCAGTATGTTGAGTTGACAGTGTGAACTCTTCAGACCATCAGAGAGCAGCTTAACTCCTGAATCCTGCAGGTCATTGTGGCTCAGGTCCAGCTCTCTCAGTGAGGAGTTTGATGATTGTAGAAATGAAGACAAACTTTCACAGCACTGACCAGTGAGATTACAGAGGGGCAATCTAAAAAGACCAGTGTAAAGATATCCTCATTCATCTTGCCAAAACATGCAGTTCCTCACATTTACATTTACATTTATATTTATGCATTTAGCAGACGTTTTTATCCAAAGCGACTTACAACTTGGGGATACATGCAGCGATAGGTCATGAAGAATCGAGAAGCGCAATAAGAGCCTGAAATCCTGAGACCGTGTACATTGCTCAGAGTAGCACAGGCTAGAGTAGGGAGGGAAGAATAAAGAGGAAGAGGAGAGGATTTTTTTTTTTAAATGAGATTAGGTGCACACGGAAGAGCTGAGTTTTAAGTTGACTTTTGAATGATGTCAATGATTCTGCGTTTCGGATGGTGTTGGGAAGATCGTTCCACCAGCTGGGAATGTTGAATGAAAATGTTCTGGAAAGGGATTTTTTTCCCCTCTGTGATGGGACCACAAGCCGTCGTTCCTTTGCTGAGCGAAGGCTTCTGGTGGGGGTGTGGATTTGTAGAATGGAGTCCAAGTAAGCAGGAGCTGAGCGCGTGTTGGCTCTGTATGCAAGCGTCAGCGCCTTAGACTTAATGCGAGCAGCGAGTGGTAGCCAGTGCAGGGAGATGAAGAGAGGTGTGACGTGGGTCCTTTTGGGCTCGTTGAAGACAAGACGTGCTGCTGCATTCTGGATCATTCGAAGTGATTGGATCGCACAAGAGGGGAGTCCAACCTGAAGCGCATTGCAGTAGTCAAGTCTAGAAATAACCAGGGCCTGGACCAGAAGCTGTGTTGCGTGCTCTGTTAGGAACGGTCTAATCTTCCTGATGTTGTGGAGCGCAAACCGGCATGAGCGAGCTGTCTTAGAAATGTGTTCTCTGAAGGACAGCTGGTCATCAAATGTTACTCCAAGATTTCTGACTGACTTTGATGGGGAAATCAAGGATGTACCTAACTGGATGGTGAAGTCATGTTGTTTGGTGGGACTGGCACCTTTTCCTCACCTTTTCTCTAATTACTAAAGGGTGACTGCCACACATTTTTTTTTTAAGTTATTGCATTACCAGACACGGATGGGTCAATTTATTGTGTCTGGACCGAATTGAATTTTACTGAAAATCACAAACCTCAGTATGTTGAGGAAACGGAGTGAACTCTTCAGTCCATCAGAGAGCAGCTTCAGTCCTGAATCCTGTAGGTTATTGTAACTCAGGTCCAGCTCACTCAGTGAGGAGTTTGATGATTGTAGAGATGAAGACAAGCTTTCACAGCACTGACCAGTGAGATTACAGTCAGCAAGTCTACAACAAAGAATTAAAGTACAATAAAGAAAATATGGAAGCAAGCTAAAATATTGTTTTCTGTGTTCTGCATAATGCATTGAACACATATTGATCCCATGACTGGTATTTTGAATGTATGAATGAGGTATTTATATAGCGCTATTACAAAGTACTACTGTACCTCCAAAGCGCTTTACAATCATGTCAGGGGTCTCTTCTCAACCACCACCAGTGTGCAGCATCCATTTGGATGGATGTGACAGTACAATGGCACCAGTGTGCTCACCACACACTGGCTATAGGTGGAGAGGAGAGAGAGAGAGAGAGAGAGAGAGATTGAGCCAATTCGGTTGATGGGGATGATCAGGAGGCCATGATTGATAAGGGACAATGGAGGGAATTTGGCCAGGACACTGGGGTTACACCCTTACTTTTTACCCTTTGCTATACTGCTATACAACAGCAACATAGTTTTCCCAGGAGGTCTCCCATCCAGGTACTGACCAGGATCAACCCTGCTTAGCTTCAGTGGGCAACCAGTCTTGGGCCACAGAGTGAAATGGCTGACAATGAATAGATTATGAAAAAGAAATGTTGACTGACAAACAGCTCAATTTTTTTTAAAATTAGTATGGTACTTTAATTTAATATGAAACTGACTCTAGATCAGTTATAATCACATATTCGACACAGGCAAAGCTCTGTTTGCTGAAATCATGACAAAAAAAAAATTATTCTACACAATAGTGTAGCAAAACATGAGAATGAAATAATAGTTTAATTATTGATTAAAGTATTGTTGTATAATATCAAGGAAATGCAATTACCGTGCCTCCTTGTCTATTGTTGATGCCTTTTTGTTACACATATTTAGCCAGTGTGTTGAATATAATGCAATGCATACAATGTATGTATACAAGTGTCTGCGTTAATGTGTGTGTGCTCAAAGACACAAAGAACTGTAGTTCTACTCCTAAAACCTTAAAAGGAAATCAGTCATCTTGGTTGAGTTTACTGGAGTTCAAGAACATGAAAAGGCGGACAGCTTGCACCTTCCCTTAAAGGCCTTGAGAAGGATCTTGGAAACTTTGGGAAAGTTACAAAACTACATCAATCAAGAAGATTAGTGGCTAACTTTGGCGGCAAAGAACAGGAATATAAAAGACTGAAGAGTTAATTGCCTCTTTGGATACTGAGAAAAGTGTCATGATTTCATGGCGGAATTCAATGTTACTGTATTTAAAAAAAATCAGACACATTCAGTTTGATCTCCAATCACATAAATTAATACTCACAGAGCTTTTCTGCAGTTCACCACAGCTGGTATCAGTCTCCTTCTACCCTCATCTGATGTGTTGTATTTCTTCAGATCAAACTCATCCAGCACCTCCTCTGATATCTGAAGCATGTAGGCGATTGTTGAGCAGTGAGACGGAGAGAGTCGATTCACTGAGTGCTTCTCTGACTTCACAAACTCCTGAATCTCTCTGCAAAGAGTCTGATCCTTCATTTCCAGCAGACAGAGGAGCAGATTGATGCATCTGTCAGCTGAGAGACACACATTACCCTTAATTTTGTTTTTAATGTGCTGTGTGATTTTCATGATGATCTCTGAGCTGTTCACTGTGTGTGTCAGTAGATCCTGTAAGAGTCTCTGATTGGACTCCAGTGAGACGCCCAGCAGGAACTGCAGGAAAAGATCCAGGTGTCCATTTTCACTCCGTAAGGATTTGTGAACTGCTGCTTTTACTAGCATATACAGAGAGTTTTTTTGATCGTATCGCTGATATCTTTTATTCAGAAACAACTTCAGTGATTCCTCATTTTTTATTAAATGGCAGTAAAACAGATAGAAAGCAGCTAGAAACTCCTGAAAGCTCAGATGAATGAAGCAGTAGACTTTCCTCTGATGAATCACAGATTCCTCCTTAAAGATCTCAGTGCAAATCCCAGAATACACTGAGGCGTCAGTGACGTCTATGCCGCTCTCAATCAGGTCCTCCTCATAGAACATCACATTGCCCTTCATCAGCTGTTTGAAAGCCAGTTCAGCAAGTTTCACAATCATGTCTGTGTTGGATTTCAGGAGTTTCTCTGGGTCTTTCTCATCATACTTCTGATTCCTCATGTTGATCTGAGTCAGCAGGAAGTGGATGTACATTTCAGTCAGAGTTTGAGGGATTTCTGCACTGTCATCTTGTTTCAGGAGGTTTTGAAGCACAGTGGCTGAGATCCAGCAGAAGACGGGTATGTGACACATGATGTGGAGGCTTCTTGATCTTCTAATGTGTGAGATGATTCTGCTGGCTTGATGCTCGTCACTGATTCTCTTCCTGAAATATTCCTCCTTCTGAGGCTCATTGAATCCCTGAATTTCTGTCACACGATTGATGTACTTTGAGGGGATTTGATTGGCTGCTGCTGGTCTGGAGGTGATCCAGATGAGAGCAGAGGGAAGCAGCTCTCCTCTGATGAGGTTTGACATCAACACACCCACTGATGAAGACTCATTCACATCACAAACTTCCTGTCTGTCTGAAAACATCAGTGTAATTCTGCTTTCATCCAGACCATCAAAGATTAACACAACTTTACACTCCTCATAAATCTTTGAGTCCAGATCTTGAAGTTCAGGATGAAAGTCCAGCAGAAGTCTGTGAACTCTGTACTGGTGATCTTTAATCAAGTTCAGCTCTCGAAATGGAAGCACAAACATGAAATCTACATCCTGATTGGCTTTTCCCTCAGCCCAGTCCAGAATGAACTTCTGCACAGAGACAGTTTTTCCAATTCCAGCGATGCCTTTAGTAAGAACAGTCTTGATTTTGTCTTTCTCCTCACAGCCTGGTGGATGTAAGGGTTTAAAGATGTCATTGCAGTAGATTGGTGTGTATTGTGTTCTGGTTGTTTTCTCCATCTGTAAAACCTCACGTTCTTCATTCACTCCTTCACTCTCTCCCTCTATGATGTAGAGCTGTGTGTAGATCCTGTTCAGGAGAGTTTGATTCTCGTCTAGTTTGATTCCCTCAAATAATCTCTCATATTTGTTCTTCATGCTGGTTTTGTGCTGGTCTTTGAGTCTCTGCCTGATGAGGGTCTGACAGTCGTTGTCAGTGCAGGTCAGATGCACTGATCTGCTCACATCATCTCTGCTCACAATAATGTGGAACAATCTCTTTAAGTGGGGTTTACATTTAAGTAGACCTAGCAAACTATTTAACAAATCTGTCTAAGATTGATACCAGTTATCTAAAAAGATTTGAGAAAAAAACACTTTCTTTGAAAAACTAAAATCAAAAATGGTATTCTGAAATCCTACTGATATGTCACTTGCATAATAATTTGAAACACAAGTGTATATTTGACCCATATTTTAAGCAGCATACACAAAGTGTTGTAAATGTTAACCGGTGAATAACCAACATATATTTTGACATTAATAATAGGCAGCAAGCTAAAATACATTTTTTATCTGGGAAAGGAGGGCCTACAGTAATGCTGCACCCCAGGGTGGGTTACACCAGCTGTGCGTAGGTTACAACTTGGCCTAGTTTTGATGTAAAAGTTACAACTTACGCACTACAAAATAAAATTAGTTGAAGTGTAACTCTATATATAAACTAAATATTTACGGAAGCCCCCAATCAGCAGTAATGGTTGGAATTAGGGGTGTGCAATATATATCTTCTGCGATAATATCGTAATTGTTGTTTTAACAATGTGCAATCTGACATTATCGAGTAAATCCTCACACACAACCAGAGAGCACACGCATACACTACATGATGTAGTTTTGTAGATTAGACTGGTGTGGGTGCGCATTAGAGTGCATGCTTTCACTGTGTGTCAGTGTATATTTATATAATTTAATATCGTTAATAAATATCATGAAGAGGGCAGTTTTTCTCCAGGCATCAACATAAATTGATATTGATTTTATGCAAGTTTACTTAAGAATAAGTTAACCCTCTAGGCGCCACGGTCGAGTTTACTCGACAAGATGCGGCGCTGAATAAAACGGCCGATTTTGTCAAATAGGGTGTCAAATTTCGTTCAAACTCCCCTCCACTAGATGTCAGACATGTCATACTTCATCCCTGACTCAAAAAAACATCATGCTTCTATACAAAATCTTCGAGCAAGAGCACATTGAATCCGTGCGAACAAACGCGGAGCTAGTGTGTGCGTGAGCCACTTCATCAGAGCAATATTGTCAATGTCAGCGAGTATTTGCATTAGATTATTATTTTCTAATGGCATCAATAAAGCTTACCCACAATGAAGTGTTGGGTCTTCTATTCGCGGACCCTGATTCTGAAGGGGAATATCTGATGACGGTGATTCTGAAAGTGAAACTATAGTCCAACACCAAGCACAAACGGTGAATCCTTTGCCCAATGTAAATGGTCCTTTGCCCAATGTCAGTGGTGGGAACACAGTGGTGTTTCGCGGGGTCGGAGTGTTCTTTGCGAAGTTAGTAGGCGTGTTACACCGGCTTCACACCGCACGCGTTTTTGCGTTGGCCGGGCAGCGGTGCGCATGGAGACCGGGAGCCGCGCGCGGCCGTTCTGCATTCACACTGGCAGCGGTTGTCTCACGCAGCTGAACCACGGCTTGTGTATTGCAAATACAGTTAGTGGGCAACGTGGAGGCAGGGTGTGGAGTCACAATGACAATGACAGTAGTCCGAACTGTGCACTCGGCGGGCGGGCGCGTGTGCGCGCGCCTGTCTCTCGTCTTGTCTCGTCATCACACTCATGATCTCTGCCTTGCCGTGGCGAGTGATCTTTTGAACTAAACAGGTCTTGTCTACTTGTGTTTGTGTGTCATATGAATAATATATATGTGTCCCATACATGGAATCCGAGTGCCTACAGTATGTAGTAAATGGAAAGTCTCTACAGCAAAAGGCCAACCGTTACATGCATTCGGTTTGTTTCTACCATTTATTAGTAACGATTTACACAGTTTGTTTACTATTTACTATTTACCTGAGCATCCAGTATTGTGCAATATAGCATACAGAAGGTGAGGGACATTTTGGGGGGAAAGAAGTGCTGCATTTATCATTTAAACATGTGACTTTTCATGAAAATTCTATAATCCAAGGTGACCACCACCGTATGACGTCATAATATGCAAATTAGATGGGACAATGTAATCCCTACATAAACTTTGGGTCATCCTTAATATTTCTCTAATTTACAGAAAGTCTCTATCTTTGATCACTTTTAAGATATAGCCATTTCAAATTAAGATGTCAAAATCGAACGTTTAAGGAAAAAACCTCTGGCGCCTAAAGGGTTAATAAGTGACTTACATTTTAGACACCAAATTGTCTGTTTTTGCTCTATTTCGCCAACGAAAATAGTTCAAAACAAAGCCACAGAAATGTAATTATGTCTCTGAACAACACACGGCGGTGTTTCCTCACTGAATGAATCAGCATTTTGAACGAATCAGTTAAATCAATGATTCGATGACCTACGATAGATTAAGATCGTTAAATGCTTCGTCCCTGAATGAATCAGCTGTTTAAATGAATCGGTTGAATCTCAATGACTCTCTCATTAGCAGGGACTTTCTGCCACCTACTGGCAGTTATAATTTAACATTTAAAGTATCTTCATGTTTTAAATCATTTCAAATATCAATAATCAATGTTTTATGTTGGAAAAACAAACATTATTTATGTATTTGTAACTGCAGGTTATTCATTTGTCAAGTCAAGTCAACTTTATTTATATAGCGCTTTTTACAATGCAGATTGTTTCAAAGCAGCTTCACAGTGTTAACAGGAAAATAATGCAACAGAATTGCTCTGGAGAAAACAGTGATCGAGCCAAAAGCCAAAAGAGGCGACGGTGGCAAGGGACCAAAACTCCATCAGGTGACATAATGGAGAAGAACCCTGCTGTGTTTACAACCATGTTTACAATGTATTTTACTACCTTTCTGGGCCTTGAGAGTGTTAATTAAATAGCTGTTGGGGTCAGAAAGATCTCAGATTTCATAAAAAATATCTTAATTTATGTCCTGAAGATGAACGAAGGTCTTAGGGGTTTGGAACGACATGAGGGTGAGTAATTAATGACAGAATTTTCATTTTTGGGTGAACTATCCTTTAAAGGGGTGGTAAAGCACACTCTTTCGAAGGCTTGATTGTGTTTGTGGGGGGCACTGTAACATGTGTTCATGCTTCGTTTTTAAAAAATTGCATTATTTTTCATATATTTTACCTTTATTCTACACTGCTCTGTCCCTCCTTGTAAAAACGGTCTGATGGTTTCCGGATTCTATGAAGCCAGTAAACATTAGCTTTACTAGTATCCAAATCAAACACAGAACCATGTTTAGCATGCCTGTAGATAAACAATACATAAAAGCTCTAATCAAAGTATAATTTACACTAATGCCAAGTTCGCTGTTGAGATTTTAAAACGTTTGTAACGTTAGGGGTTTGTCGGATAACGTTAATATGAATGAGCATTTAACAAACTGGTTTGCAGAGCCAAATGTGCGTTGTCATCTGTTTACTTCCTTGCTACAACATAGACTACAATTAACAACACAAACTATTACAGGAAAACACATCGACGAAAAATAAATCATACTTACAGGTTGTGGCCCGTAAACAGCTTCTGTTTTTAATCCATCTTTCAGGACAAGCCGTTGTAAGAATCCCGCTTTCATAGCGCTCGTGAAGATTGTGGAAGCTTTCCTGCGTGAGATGAGCCGCGCCGCCCGCGCGCGCCCGTCTCATGTGGCGTTCACGCCGGACGTGAATAAATCGCGCTATTCGCGTGAAGGTGGACGCTTGAACATTTTGAGTTTACTCGCTTCGTTCGTGTGTGACATTCACTTCACAACAGACACGAGTTCGCGTCATAGGAGGGGCTTCTGCCAGCCGGCTCGTCTCGTTGAGAAATGGCTGACATGGGCTGTGTTTACGTCTTTTTTTGTCAAAATGTACTGTTAATGTGTGACAAAACGGAGTTAAGACTTTTTCAGTCGATAATGTAGTTGTTTAAAGCTCAAATCTGTGGTTTATTTATATATTAGTGCTTAATAGTACATTTTATCTGGCGTTTTCGGAGTTGTGAGCTCCAGCAGATCAGCGGCGCTTACACTGGCAGTGTTTGTCTCGTGCAGCTGAATTGCGGCTCCTGTAGTGCAAATACAGACGAATATTGTCCATTATGTCACATTTTCCGGTCTTCTCCTCTGACCCCTGTCTGTCTCGTGCTTTGATTTCGTCGGCATTGGCAACAACACTCTCCAGCCTACTAACTAGCCTACCACAAAATGGCCTCACCCCCCCTTATTTAATATTCTCGGAGGAGGGCTTTATGTAAATATTGGGGCTGGTGATGTCAGCACACCCTGGAGGAATGTGTTGTAGTCCCTACCGGCCGTTTGCTGTAGTCCTTAGAAACTGATTTCTTTAAAAGCAAATATCTCCCTTTGCTTTAAACTTTGAACGTTGTAACTTTGAAGATGTTATTTATGCTCAAACAGCAACATTACACACTAGCTAAAGTTAGAAAAGTGAAATCGTGCTTTACCACCCCTTTAACCTGTTTTGTATATTAATTATTTAATGAATGAATGAGTCATTAAAACAAGTTATGACAGCGGCATACGTTTAAATGATCAATAACACCTAATGATGAACGAAATGGAGTGGCGTCCGTCATTTTAAAACAACCTTCAAATAGTCTTCAATTTACATGTTATAGCTGATTATAATTATAAATTATAATTATGCACAACTACCTTAATTTCAGAGATTGATCCAGAAGTGCATGAATCCATTTGTGATTGTCATTATGATGCAACGATAATGGTTGCAGAAATGTTTTTGTAAAACAGGTTTAACTGGTTTTCATTTTCAAAAGAAAGAGGGGAGCTAAAAAAGGTGGTCATTTATGAAATACACGTAATCCAGATTTCGTTCTTTCTGCATATGTCTGATATCAGATGGTAATGACCTGAGGTGGACAGTATTTTACCTCCTTACTGTTTTTTGTTTTAACTGCAGCAGTTAAACCATGTTTATACTCACTCAGGGTCAGAGGATACATCACTCAGATCAGGGGGATGGCCCATGGACTCGACATCATCCTCTCTCTTCACATTGACACTCATTTTAGATGCAGAGCACTTGAAACACACCGACTAAAAATGTACAACAATTTTAAACATTAGACATAGGCCTACAGAACATAACAAAACCAAAAACTTTAAGCATGATTTACATTTTCAGTATGGCAGTGAATTGTTTACTAGTTACACTAATGTTTATTTATTTTTTGTTTAATTTTATAAAATGTGCAAACAGCTGAGATTCTTCAACTGCTGCCACCCTTATGTGCTCATTTAACCTCTTAACTGTCACCGTCCCACAGGTGGGACACCTGGTGCTCTTTTTTTGATCGCCTTTTTTTCGTATAATATATTTTAGTAGTTATCATACATTAGGTATCATTTGAAAGCTTGCTAACTCAAAATGCATCCTTTGAAAACCGTTTTGAAATCGGACATTGTGTTACCATGGAAACGTTACTCTAAATTATTCTAGCGGGCTCCTCCCCTAGTGAGCGGTGTCATGTTTCATATTACAACAATTATTTTAACTACTTTATATTCAAAATCTTTTCCAATCTTGACAAAAGGCATATTGTCAGAAAGGTCTGAGTCTCAAGGGTCCATATTTGGTGACTGTTTTGTGATGGAAGTGATATTTGGACAAAAATGTACAGGAAAATGCATCAAAAAAACAATCAATGGAATTTGAATGACACCCGGTGGCTATTTTTGGTACAGCACCTAAACAAAATCTCATGGGAACTTAAATTTTTGTGATATTTTGTGAAATTTGGAACACAAATTGGTTAGACAAATGGCTTTGATTTTATAGTAATTTTAGAGTAAATTATTTTTTGTTAAATATATATTTTATATGAAATAAAAAATATTTAGTACAGTATTTTTCATTTAAAGTAAATTTAAACTTCCATAACTTTTTCATACTTTCATATTTTGAATTGCTTTCACGTCAGCAATAATCTGCAGACTGTCATCTTTAAAACGAGACCAAACTTATATTCCAAAGCATTCTTGAATTACAGCCCTTTAAGTTTGGATAATGCATTTCCATGTGTATTCTCAAAAGGGGGGTGACAGTTAAAGGGTTAATGTCTCAGAAATCACTTTTCATTCAGATACCGGTACATTATTATATATATTACTACATGATCGCAGAAATGTGTTTGTTCAAACCTACCTGTCACACAAACTTCATTCAGTTCATAAATCCATTCAGTCTGTAGATAACAGCATTAAACTGAATCACATTATTCACAAACAGCTTTTCTCTCCCGATGTTCATGTTCATGCAACAAAATGCCTATATTGTCAACTTGAAACAAACTGGTTGAACCGGTCTAAATTTTGACCTAGGTTTCTGTTTGTTAACCGTGTGAAACCTGCTCAAGTGAAGCATTTTGTGCATTTTTTTTTAATTAAGTGTCCACATCTAAACTAAATAAAAACGCAACTGGATTACAGTAATGCTCTTACTTTACCTGTGCTAAGATGACAACATGTCTTAAAACTAAGTTACAGCAAGAACACGAGCTCTGCAGCAATGTATGAGATATGACTAACAACACGAGTGTGAAATTGCTTTTAAACAGCAGTCAAATAAACACGATATTACTAACTTACTTACATTTTAGACACGTCTATTTTTGTTCCATTGACGAAAATATTTCCGCATCTCCGAGCAACACCCAGGTGTTGCGCAGGTGTTTTCGGGAATGAGTCAATATGGCTGAACAAATCAATTGAATCATTGAATCGATCAAATGGTTCATGACTCGCTCATCATGCTTCACTTGTTACTGGAACACCAGAAAGGACGACTGAAACAATTCACTGACACACTATATAATATTAATATTATAGTATTTACCCTCTAATTATGCACCAGAACTTATTTTTAAAAATATTTATTTTATTATTAAAATATTAACCCTTTAACTGTCACCCCCCTTTTTGAGAATACACATGAAAATGCACTATCCAAACTTAAAGGGCTGTAACTCAAGAATGCTTTGGAATATAGACCAAAGTTTGGTCTTGTTTTAAAGCAGACACTCAGCAGATTATTTCTACTCGGCGGAAATAAGATTATTCTAGATTATTTTCACTCGGCAGCAATTCAAAATAGGAAAGTATGAAAAAGTTATGGAAGTTTAAATTTACTGTAAATAAAAAATACTGTACTAAATATTTTTATTTTATATAAAATATATATTTTACAAAAAATGTTTTAATCTAAAATTACTATAAAATCAAAGCCATATGTCTAACCAAGTTGTGTTCCAAATTTGAAGTTGATATCACAAAAATTGAAGTCCCCATGAGATTTTGTTTAGGCGCTGTACCAAAAATAGCCACCGGGTATCATTGAAATTCCATTGATTGTTTTTTTGATGCATTTTCCTGTAAATTTCTGTCCAAATGTTACTTCCATCACAAAACGGTCACCAAATATGGACCTTTGAGACTCAGACCTTTCCGACGATATGTGTTTTGTCAAGATTAGAAAAGATTTTGATTATAAAGTAGTTAAAATAAATGTTGTAATATGAAACACGCCCACTAGGGGAGGAGTCTGCTAAAATAATTTAAAGTACCATTTCCATGGTAATGCAACGTCCAATTTCAAAACGGTTTTCACAGGATGAATTTTGTATTGAATTTGTGAGTTTGTAAGCTTTCGAATGATACCTAATTTATGATAATTACTAAATCATATGATATGAAAAAAAGGTGATCAAAAAAAGAGTGCCAGGTCACAGTTAAGAGGTTAAATGAATAATGTTATATATTTTTTACAATATTTTGTAACCGCATAAATCATTCAGTTTACATCACCCGTCAGTTATAAACCATAACTTGATTTATTCATTCAATTGTTCATCACGACTGGTGTACCTTGGAAAAGTAGCCTATAATGTGACAAAAGCACAATATTACCTAAACTGACCTCTTTATATGCAGTCAAACATGTTATTAATTTCAAAGCTTCTTCAAAAAGTACACCAGGACTAATGCAGATAGAGAGGAGTTATATCACACATCACAACACACATTCTCCATCCATCCATCTTCTTCCGCTTTATCCGGGGCCGGGTCGTGGGGGCAGCAGTCTAAGCAGAGATGCCCAGACTTCCCTCTCCCTAGACACTTCCTCTAGCTCTTCCGGGGGGACACCGAGGCGTTCCAAGGCCAGCCGGGAGACATAGTCCCTCCAGCGTGTCCTTGGTCTTCCCCGGGGCCTCCTCCCGGTTGGACATGCCCGAAACACCTTCCCGGGAAGGCGTTCAGGAGGCATCCGGAACAGATGCCCGAGCCACCTCAGCTGTCCCCTCTCGATGTGGAGGAGCAGCGGCTCTACTCCGAGTTCCTCCCGAGTGACTGAGCTTCTCACCCTATCTCTAAGGGAGCGCCCAGCCACCCTGCGGAGAAAGCTCATTTCGGCCGCCTGTATCCGGGATCTTGTCCTTTCGGTCATGACCCAAAGCTCATGACCATAGGTGAGAGTAGGAACGTAGATTGACCGGTAAATCGAGAGCTTCGCCTTACGGCTTAGCTCTTTCTTCACCACGACAGACCGGTACATCGACCGCATTACTGCAGAAGCTGCACCGATCCGTCTGTCAATCTCCCGTTCCATCCTCCCCTCACTCGTGAACAAGACCCCTAGATACTTGAACTCCTCCACTTGGGGCAGGAACTCTCCACCAACCTGAAGTGGGCAAGCCACCCTTTTCCGACTGAGGACCATGGCCTCGGATTTGGAGGTGCTGATTCCCATCCCAGCCGCTTCACACTCGGCTGCAAACCGTCCCAGTGCATGCTGGAGGTCCTGGTTAGAACACACATTCTAATATAACCTATTTAGATCGGGTCTCTAACCTTTGAAACTCCAAGTAGCCTACTTTTCAGAAAAGAACAGCTCTCTGTATTTATATAATTATGAACTGAAAAGATTAACACAGATTTTGGTTCTCAGGACTATAACATTACTTCACTAACAATCTTATGAAATAAATGTTAAATTATGTGAATATAAATTGTCACGTGCATTTCAATAAGTGGGTGACAGTGGCCTCTGGTGGTGAGATGAATGGACTGCATGGACCTCAGCATTATTCCCACTTGATGGACAGTCACAGCAGTGGAGCCGTTCAGGTACCTTGGGCACCTGCCCCTCTCACGACCTGAAGTGGGAGTTCCACATAATACTCCATTGTCAAAAAAGGCCCAGCAGTGACTGTATTTCCTTAGCCAGCTGAGGACGTTCAACCTGCCACAGGAGCTGCTGATACAGTTCTAGGCCCTGTCAAAAATGGCACCCTAAACCCTCACGGTCTTCCTCTTTCCGCACTTTCACCACGTAATGGCGCTTTGACTGCCGGGAAGAAGTTTGCTGCGTAGCTCGCAGTGTTAATTTTGACAGCATATTTTGATTTAGTTTTAGTCATAGTCTTTTGACTAAAATGCCATTTAGTTTTAGTCATATTTTAGTCACCTGAATTGTTTTTAGTTTTAGTTTAGTTTTAGTCGACTAAATATCATAAGATTTTAGTTGACTAAAACTACAGTAGATTTAGTCTCCTAAAATCGAATGAGTTTAGTTCAATTGTAATACATTAAGCTTTTAAGCATTACATAATCAACTGTCACTTGAACTGACATTTTGACATCATTTTGTTTTTGACATTAAAAAATACACGAAAGAGCTCAATTCACTTTTTTGTTTGTTTTTAAAAACATCTATATCGTTTTTATAACTTTGTATTTCTGTTTTAGTTAGTATATCATGTTAAGCTAAAGTTTCAAATAAGTTTGTTTATTTTTTTATTTATTTTTTTATAAAATATTTTTTTAATGGTTTTAGTGAACTATTATAACCCTGATACTTTATTTAATATGTGTCAAATACTGGTCTTTCCTCCTGACTATGAATTAAATGAGAATGAAATCAAACACAGTTTATTGTGTAAGCAAAAACGAATATATAATGCGTGACTTTTAATTATAAACCAGCTGGAAATACACCGGGACTCTTATTTTGAAATATCGCCTTACTATTGCATTTGCAGGAGCTCAGTCAAGTTCAGATGAGGAGATAAAATATGCATTGTTACGACCGTCTAAAATATATTACTATATAAACATCGTAAAGTAAACATTGTCATTATTCATCAGCATTAGTTCATAAACAATTGCTCAAATGTGCGCATCTGTTACACAGGACATCAGTTCTGACTGGATTTCTTCCCTGATCGTCCCTCCCTAACATTTTCGTCTCGTTTTTTATTTGTTGACGAAAATGACAGTTGATTTTCGTCATAGTTTTTGTCATCCAACACTAGTTTTTATTTAGTTAGCGTCTCGTTTTCGTCAGTGAAAAAAGGTCACATTATGACACATTTTATTCGTCAATGAAATTAACACTGGTAGCTCGCACCAGTGCGGGCTCGGCAGAAGTGCGCATCGAGGGCACATATCGACCTCAAAGGGAGCGCTCGCGAGCACCCTTCTGAGACCTAAAATGACAAATGGGACACCCTACGGTCTTGTGGACTTAATGGACACGCGCACACAGCGGCCATTGTAATGTGGCGTTCACACCGGACGCGATTCTCGCGAATAATTTGCGCTGTTCGCGCAAAGGTGGACGCTTGAACATTTTGAGTTTACTCGCTTCATTCGCGCGTGAAATTTGCGTGTGACAACTACACAACAGACGCGAATTCGCGTCATGGGAGGGGCTTCTATATGAGCCTGAGCCAGCTCGTCTCGGTCACTTGAAGTCTTTTTTGTAAAAAATACTACTATTAATGTGTGACAAAACGTAGTTTAAAGACTTTTTCAGGCGATGATATAGTTGTTTAAAGCTCAAATCTGTGGTTAATTTATAAAAAGAGTGCCTATTTGAGCATTTTATCTGGCGTTTTCGGAGTTGTGAGATCCAGGCGATCAGTGACATTCCGCGCTCGTTTACCCGGCGAGACCCGCCTTTCCTCGGCTAGTCCTTCTCACATTTGCCGCTGGCTCTGGCTCTTTTTTTCTGCTCCAGTCTCGTTGTGAAATGGCTGACATAGATTTTGTTGAGAGGGTAGCTGACTGTCCGACCTCCTCACTCACTTTCTTCCAAGCAAGATCCTTTTTATTCCTGTTCCTGTAGTGATAGGATGATGTATCATACAGCTCCGGGTATCCACATACGGCCACGATTATCTTGTCCTCCATTGTTGTTCGGATTTCTGCCTCCGCTTGCGTAACTACTAGAGCAAGCTCGTGATTGGTTAACGCGGCGCGAAATATCCGCCAAAGTTCAGATTTTTCAACTTGAGCGATTCGCGTTGTATATCCTGCACTTGCTGCTATTGCCCTTCTGGTTAGACCTAAACTGCATTTCATTGCCTTGTACCTGTACTTGTGTAATGACAATAAAGTTGAATCTAATCTAATCTAATTTAGTGAACAAATTTATAGAAACGATCATTCTCTGTAAAGGTGAACATATGAGAATTTATCAAGATTTCTCTAAATGTGCACTCTTTTGGACTAAAAGCTTAATTGAAGCGATTTAAAGTAGCCGATCGCAATGGAGTTGATGCGGATCAAAACGCGTGCTATTCTTTGAGAAATAAAGATAGGGGGAGAGCGGGGCACAACCTAACGCTTTTTGACTTTCTCAGTTTGTGTAAATCCACTTGGGGTTCAGAGTATTTATTGTCTCCCACATTAATTGCACACAAACAAGACAAACTAAAATATTTTGTCAACAAAATAAAATTATTAACTTTTTAAAATAAAACAATGGCATTTTTTAGTCATTAAAAATATAAGCATTTTTGAGTTTGACTACAAACACATCGAACATAATAAAACATAATAATAATTAATAATTTCTGAACATTAACTCTCAGTCATTATTCACACTTTCTCATGGTTTCTCAAAAGAATTCATAAAAGTATAGAATATAATAACATATTTCTAATAGGGGCTCATTGTAACGTAGTGTTACAATGCATCCCACCTGCGCAACTGGGAGTTACAACTAACCCTGCATTAGGTTGTGCCCCGCGCTCCCCTAAATATCTGGTTGCAACGTTTGATTGTGGCCTCGAAGCTCTCAGTCGGAAGATATTAAGGCCTGGGTATTTTTATTCCGTGCTCCCCTCCATCTTTCAAACTATAGCCTTTCAAACTACTCCATGATCGCGAAAAGACGCAATCACAGGCTTTCCTTTCATATCGAGGAAGCGCATTACTGGCTTGGTGAGCTGTCAATCATTGCGCCCATGGTTTTCGTTGGATAAAGGCAGTCAAAGCCTAGCCAATGCCTTGCCAACAAAGGTTTGATTGATGGACGTAGTAACCAATCAAAAGGCATTATCTTGTTCAGTTTATGTAAGCAGTATCAGTGAATACCATAGACTGTAAAAAAATATGGACGTAGTGTCTGTGACCTCACCCATAGGATTCTGAAGAGCAGTTTTGAAGTGCAAAGTAGGGTCGAGCTGGCCGTTGCCATCTTGTCAGCGCGTCACTCCCGGAAAATAGAAAATGGGCAAAGAGGCGGGACGTGGGCGGAGCTGAAGTGACACGATGACTAACAGACAGCAAATAAATGGCAATCCACCTGTCACTCAAAGTGGCTACGCCCTTAATTATGCAGAACTTTAAGGCTTTATATAATGTAAACGAATGAGTTATAAAAAATTCACCCCCCTCACAGTCGTCATGAAGGGCAAAATTAGCCGTATAGACCAAAACCACAATTTGTCCCAGACTGTAAACATGTGTTCTTCTGCTGTAAAGTTGGGCATTTTAACATGGGGCTCAATGAGATTCTGCTCCTTCTGGAGCCTGTCCCTAGTGGCCAGTCGATGAATTGCAGTTTAAGTCACTTCCGCATTGGCTTCAAGACAAACTGCGGGAGGTTGCCGCTTGGTGAATACTACTCATGCTTACGTCTGCAAGAGGTGCGCCATAAAGTCTCATAATTTTTCCCTAATTGAATTTTTTTTTTTTAAACGCGAGTCACTTACATGTATATTTACAGGTATATTACTCTGTTCCCATATTACTTGGGTAGCAAAATTTCAAGTGTCTAGTTTAAAATAAGACCAGATTTATGAACATAGACCATAGGGTTTAAGAGCTGCAGACATTTTCATTTGGGTATGTCGTTTTCGGAAAATTCTCAAAAATAGGGGCGCAGGTTAAGAGGTTAAAACAACACTAAAAGAAAGTTTACATTAAAAATATATTATGCATACCCACTATCTATCTACCTTTTTCATTTATTGTATAGCATATTGTATGTTCAGGGATGATAAGCAGACATGCTATTAATGAGTGGATGTAACTTTTGATACTTTGCGGTAAAAGTGGCTCTCCTAGGGATTTTGTGCTATCAGTGTGGCTCTCCTGAAAAAAATTGCAAAGACCACTGATATACTGAACTAACGTGGGGAATAGTGAATGAGTGTTTAGGTGGCGATTTCGGATTCAGCCCGTGTATTTTCAAACAAGCTCTTAGTAAAGCGACATGAATGACAGGTGAGAAAGATCTCACACGTTGTATTATGTTCCTCTGTAAATTATTTAGCAAAGGCTTGCCAAAAAAAAATCCCTTTTCGATATTTTCCATTCGAAATGTCAATGGTTCACCAGGGGGCGATGATCTCTGTGAAACCATGAATCATGAGCAGTTACTGAGAACCATTGAACAAGTGTCTGTGGGTTTTAGCCAATAGACTGTAATGGTTTTACCTGATCTTTGATCAATTTTATACATTTGTAGACGTTTTAATTAGACATTAGTATATTCAAAGTAATAATAGTCTCTTATTGGCATGTTTAGCTGAGCCATCCTTGAAACAAAAATTGATAAAAGAACATATACACTTAATATTTAATTGTATTAGATGATTAGTTAATCGCATTTGAAATATTTTACTTTCAATAAAACATTTGCAATTGATTTGTAAAAGGTGTTTTTATGCATGTTCGGCCTGGGCATTTACCCTGTTCTGACCAGCAGGGGTGGCCGTGGAGATGGGTGTCAGATTGTTTCGAAGCTTCGACACAATACGGCACATTTGCTTCAACTGTTTCAGTGTTTCACAAAGTCTCGGTCTGCCCGTCACTACTCCTAGATTACTCTGGTCCATGGACTGATGGCCGCAGAACATGTGGCAGCAGACAAAATAAAAGGCAAGGCCTCCAAACTTATGCTGTTCCAGAGGAAGTTGGACTGTACCATCATGTTCTGATTTAGAAGGGATCTTTTGTTTCATTTTATTCAGTTATCCGTTTGTTTGGTTTGAGTATTGTCTTTTCATGTGTTTTGGTTAGATGATTGTATTATGTTAGGCATGATAATGGATATTGTGCTGTAAATATTTTTGTTTGATTTTATTTGTTAAAGGTATTATTTTGATATTTACCTTTATTTTTGTTTGGTAGAAGCTAAATGGGTATTTACAGCATTGTTGGTAAAAGCAGAGGTTAGTCCGTATTGCCCAGCCACAGTAACATCCTGAACTTAGTGTTTCTGTTTTGTTGTTACTTTGTTAACAGGGGAGATTTATTTATTTTAAGGCCTGTTTAATTTTTGTTAGTTTCAGTTAGCATCCATCTAAAGTTTTTGATTTTGTGTAAGGATTGGTTTTGCTGCTAAGACAAAAGCTGAGATCCAAACCCCAGCAATAGAACAATAAAAGTCCCTAATCTTGAGAGCAGATCTCACAGAAACTGTGGGACATCACCCTGATCAACCCCCCCCCCCCCCAGTTGGCCCTCTTGTTGCCCTGTTTCAAGTCACATAATGCAGATATACCATCGATGATGTATCTTGTGAATCTATTGTTTTATCTCTTTCATGTTTGGTGTCATTTAAAATGTCTTAGTGCGAATGGTAAAATGGTCTCAGTTTCACTGCAGTCACTAGTAGTATTAGAAAGGTTGAAAACTAATGAGAATTCTGTTCTCCCTTTTGATGAGTCTCTTCAAAGATATCTGATCCTCTCCCCCAAAACCAGGTGTTTGTGTTGCTAATATTGACAACCCTTTTGTTCTAGTTGGAGTATATAAGGAAGGGTAACAAAGCTGCCATTTGGGAAACATTCGGCAGCCAGAACCCCCATGGAGTCTGTGTCAGTGTCTTTGAGACACTCACACACACTGCATGTAGCCTATTGTGCCAGACAAGATGACTCTTTGAAATTATTTTCATATTACTTTGCAATTGTGTTTTATGTTTTTACGCTGATCAGTTGTGTACCATGGATTCTTGTTTACTTATTTAATTTTCCTGTCTGGCCAAAATAAATGTTAATCTTGATTTATCTTGTATTATTCTGAAATCATTATTCTAGTATGGATCAATGTAGACTCCTTTATTACTGCAAAATCTAGTGTTATGATAGATCATACCAAGGACGGCACTACTGAAGCATGGAGCGCAGAGTGCGCGATAATCTGATTTCTGACTATTCCTGTATTAGCAAGTTGCTTTCATGGGTATTACTAAAATTACACTTTTTGTTGAGTGAACATGTGCAACCACTTAAAGGTAAAGTATCCACTCTGCATCCTCTGACTAATATCAGAAGTAATCATTTTGTGCTTGTGAACGCGCGACCCGTATGCGTCTGTTCTGTGCGATATCGGGTCTCTTGATGAACGAATTTGAAAATTAAGAGATACTAAGAAAATCAACGATCTAAATTAAAATCACAACTAATCATATGATCAGCAACTGTAACTAATGTAATGAAATTACATATAATTGGAGTCAGATTAAATTATTCATGGAGTCAGATTTGAAATGAGATATCAATAAATTAAGAGAACTTCACCAAAAGGCTTGCACGCAGAATTCCTTTGACCAAGCCTTTAGAATCCGTTTTTTGGGCTAACGGATGGACCCTTACATTTGCATGGACTTTGTTTGGAATCTGCCCTGTGTGTGTGTGTGTGTGTGTGTGTGTGTGTGTGTGTGTGTGTGTGTGTGTGTGTGTGTGTGTGTATATAATTTTTTTTTTTTTGTCTCTTTGTTGGAAGAAATAAACTTCCTTCTCTTTTCACTATACTTCAGGTCATGTAAGTTAAATAATTGTACCTACAGTTCAATGATTGCTAGGCAAAAAATAATCCATAGGGTCTTAATCCGTCACTGGGTGCGGGCGGGTTTATCAAACAGGATCCATGCAGGAG
Source organism: Romanogobio albipinnatus (assembly GCA_023566225.1). Classification (NCBI taxonomy): domain Eukaryota; kingdom Metazoa; phylum Chordata; class Actinopteri; order Cypriniformes; family Gobionidae; genus Romanogobio; species Romanogobio albipinnatus. Next base: position 49,669,193 of record CM042249.1, read on the forward strand.
AGCATGCGAGCGGAGCGGTAATATTTCCTCCAGAATGGAGAACGCCTCCATACTTCAGAATGTCCTTAGTGACGTGCTGGTTTGAAAATTATAATCGATTATAAATGTAAATAATAAATAATTAGGGCTGCCCCCAAATGTTTTATTCGACTAGTAGTTGTTTAGTCATTTAAGCCGTTAGTCAACTAATCGTACATTTACTTAATTAATTAAATAAAAGTTAAATATATAGCCTACTAAAATGATAGACTTAATTGTAACACCCCATATGAGTCTAGGGATATAGGCGGAAGCAACAAAAAAATAAATGTTTTAAAGAGCATTGGTCTGAGCTCTGCCACAGCACCACAAACAAATTACCTTCAAGATATTTTATTTACAGCTCATTAAACAAAAACAATGTATTTAAAAAGAAAGAACACAACTTAAAAATGGTTCAAAATAACACAAAAAGTTATCTGCATGGGGAGTAAAACCTCTAATTAAACTAAAGAAAATAAAAATGAATAACTATTGTAACCTATAACGCCCTCCCTGTCAACAACACTGGAGAAAACAGAGTTCCACCTCCCTACAGCTTCCAAATAAACAAACAAATAAGCAACCATTAAAATAACTAATAAGCTTGATATTAACAGCAGCAACAGTAAAAATATGGAAAGGACTAATAAAGGTAAATGGTAAAATTAACCTCCGCACTTAAACTACAACAAGTGTAAATGTTGGACACTCACAACAATCAATAAAAATAATAAAATACCAAAAAGTAGCAAAAATAAGCAGCTATCATTTTCAACAACAAGAAGGTAATCTTCAGCAACAGGCTGGACAAGACAAAGACATCGCTGTGGAGAAAGCTCTTCTCAAACTCTGTCAGTTTTTTCTCTGCTTTTATGCTGCCTCATTCTTGACTGGTAAGATCATATCAGATCATAACTTAACACTTCACATAGAATTAAATATATATTCAGGTTAAGAAAAACAGATACACACATTTATCTTTTGAACAAAACACTATATGTCCCGATAGAAGAAAAATACAAATTTTATAAGGTTCCACAGCTGTGTCCCTACATTATTTCATCACCATCAGATAATATATAAAATACCGAAGTCTGGAATTGTTATTAAAAATGATAGCCCGCAATAGTCTGGCTCCGCCCTCCTACGTACTTCCGCTCAATTTTCATTTTCCTTCAGTACTTCGTCTGGGTTTTTTGCAAAGATTACATGTAATAATGATATTCTTGCTCTCTCATTGGCTGTAGCTCATCGCCGATGTAAATTTCAGTTAGAACAAATTTCCCACAGCAGGATTTTGAATCGCCGACAGGTCCAGATATTTAGCATGCCAAATATCTCACGAACACTCGTCTGCGATTCTCTCAGATCGCATCTTTGATAATTCACACAGCATGATTGTCACTCACATAAACAAGCAAAGATTTGCCTCTGATTTCGAGCATTTGTCAGCGATTTCTCAAAACCTGTCAGCGAGTGAAAAATCGGGTCTTAAATCGTGCTGTGTGAACTTGGCATTAGTAATCCTGAAGCATTGATTATCTTATTCAGGTGTGTTTGATTAGGGTGGGAGCTAAACTCTTCAGGACATTGGCTCTTCAGGACTGACGTTGCCTACCCCTCGATGTTTATAATATATATTCAACACATTCTTTTTGTATCTGAAGTAACTCTTAGAACAATCGGTTTGACTGTGATTGTGATCAGGAAAAGATGTCAACCTTCCACATGGAGTGTAAGATGAGCTCCACAGCCTTTAACATTTGTAATGAAGTGTGTTTAGAAGATGGGCTCTGACCTGACCCTCAGTCACCATAGTAACCGAGCAAGTGGTTGACAGGAACTATTTCCTGTGAGCAAGAAACTAAATCTTCCTCCAGGTGGCTCTCTTCACTCAGAAAGACAAAACTCCTGTTGAACCGCATTCAAATGTCTTTATAGAAACACAATAGAAGTCTGTAGCGTGTCTCATTTAGACTGAAGTCAACATGAGTGTGTCTCTATATAAACACTGAAAATAAGGTTAGAAGAGAGAGAGTTTACAGCTGTGTGAGATAAAGAGAGAGATAATGTGAGTGTGTTTCTTTCACTCATCTGTGTCTCAGTTGTTTTTTTACAGGAAGCTGTTTAATCTCACACAGAGACACAGAACCACCAGAATAAAACCCAAATCCAGCATAGAGGGGTTCAATGAATGTGCTGTTGAATGTGTGTAAGTGTGTGAGTGTGTGTGTGTCAGAGACGCTGTAGAAGGACAGAGTGCCGGCCGGCCAGTCCAGATACACTCCTACTCTGTTAGGGTAATGTGAAGGGTCAGGTATGTTTGTGCTCTTATTATTGTGTCTGAAAGTGAAACTGTTAATAAAACAGTTCAGACTCCAGGACTTTTCATTGAGTCCAAACACACAGTCATCACTTTTTCCTCTCCTGTTGATTCCTTTATATGCCACTGATATATCAGCCCACCTGCTCCATTCAGCCTCCCAGTAACAGCGTCCAGACAGACTCTCTCTACACAGAACCTGAGGCCACACATCAAATCTCTCTGGATGATCAGGATACGGCTGCTCCTCTTTCACATGTGTCACCTTTCTGTTCCTCTCAGACAAAGCAAGACTAGTATTTACTGTGTTTAAATCCAATGTGAGATCACATGCATCTGGACACAAAAAGAGAGATTATAACATTTATAACACAACCAAACAACGTTTAAGACTTTCTAATGTGGCGTTCACACCGGATGCGATTGACGCGAATAGACGCGTGATACAATCACGCTATTCGCGCGAAGGTGGACGCTTGAACATTTTGAGTTTACTCGCTTCATTCGCGCGTGAAATTCGCTTCATTCGCGTGTGACATTCACTGCACAACAGACGCGAATTCGCGTCATGGGAGGGGCTTCTGCCAGCCGGCTCGTCTCGTTCAGAAATGGCTGATATCGGCTGTGTTTACATATCTTTTTTTGTTAAAATCTACTGTTAATGTGTGACAAAACGTAGTTTTAAGACTTTTTCAGTCGATAATGTAGTTGTTTAAAGCTCAAATCTGTGGTTTATTTATATAAAGAGTGCCTATTTGTACATTTTATCTGGCGTTTTCGGAGTTGTGAGCTCCAGCGGATCAGCGGCGCTCAGCACTTGTCAACGCCGGCAGGAGCAGCCTTTCCTCGGCCAGTCCTTCTGACTTCTGCCGCTGGCTCTGATGACTCTGTGGTGTCTCCAGCTATAATTCGTCTTTTAACGGGCGATCTTTGGTCTCATGGATCTATAATTTGTTCCCTGGCAAATCGTTTAGACTGAGGGCAAAGTGAAGTTTCATTACTTTTTCTAGTTTTAGGCTATTTAAATTTACGTTACCGTTGTAGCCGACTAGCACTGACTTTGAATGTTCGACTGAATTGTTTGCTTTATTTCATGTATAGCTTATTATACCTTTTACTTATACTTTTGTATTATTGATCAAACATAAACTTGCATTTAACAAAAAGAGACTGGGTTGTGTTTCATGTCATTTAATGTTATCACAGTGATAATCGTATTGTCTGAACCAGATATTAATATACAGATTTTCTCCTCATTGTTGTCACTACTAGAGCAAGCTCCTGATTGGTTAACGCAGCGCGAATATCCGCCACAGTTCAGATTTTTTAACTTGAGCGATTCGCGCGAATCACGCGTTCAAAACGCTCAATTGGCCTCATTCGCACGAATCGCGCCGCAGAATGCCATTTCGCATCTCTGCATTGACTTAACATGTAAATCACTCGCGCGAATCGCGCCAATCGCATTAGGTGTGAATGCACCATTAAGATTAAGATAAGTTTGTTTGTAACCTACATTTCTGTAGTCCTTCTGTAATCCTGAACCTTCCGCCATGATCCACACTATAAAAACAAAATGTCACAGTCAATTTACATAATAATACAAAATTAAAGTGGTATTAAATTGAAAATGATTCTCTCATCTCAACATTAATGTTAGTCTGAACTAAGCTCATAAGGAACGTGTTAATAATGACTTAAATTTTGGTCTGTTCGTCACAGAATGTCATGGTATATCTTAAGAAGAGCTGGAATAGGTCCAGAAAAAAGTGAACTGTATCAAACTCATTTTGATGTCTCTTCTGATAAAGATCCTTTGAGATCCTCTGTTTGTTATCCAGCATTTGATGTAGTTCCTGATTCACAGCCTCTGTCATTAGATAAGATCCTCAAGCCTTAAGCTATAGAATCACCTTTACATTCACAGATCATGCGTGTCTTTAGCCTTTCATTTGTGCAAGTGTTTTAATCAATAGCTGATGTTCATCTACTAACTGCAGAAATCTCTTGCTGTTCAGCTGATCTGCTATATTCAGTATCATGAGGCCAAACATAATTTCTTCTCATTTATACTGTGATCTCCGAGTTTTTATCTAGGATCTGTTTTTGCTTCCTGTCAAGAATTTACTTTCTAGAGCAGTAACAAGCTTTGAATTGATGTTTTGGGATCAAAGACTTGAGTCTGTTTCTCAGATGCTGCTGTTATGAGTCACAAGCAGCTGTTGATCTGAATCAAGATCATCTTCAGTCACAGAGTTCAAGACATGTATTTATTTTCCTGTACAGTATGTGTTCTGTATACAGAGATCTATGTACATATGAGTTTTCAATGACTTTATAGCACACACATGTACAAACACACCTGACAGGATTATTTTTAGTGTTGAACATACTTGAGTTTATCCAGTCTGTAGTTTGGATCAGAGAGCAGCTTGACTAGTGATTGTCCTGGGTGATTGTAGCTCAGATCCAGCTCTCTCAGGTGTGAGGGGTTTGAACTCAGAGCCGAAGCCAGATAACAACAGCCTTCCTTTGTCACCATACAGCCAGATAATCTACAAACACACACACACACACACACACACACACACAAAGTAAAATATATTTGAGCAGTTTTAGTGTCTTGCAAAGTAAAAAGAAAGATTGTGCAATATAGTTTAATTTGGATATAGGGAAAATCTTTATACTGCAAAGGTGAAACAGAAGTACATCTGACATGGCATTTGTTTATGTACACTGACTGTTTAATGCTGCTCAAATGTGGCATAAAGCATTTACACAATAATTTGCATACTTTTATGAAATTAATATCATTTTAAATACAACGTATATAAATTATGAAAAAGCTCTATCATGACAAAACGTTTAAGGTTTCTCTGATGCCTCTTACTACCAAGTGGCATTAGAGTTATCTTTAATAGGACAGAGGTGGGTCAGAGCAAGCATGTTATACTCATTACAGTTTAGGGCCACAATATTATCACAAAAATTATCTTCAATTACAACCCTTGATACTCACACTTGATACTCATGACTATTAATGTGGATTAATAGAATACATTAAAAATGCTTTTGTGTTTGGGGAAACAGAAAACTGTGTGGAGGGGAAAACTGTTATTCAAATTGTGAATAAATTATGTACAGAAAGCGAGTAAAGAACGTTCCCAGTGCATCACATACAAATAAATCTTTGATGCAACCTGAGCAGATCTAAATGTAATTCTGTAGGACATTTATTAATGTTCGCATTTCATTTTAAATGCATAATTATTGCTAAGGAAGATTTAGTAGTTGACATATCAGCATATTAAAATATAAAATATGACATATTCAATTTCACACTAATGGGACCAGAGCAGAAGGCATATTTAATTTAATTACCACATGAACCATTATCTTTTTTTTTTACCTCAGTATGTTGAGTTGACAGTGTGAACTCTTCAGTCCATCAGAGAGCAGCTTCACTCCTGAATCCTGCAGGTTATTGTTACTCAGGTCCAACTCTCTCAGTGAGGAGTTTGATGATTGTAGAAATGAAGACACACATTCACAGGACTGAGCAGAGAGATTACAGTCAGCAAGTCTATAATAGAGGATGAAATATGTTTCAATAAAGAGGAGATGGTGGATTAAAATATTGTTCCCTTTCAATAGTGGTCTCAACATTGCTCATTAGCTGATGCTATGGGGAAATCCCTTTCTTCAAAAGGACTGAAGACTTAATCTGAATGAATGAATTACTGAATTAATTCCACCCCTAGCGCTATTTCTCATTTTCTCCACCCTCTCACGAGCTTAGGGGGAAGAAGCCGAGGCTGAGCAAACGGGACACAGTGAGCTCACGTCGAGAGGCTGAGCTCACATCGACTCAGTTCCTCACTCTCCCCACAGCGCGAGGATTCCCCGGTGTTCTTCACCCACAAAGTCCAGCGCCCATCTTTTAATGCGAGGGGCCTGGTTTCATTTGATTGGTCTGAGGAGGATGACTGTGATGATGCCATGTCCCTGGCCACTTCAGATACAGAGGAGTGGTCGAACCCTCAGAAGATTCAGCCACCTTGCTACAGAACGAGCCATGTGATTTCAGGCCCGGGCTGGACTCTGAGCTCATCCAAGTCCTCTCAAAGGCTACTTGTGTCCCCTCTTCAGATTCTTCCACCCTCACCTCTATTTATGGCAGGATCTGCCCTCCACACGATGGCAGTCCTTAAGTCTTCCAGGTCAAGCTCCTCAGGTTAATAGATGAGTCAGCTTAGGGAGCTTACAGGCAAAAAGGCACAGGGGATAGGGGATTGGTTTTTATCAGTGGATCTTGAGGTTTGTGTTCGAAGGAGTGGCTTACCATTTTGCACCTCTGCAGGCTCGCAGAGCCTCTTCTCTGCCTTTTAGGCTGGGACAGTCCTGCGCTAATAACACACCACTTTTGGATTGCGGTCCCCATAGCGTCAGCTAATGAAGCATTGTTGAGACACTGTAATTTGAAAGGGAACGTTTCAGTTACTAATGTAACTTCGGTTCTTTGAGATAGACGGGAATGAGACATAGGGTATGCTTGCCGTGTTGTTATGCTTGACCACTTCCCCAGTCCCCAGTGCACGCTTGGTCTGTGCAATTGCACAGACTGGATTCAATTAGACTTCAGTATTTTTGGAGAAAGGGATTTCCCCATAGTGTCAGCTAATGAAGCAATGTCTCGTTCCTCTCTATCTCAGGAACCAAGGTTTTTGTCAGTAACTGAAACGTCTGTGTTGTGCACATGGTATTGATCACATATTGACAAATACTCTATTTTTCATCAGGAGGTGAATTTTGAATATTGACTGACAATCAACTCAAAATGTTTAAATTAGGTTGATACTATGAGGTTATTATAAAACTGACTCAAGACTAGTTACAGTTAGTCATATTTGACAGGTAAAGCTGTTTGCTGAAATCACATGGCAGAGACATTTATCTAAAGCAACTGATTCTACAGAACAGTACAAAACATATAGGATGGACAGTCATTGTTCTTGTTCACAAAGAACACAAATCATTGAATTTCTGATCATTCATCTGTTCATCAGTTCTGTCCTCTTCAAAGAGCTTCTGATTTCCTTTTAAATTATAGTAATTTCAAAGAAAACAGTGTCATGATTTGATGGAGGAATTACAATATTACTGTCTCAACAGCTTAATTTTCAATCACATAAATTAATACTCACATATAGGGCTGTAACGATTTGACCAAAAATAAAAACCTCGATTAATTGAACATTTGACCTCGATTACGATTAATGAACGATTATTTTTTTTTTAATGAAAAAGTGCATTTCTTTGTGATTTTAAAATACTTGAAGGAAACGGTTCACTTTCAGCAGTTATTGTCTATGGGGCAGATTTCTGTTTGTTGTACATCAGATACAGATAAATTAACACTGTAGGCCTACATTACATTTATTTGAATGCATTAATGAGAGAGTGATTGTGTGTGTGAATTACTCATACCGTCTCTATTCATTATGAAGCTGTGGTTTGTACTTACTTCAAAGGTATTAAAATAACGGTTGAGTTTCTAATCTACTTTAGTGACTTTACTTTAGTCACAGGACAGCGTTGATCCTGCGTTTCTGTGCTCCTCTGCGCGCGATCTTCACGTGATGTGCGAGCTTCTGTCTTGAGTGTTCGTTTGTCAATAAATCAGGCATTAGTTCAACATAATACACATCTGATGGTCGAAACTCGCTTTAATGTTCAAACTGACAGGGCTTAAACGACATACAAATGACAAAGCTTTGCGAGAACGCTGGTGAAAGAGGTCTGCCTTCAGGGCGCGCGCGTTGTCGCGTTTAAACGCATTTACTTGACAAACTTTACGAGCAAGAAAGTGAAAGCGGCTTCGGGGCTTGCGCGCGCCGTCTCTCTCTCTGTGTGTGTGTGTGTGTGTCAGCGCGTAGGCTATAAGAACAGCAATTAACTGACCTGTATAAACTGTGTAAAACATGCAGTTACTATAGTGATTCTGGGCATCTATAAACACAGATAACCGCTCCTGCATCTCTGTGTGCCTGCAAACTGCACTTGATGTGACTGACGGGGCGGAGTCACGTGAAAACCGAAATAACCGACATGGGAAAAATACGTCGGTTAGAGGTTCTGAATGTCGGTTTCGGTTATTTTTCGATTAATCGTACAGCCCTACTCACATAGCTTTTCTGCAGTTCACCACAGCTGGTATCAGTCTCCTTCTACCCTCATCTGATGTGTTGTATTTCTTCAGATCAAACTCATCCAGCACCTCCTCTGATATCTGAAGCATGTAGGCGATTGTTGAGCAGTGAGACGGAGAGAGTCGATTCACTGAGTGATTCTCTGATTTCACAAACTCCTGAATCTCTCTGTACAGAGTCTGATCCTTCATTTCCAGCAGACAGAGGAACAGATTGATGCATCTGTCAGCTGAGAGACATTCATTACCCTTGATTGTGTCTTTAATATACTTTGGGATTTCTTGGATGGTCTCTGATTTGTTCACTGTGTGTGTCAGTAGATCTTGTAAGAGTCTCTGATTGGACTCCAGTGAGACGCCCAGCAGGAACCGCAGGAAAAGATCCAGGTGCCCATTTTTACTCTGTAAGGATTTCTTAACTGTTGCTTTTAGTAGCTCAGACAGAGAGTTTTTCTGACTGTACCCCTTATATTTTTTCTTCAGAACTGACTTCAGTGATTCCTCAATCTTGACTAAATGGCAGTAAAACAGATAGAAAGCAGCTAGAAACTCCTGAAAGCTCAGATGAATGAAGCAGTAGACTTTCCTCTGATGAATCACAGATTCCTCCTTAAAGATCTCAGTGCAAATCCCAGAATACACTGAGGCGTCAGTGACATCTATGCAGCTCTCAATCAGGTCCTCTTCATAGAACATCACATTGCCCTTCATCAGCTGTTTGAAAGCCAGTTCAGCAAGTTTCACAATCACATCTCTGTTGGACTTCAGGAGTTTCTCTGGATTTTTCTCATCATATTTCTGATTCCTCATGTTTATCTGAGTCAGCAGGAAGTGGATGTACATTTCAGTCAGAGTTTGAGGGATTTCTGCACTGTCATCTTGTTTCAGGAGCTTTTGAAGCACAGTGGCGGAGATCCAGCAGAAGACGGGTATGTGACACATGATGTGAAGGCTTCTTGATCTTCTAATGTGTGAGATGATTCTGCTGGCTTGATGCTCATCACTGATTCTCTTCCTGAAATATTCCTCCTTCTGAGGCTCACTGAATCCCTGAATTTCTGTCACACGATTGATGTATTTTGAGGGGATCTGATTGGCTGCTGCTGGTCTGGAGGTGATCCAGATGAGAGCAGAGGGAAGCAGCTCTCCTCTGATGAGGTTTGACATCAACACACCCACTGATGAAGACTCATTCACATCACAAACTTCCTGTCTGTCTGAAAACATCAGTGTAATTCTGCTTTCATCCAGACCATCAAAGATGAGCACAACTTTACACTCATCATAAATCTTTGAGTCCAGATCTTGAAGTTCAGGATGAAAGTCCAGCAGAAGTCTGTGAAGACTGTACAGCTGACCTTTAATCAAGTTCAGCTCTCGAAATGGAAGCACAAACATGAAATCTACATCCTGATTGGCTTTTCCCTCGGCCCAGTCCAGAATGAACTTCTGCACAGAGACGGTTTTTCCAATTCCAGCGATGCCTTTAGTAAGAACAGTCTTGATTTGGTCTTTCTCTACATATCCTGGTTGATGTAAGGTTTTAAAGATGTCATTGCAGTAGATTGGAGTGTCTTGTGTTCTGGCTGTTTTCTCCATCTGTAAAACCTCATGTTCTTCATTCACTCCTTCACTCTCTCCCTCTATGATGTAGAGCTGTGTGTAGATCCTGTTCAGGAGGGTTTGATTCTCGTCTAGTTTGATTCCCTCAAATAATCTCTCATATTTGTTCTTCATGCTGGTTTTGTGCTGGTCTTTGACTCTCTGCCTGATGAGGGTCTGATTGTCATTGCAGGTCAGACAGGGCGTCACTGATCTAATCACATCATCTCTCTTCAATCTGCAGAAAAAGAGAGATGAAATAAGATTATAAATAAAATGTGACCCTGAAAAATAATTTTCATTGAAAAGTAGTTCCAGAAAAAGTATTTACAAATGTTTCCAGCACAACAAACACTAAGATCTTATTTGATCCCACACTTCAGATACAACATGTCTGCATGCCTGATCTAAACTAAGACTAAGAAGTGTTTACACCAAATTATTGGTTTAGTCTGACTGAAATTGAACTTTTAAAGTACATGTAGACACACTTAATGGGTTTGTTTTACCTGTCAGACTACAACAGTGAACTTAACACTGAACATAACATTACCGTAACTTAACTTACATGTCATATTTTGCAAATGCATGTTACTTTGTCATGTTAGGTTCTGACCTACTACATGGGTGCCCAATCCTGTTCCTGGAGATCTATCTACCTGCAAGGTTCAGATCCAACCCCGATCCAACACACCTGTCTGTAATTATCAAGTGCTCCTGAAGATCTTAATTAGCTGCTTCAGTTGTGTTCAGAGTTGGAGCTGATTCTCCAGGAACATGATTAGGCTCTCCGACCTACTAGTTACAGTAATTCTTGCCTTATAAACAAACGATGCAAATGAATAAAGTACAGACTCAGCTTCACACTGCTGTGTCCTAATTCAGGGGCTGCGTCCTCCGGAGGTCGCATTTGAAGGATGCATATGTTATTAAGTTGGTCTCATTTAAGAAAAGTAACTGTTAGATTGCAAGGTAATAAAAAATTACAGAATTTTACACCTCACAGGGAATAACAGTCAATTTTATTATGGTTACTTTTCTTAAATGATGACGTATACAGCCTTCAAATGCGATCTACAGAGGATGTAACCCCTGAATTGGGACACAGCTACTGATACTCACTCAGGGTCAGAGGTCACTGCTCCATCACTGAATTTAAGTGGAGGGTCCATGGATGCGTCACTCTTCATAGACACACAGCTGGGGTCTGGAGATGCTGCTTTACGTGTCTGAACAAAAAAACCCTCCTTTTTCTGCTCATAGGTGCTATTAAAACACACAAAACAGAAATATACCTCATTTAAGAACACTGTTGTCAGTAGTGTTTAGGTGTGTTTTCGTTGCTTATAAATGCAAATTAAACTTTATAATTCATGAGCATGCTGGGTTATTTAATCCCTGAGTCTTTTACCAGCTTGCATTTGTGTGCATCTTCTCCAGTGGGGTTGAGTTCAGCTCAGCAGTTGGACACAGAACATTATAAAGTTTGGACAGTGTTGACAACAGAAATTCACCCCCACCAGGGTAAAAAAAAAAAAAAAAAAAAACTTAACCAGTAGAATTACATTTATGACATGGTTCAAAGTGTTCAATTTGAATTAGTGTTACTGGTCACTGTCATCCATGATTTGTTGATGTGATATCTGTCAATAATGTTTAATGAACAGAGGTAACAGAGGAAATTTGAGATTTAATAAGGAGTTATTCTATATTTAATGCAGTGTTTGATAACTTTATTCAATTTCTGTATATTTCCTAACTGTCTAACAATAGGCTAATTAGGACATTTATTATAATGGGTTTATGTGAAGATTGTTTAAAGTTGTTATTTTTCTAATATAGTTGATATAGCTTTCAATTATACTGTAATGTGGAATGTTTATCATTAATGTTTAAAAAATCTATTTCATAGAGACATCAGTAGCAGTATTAGTATCAGTGATACTGGCCTTCGTTCATAAAAAGATGCCATTACATCAAATATTTAACATATACTGTCTTCAGTTGTTTCTACATTAATTTGTAGAGTAACTGGGAAATTATTACAATATAAATTATTAAAAAAACAAAATGAATTACAGAAAAAAAGTGTGATTAATTATATATATATATATATATATATATATATATATATATATATATATATGCAGAAAAAAATATTATTTTTAATCTTCATTCAGACTTCATTCTGATGCTGGGATCCTTCTGAAGTCTGTACAGAGGCGCAAATGAGATTTTAAACGGGAGCGTCAAAGCGAACGCTCTTTTGCTCTTCCATTTTTCCTGTTGTGGACAGTCTCAAGTGCATGGATTATGGCAGAAACTGAACACGCATCTAGGGCTGCACAGTTTAGGAAAAAAATTCTGGAGTGCATCATTACAGAAACTCCAAACATGCAGAAGTAATATAACTTTTGATGTTCCAGGAAATCCCTGGACAAAGGGCATCAAGCTATCGCTGTAGCTGAATAAAAAGAAGATAAACTTTTATCGACATAGCCTTTATCAATGTATAGAATATTATTGAATAATATATTGTCTGCCTCATTCTATGATAAGAAGTCACATCAGCTCACAAAAGGAAGTTGTTTAAGACACTCGATTGACGCTATGACTGTGAGTTTGGAGTAAAAACGTTATTAAATGTTGTCTTTTGTTGGACAACAGGTATATAAACGCTTCCCAAGATGTTTGATGCATGTTGCTTTTTCAAATGCGCAGTGCTTTCAGAGATGGAGCAGCATTTACTACTTATACAACTTCACTAACATGCTGTCCATATATTTATTTAATTAAAAATCGGGGGGAAAAATACAGCCGTTGCATTTTCATAATCACAAGTCAAATTAGATCCCAAAATATAAAAACGTGCTGTTTTTAAAACTTTATTAAATAAATGCTTTGTTTATAATAAGCAGGAAATGTTATGCTATAAAACTTTCAAGATGTCAAAAGATCAAGGCAAATTTGATTTCTCATGTCATGACCCCTTTAACCTATTGGATGACGAAAAACACATGAAATCCTATCTTTCAGAAACTTCTTATAGTGTCTATATAAAAAAAAAAAAATGTTTTTTTACGGCACTAAATCTTAATGTCTCCTTGAAAGTTTGAAATCACATTATACTCACTCAGGGTCAGAGGTCCCTGCTCCATCGCTGAATTTAAGTGGAGGGTCCATGGATGCGTCACTCTTCATAGACACACAGCTGGGTTCTGGAGATGCGGCTTTACGTGTCTGAACAGAAACCTCCTCTTTTCCCCGCTTATAGAGACTCATTTTACAGGATGTACAACTGAAACACACAATGTACAACAAATTACATCTTTAGACATACAGAATGAAACATTTAATAAAAATATAAGTGCATCTGGGTATGATTTATCAGTTTCAGTATGACCATGAACTCTTTGATAGGTGCACTAATACACACACAATATTGAAATAGTTCACAGAAAGTCTTCTTTACTGTGTGGAAGGAAAACAAACAAAGATGCATTTGACAGTCCAACTAACAATGGTTTAAGAAACTGCAAATAGAGGAAACCTGCGTGTATTAATCCATTTATGACTGCATGTCAAAACAAAGAGATTCTTAAACCGATATACATTTTACAGGATAGTTCAATTTAATATTTCTATGTTTTATCAGCAGGTATTCAACATGGAAGGCTATCAAGAGAAAGAAAAACGAACCAATGCATCCAAACAGACCGACATTACTGTAGATTATAACATATATTTACACATGCACTGTCAGAAAAAAAGGTACAATGCTGTCACTGGGGCGGTACCCTAAGGTACAAAACCGAAAAGGTACTAATATGTACCTTTAAGGTACTAATATGCACTCTTAAAGTACTGATATGTACCTTTTAAGGTACTAATATGTACCATTTAGGGGTGAGTAAGGTACAAAGATGTACCTTTTCACTTTTGTACCTTAGGGTACCGCCCCAGTGACAGCACTGTACCTTTTTTTCTGACAGTGTGCAAATGTTAAATGATGCATGAGAATGAATACAGAAATGTGTTTCTTCAAACCTACCTCTGTCTCAAGAAGGAAGAACATCAAACACAAATTTTATTCAGTTCATGAATCCATTCTGTCTTTAGATAGCAACATTAAACTTATCTGTTCTCAAACTGAATCACATTATATACAAACAGCTTTTCTTTCCCGGTGTTGTGTTCTTCTTTCACAAAATGGAGTCTGTTGAAATAGTTTCACTTTTGACAGTGTCACATGACCAAATGTTGGCTGCTGTAAAACACTTGTCCACATAACAGAACTGTGAGATAATATAAAAACATGTCATGTTTCGAGATTTTTTCTCTAAATTTCAAACTTGAAAAGTGACCTTTAAAGAAAATAAAAGCTATATTTAAAGCACACAACTTTAAAGACACTACATGTAGCCTATACATAATAAGGATAACAAATTAGAAGTACTCTCTGCTGTTCGTAATCATAGTAATGTGCACTTTTTTTATTGCGCTGGCTTGACCATGTATTTTCAAACAAGCTGCAGTAAAGTGAATTAAATGACAGGTGAATGACAAATCACACATTGTGTTTTGTTCCTCTCAACTATTTAGCAGTAAGTTTATATTATATATTTTATATATTATTATTGTTTAGTTTATATATTATCAAAGTATTTTCAAAGTCTTTCTGTTGTGGGTTGGTGTTGGACAAATAGCACGATTGTGATAATGTTTTTATGCAACAGTTCAATAAAAAAAAAGAATTAAATAAAATTCAATAATATTTATATATTTTATTATTATATATTTTAGACATCAAATCAGCTCCATCTTGCTGGAGACAAATTTGTTGATTCTAGGCCAGCCATGATCATCCAAACAGCTTCCTTGCAGAATGAAGATGAGAATAAATCACTTCATATCCCATTCTAACAGCTTCATACAGATGTCATAAACTGGCATGGTTTAGTGATTCATGTTGTCACTCTCCAACTTTCATCCTCGACACTATATATATAGATATATATATACACACACACTAAAGTTGGCCTATACATTCAGAAATGCACAGATGTAATACAACTAATATTAAAGTTTGTAAGGAGAAAACATTAATGATGTAGGACAGGGAGTTTTATCACACATCATGAAAAACTGAAATTAAAAAACATAGCGTATGTACGGTGAATCAGGAATTTATGAAATAAACTAATTTGAAACCGAAAGTATTGCAGTATTTATGGTCTAAATAGATTGCCACAGATAATAAAGTTCAATATTAGCAATACTACAACTATCACATAATGAACAAAAATGAAATAGTGTAAATATTGAATTGTGTTGCATAAGCGTGTGACAGGGACTCTGGTGGAGAGATGAACTGCACTGGATTCACACACTCATTTAACCATTTAAATATCAAACCATCCCATCACTGATTCTGAAGACAAAATGTTCCACAAAAATGTGTCTGTTTTAAAATCTAATGGCAGGTGAAGTTGTGGAAAGTTTTGTCTTCAGAATCAGTGACGGGATGGTTTGATATTTAAATGGTTAAAGGGATAGTTCAGCCTAAAATGAAAATTCTGTCATCATTTACTCACCCTCAAGTTGTTCCAAACCTGTATCAGTTTCTTTCTTCTGCTGAACACAAAAGAAGATATTTGGAAGAATTTTTGTAACAAAGCAGATAGAGCAACCATTGACTACCATAGTATTTTTTTCCCTACTATGGTAATCAATGGTTGCTCTATCTGCTTGGTTACAAACATTCTACTAAATATCTTCTTTTGTGTTCAGCAGAAGAAAGAAACTGATACAGGTTTGGAACAACTTGAGGGTGAGTAAATGATGACAGAATTTTCATTTTTGGGTGAACTATCCCTTTATATGAGTGTGTGAATTTTCAAATCTATAGATTTGAAAATGGCTCTATTTGACACAATTTATATATTTATAAACATTATTTGTACTAAGTGTTTACCCATATGTGATTTCATTTTTATATAAAAAACAATAAAAAAATATTATAAGACAAAATAAATTGTATTGCAAATTCATTTTAAAAATGACATTAATAATAATTGTTTTAATGAAATGGCTATAATTATTTGGAATCTTTGCTTTATGTGTCTGAACATTGTTCATGGAACATTTCTCTTTAGTTGCACATTAGTTAATAATGTTTTGTTACTACCGGTTTCACAACGTACAGAGAAGTAACATTCCCTGATAAAATGGAAAATGCCCTTAAATGTTCAGATAATCAAAATACAGTTTTTTAAAGCATTTTGAACATTCAGAGAATTTTCAGAAATAATACTTTCATAACTTAATGTGTAAACAAAGCATTCGAATAACTTATTTTTGTTAGCTGGCTACTCTTACATTACAGCAGGATAATAAGTATTCAACTCTACCTCTGTCTCAACAGTGAAGAACCTCAAACACAAACTTCATTCACATCATAAATCCATTCTGTCTCTACATAACAGCATTAAACTGATCTGATGTTCTCAAACTGATTCACATTATTCACAAATTGCTTTTCTCTCCTGATGTTGTTCATGTTCTTCCTTCACAAAATGGAGTCTGTGTAGAAATGTTTCACTTTTGACAAAAACTGGTTCAACCAGATGAAGCAGTTCTCTTCATTTCTGAATTCGTTCCTGTCTAATATAAATACAAACACACACACACATTGGGCCTCATTCATGAAACTTTTGTAAACAGCTGTGTGAGTAAAAAAACCCTTTCACACATGCAGTCTTTACTGGTAAATTACCTGTAAGAGATAATGTGTGAAAAGGACCTTTTCGATTTTTTTGCCAGTAAGGGAAGTTGTGACATTGGCAGTAAATGAATAATGGTAATGTGCACTGTGTGAATTCGGAATGAAGATTACCGGTATGAGCATGTACGAGGTCAGAACGCGCTGACGTAAGAAGTCTGCTTTGGGCCAATCATAAAGTTCTTATGAAAAAAAAAAAAATGTCTTATGGAGATAACATGATTACTCATCGCAGTTTTTTAATAGTTTTTCCAATGTAAATATGTGCAAGATGATCATCTTTGACCGTTGAGGCATCTTTTACAGCTTTTTAAACGTTACATGCACGAGATCAGCGCTGTGGCTCTGCGCATCTCATGTTTTTAAGAGGAAAAACACATTTTGTTTGATCAAATGTTGTCAAATTGAACAGATGCTTGACAACAACAAAGCATTTAACAATCATTTTCAATGACTGATATGACAGAATTTACTGGTATTTTGGATAATACATAATAATATTTATACTATTAACAATTAAGTCAAAACTGTGACACACTTGCCCACAGATGTAAAAAAACTAACGAAAAAAAAAAACACAAATGGATCATTCCTAGCATTCTGTGCCATTTGAGTCCACATGACATAAAGTGGTATATTTTGTGTTAAAATGGGCTAATACTTGTTTCTAAATGCTCATCTAACATATTTAATCCCCCTCTACTATAGAACACACTAATATGTACCCAGAATTAAAGTAAAGAAAACGGAAAAATTATCAATACAAGGAAATAAAGAAGTAAATGTACCGTCAGGTAAATGGCTAGCTGACTGTACACTGGAAGCTTTCGTCACCAAATTCCTAATCACAAAGTCCTTGTGTGTAGGCATACTTGGCAATAAATCTAATTCTGATTCTGACACTAAAATTGAGATTATAAGAAAGAGTTTATAGCTGTGTGAGTTAAAGTGAGTGTGTTTCTTTTACTCAACTCTCTCAGTTGGTTCTCACAGGAAGCTGTTTAATCTCACACAGAGACACTGAACTATCAGAATAAAACCCAAATCCAGCATAGAGGGGTTCAGTGAATGTGCTGTTGAATGTGTGTAAGTGTGTGAGTGTTTGTGTGTCAGAGACGCTGTAGAAGGACAGAGTGCCGGCCGGCCAGTTCAGATACACTCCTACTCTGTTAGAGCACAAAGAGGCATATATGACTGGTGTCTTATTGTGTCTGACAGTGAATTGGTTATTACAACAGTTCAGACTCCAGGACTTTTCATTGTCTCCAAACACACAGTCATCACTCTTTCCTTTCCTGTTGATTCCTTTATATGTCACTGATATATGAACTAGCCCGCTCCATTCAGCCTCCCAGTAACAGCGTCCAGACAGACTCTCTCTACACAGAACCTGAGGACACTCATCAAATCTCTTGGGATGATCAGGATACGGCTGCTCCTCTTCCACATGTGTCACCTTTCTGTTCCTCTCAGACAGAGCGAGACGAGTGTTTGCTGTGTTTGAATCCAGTGTGAGATCACATGCATCTGGACACAAGAAGAGAGATTATAACATTAACACAGTGTTTACCATAAATTACATAGACTCTGGTGGTCTGCCACAGTCTAATCTGTCCCAACAGTTTCATAATAAACCAAAACAATTAGCATTTTTACACTTTACATAATAACATAAAAGATGTTGTGTTTTGTGCCATTGCTTTAGCAAAGCAACTGCCAACTGCACTTAATAAACACATTGCACTGCAATTCAAAATATTTGAAAACACTGTACATAATCTAATTCACATTCTCTTTTGTTGTTTGTCAGAAAGAAGGAAGAATATCTATATCCTCCAACAGTTATAATTTTGACTGCCAACTTTTTAAAATACATCACTTAAGTGATAAAATGTAAAACAACTTCCAAAACAACAGGGAAAGACTATTACAGAGATGAAAATATGAAAAATATATTTTCAGAACGCTCTTTGACATTTAATTTTTTTTTTTAATCAGTTAATATGTACTGCAGTCATACCTTTCACATTAAGGGACAATATTTGCCCCCTAAATTAATTTTCCAGTGCAATTTTCCCCTTTATAAATAACTAAAAAAAAAAAAAAAAAAGATTTAAATAAAAAAAAATTTTAATAGAGAAATACAGTATGCAATAACGGTAAAAATAAAGTGATACTTTTAAATATTAAACTAAAACCTACTGTCAATACTGTGTTTGAAATGTACATTACTTAATGTTACCCTTTTGATTGTTGACCTGTTGTATAATAATCAATGTCACATTTGCAATCGTGTGGAAAATTGGAAACAAATGCATTATTGTTTGTAAATTATATTATCAACATTAATTACAAGAACTCACACAAGGGTATGTTTTTGTATCGAAGATAGATTGAGTCTTAAATTGATCTTAATCCACTCTTGTTCTTCATGTTAGTAAGTGCTAAATCCCCACTGTACAAAGGGACATTGTTGAGAACAGCAGTAATATAACACGATTTGCTAAGGCAGCACACTCTGCACACAACCTCATATGCAACTTCATATTATATGCATGCTGCTTGTGTGAATGCAGTCCGTTTTAAATGCAAAAGATGAGGTAATTTAATTGGATGTCATGTATTTATTGCATTTTACCTGCTAGAAATACATTCTCAGTTTTAATGTTATTTTAAGGTGGGGTAGAATTAAATTAACTGCAAAACTCAGCATTTTGTTTGCATACCTCCTCTGTCACCCCACGTACCTGCAGGGATTGAGGGCGCACCAGACACAAATTAATCTTCCAGATGATTTGTTCGTGTATAACCCCACACAAAACTCAACTAAACAAATCAACAATTTATGGCCTATTGAATGAGTGAATGAAAATGCTTGGTTATCTTTATGTTTGTTTATAATCCAGAAGATGATTTTAATGAAATTTGTCTAGAATGTATCGTGCTCTTATAATAAGAAATCATATCTAACTGTACTTTGCTTAAGAGCGGGAAGTTAGGAGACCAGAGATAACAGATCATTTATGGTGAGGGGAGGGGACACAGTCACCAAAGATGATACATGATTGGTCAAAACCCATCCAGGAGGATGGGCAGACATTTTAAGTTTATAATCTCAGAACACGAAGTTAGTTCCTAGTTAGTTCAAGAATCAGTTTGAGTCCAGACAAAGACCGGAGACATAAGAGGACGAGATAGATGCTCAGACGGTCGTAGCAGACCAAGATCCGAGAAAATGGGTAAACAATTTTATTGCAAGCCATCTAAATACTCTCGTCTCACTTTCCTTTCTTTGACTTAGTTTCTTTTCTTTCCGTTGAGTCTCATGTTTTAAGTTAAGTTTTGCCACAAAGTTTCAATCAACGAATCTACAGCGAGCGCGCTTCCACTTCAAACAACACCCACGAGACTTTCCATCCGTCCGCCAACACACCACGTGATTGGCTTCCCAAGACGTCGATCAAAGAAACAAGACCATCAGCGAATCAAAGAACCGGGGAAACCCCTCCAGCCAGGACCGAAAAGGGAATCCCCATTCAAAGACACGCAAGTAATACCTCCAGATTCTAACTGAACTGGTGCATTGATATCAAATTGAATAACCCCGCCTAAGAAATGATAGGAGGTAGGGGTGTAACGGTACACGTATTCATATTGAACCGTTTCGGTACAGGGCTTCCGGTACGGTGCATGCGTGTACCGAACGGTTATGAATGTAATCTTTAACAGTTAACAGTCGGCTTGTCTTAAGCGCGGAACACACTTCAATCCGAGTTCCCACACGAGCATATTAAGTATTCAGTCCATTTTATCACGAAATTCAAACGATAAATGACGTTTTGACGCTCTTTAATGTGCGTGACTGATCAGTGATCACTGAACACAGTTCAAGTGGCCGCGCGGCGCGCGCGCGCGCGTGTGAACGCGATCATTTGTGAACGTGCACGCGTGTAACATTATCGAGCGGTTATGAATGTAATCTTTAACAGTTAACAGTCGGCTTGTTGTAAGCGCGGAACACACTTCAATCCGAGTTCCCACACAAACATATAAAGTATTCAGTTCATTTTATCCCGAAATTCAAACGATAAATGCCGTTTTGACGCTCTATGTGGCGTGACTGGTCACTGATCACAGTTCAAGCGGCCGCGCGAGGCGCGCGTGCGCCTCATCTGTGAAGGCGATCGCTCATCTCTTACTAAAGAATAAACATGAATGACGATCTGAAGGTATGCTGAGGATACATTACAACTTACTGTCATGTAGCCTATATATGTGGTGTAATCGCTAAATCAGTGTTTCAACGGCAGAAAGACTTCAATATAACTACTGTAAACTAAACAAATGTCATGTAACGTTAGCATCACATTTTCCTCAGGCAGTCCTTCAGTGTCCACAGAATTTTATTCACTAGAGAAATCAACTCTTTCGCTAAATATATGCTCTATATTAGCCGTTATATTCATTATATTCTACTTAACCTGTTAGTGATGTCTTGATTATTCCATGCATGAAAATGACACACTGTGTATAAATTATTATATTTCAACAATGATTTGGAGAAAAAAACTATTTTATAATTAGATTTAGGAGTTAATGCAAAAACAGCCTTATGTGAAGTTTACATATTTGCACACAATGTGTTATTTGAGTGTTGATTATTATACCTAAAAATAAATAGCAACTGAATTTAGGCTAATAGTTTGGGCTCTATTGTTAATCTTTAATATGAATGTGCAAGTAAGGGATCCCTATATAATTTACAGAAATATCTTAAATAAACTTTTAGATATAATTTAATTCATTCAAGGGCAGACACTTTTTTCCCCAGTAAACCACTGTTAAATATAAAAAATAAATAAAAAGCAATTTTGTAAATCTGCTGTACCGAACTCGTACCGAACCGTGACTTCAAAACCGAGGTACGTACCGAACCGTCAGTTTTGTGTACCGTTACACCCCTAATAGGAGGGTTAAAATAATGATTGATGGTTCGTTCAGGTCATGTGTTATAAATGCATCTATTGCTAGAAACTTAGTTAACAACTACACTTCGGTGGTTGCATATATGTAATTCCAGGAAGCGAACATCCTGCTGAGGCAGGGGCTGAGGCCCGGGGAAATGAAGACTCCACACCGAGGTTGCGAAGCTCTTGTGGTTATCCAGCACCTTCAGGACTGGACACCATGATACAGGCCACCCGAGGCCACCCCTGTACACCTTTACCCTCTCAGGGAACCATGGTTACATACGTAACCTGAGACGTTTTGTTTTGAATGCGAGGGAGTGACCTCGCAGAAATTATAGTTATTAAAAATTATTATTATTATTATTAACGCCTCTTAAAAAGAGTTTAATAAAATGTTTGTTTAGTTCAGTGCAGTGTTACAATGGTCAAAAACAGAAATAAAACATAAATATCAGTTCTGCATATCTGTTATCAGGCACATAAACATGAAAATAATTGCTATCGATAATAATAAAAAAAATAACAAAATAATGGTCAGTCTAATTTAAATATCAGAAGCATAAAATAGTATATGTACAAAACAGTATATGGTGGAAAACACTGGAGCAGTTGTGACTGTGCCTTAAATGTGAGCGAGTCTGTCTCTGGTTAAGCACCAGCCAAAGCGCGAATGCAGATTTGAATTTAGCTATTGATGACGTTGGGAAACACTGTAATACATTTTACTGGTCCTCACTAGTTAAAAATGCTAAAAGTGCTAAAAATCAGCCAACGCTTGTTTTTATTTAAATATAGTGTTTTGAACATGCTTCTGTGATGGGTAGGTTTAGGTTTAGGTGTTGGGTTAGGTTAGGTGATAGAAATCTATCATTAACTTGATATAAAATCAATGAAAGTCTAGCAATGTCCTCACTAATATAGTGAAACAAATGTGTGTGTGTGTGCGAGTGTGTGTGTGTGTGTGTGTGTGTGTGTGTGTGTGTGTGTGTGTGTGTGTGTGTGTGTGTGAGAGAGAGAGACCTACATTTCTGTTGTCCTGCTGTAATCCTGATCTCTCCGCCATGATCCACACTATAAAACAAAAGATGTCACTCTCATTTTACATAAAGCAGGACATTAAACACACATAAATCCTATAAATCAGTGGTCACCA
This sequence comes from Romanogobio albipinnatus, assembly GCA_023566225.1. Classification (NCBI taxonomy): domain Eukaryota; kingdom Metazoa; phylum Chordata; class Actinopteri; order Cypriniformes; family Gobionidae; genus Romanogobio; species Romanogobio albipinnatus. Next base: position 49,692,251 of record CM042249.1, read on the forward strand.
ACCTTTTCAAGCCAAAGATCCCTGACCTCAACCTTGATGAAAGGCAAGGAAAGGCAACCTAGAGAATTTTCATGGCCGATTCAGAGGGTTTTTTTTTATTTCCGACACCATTTACCGGTTTTTTTTACTTTATTTAAGGAAATGTATTTGTTGTTTATTTGCTCTATAACAGGCCAAACTGGCCTGTTACTGAAATTTGAGGCAACCACTGCATTTTTTACTTACAGAGATACACACATGTAGCATGAGCAATTGTTTTTTATTTAAATGAGATTGAATAGATTCCAGACTTAGAGCAAATACAGAATGTTCTGACTTTAGCTTTGTGAAATTGTTATATAAGACACACCTGTACAAAACAAAAACAGATGGACTGAATAAAAATGCTAATTCAGTCTCTGACAGTAGGTGGTGCTTTTGGAAAAGAAGCGTTTCTTTGGGTACCGCTGTAAAAATGCCATCGAAACTATTCTGAAGACAGTCAGTTTCGTTCAGAGATACCTTCATTTAACCACCCTCCCCAATTCAATATTTATATTTTTCTTCCTATATTTCAAGCATCCCGAACAGTGATCTTGCCCATTTATGTTCCACTTCATGTGTTTCATGTGTATCAGAAAGATTCCATTTACACTTGGTCACATAAATGTGTCTCCGCAAAACGGATATAAATCCGATCTTCAATTCCCACGTTATATGTATTTTTACGTCACTGAAATCAACAGATATGAGCTGCAACAAATATATTGATCAACAGCTAGTTTCAAAATCAAGGACTGCAATAGGAGAAAGAGTGGAATAAGCACTGATCATTTAGTTTCTTTACTTTTAATGATGAAGATTGAATATTGAGCGTCTGCAACTTTACTTTAATTTGTGTCAGTTTGCTGAAGAGATATTCAGCTGCTCGTCTGCGGCGAGGCGTGCGGCAGTAGCGCTGTCATATCTGACTATAACATTGGCAATTTGTGCGGTGTGAATTTTGAGGTTGCAGAGAATACATTTTGGGAGTAAATGGAGCGCTTTACACAGAGAGGCCGGATAGCTGGCCTGAATGGTTGTAGCCAGTGTAAGCAAAACTCTTGTATCTGATATTTCACAGGGGTTTATTATCAGCGTTGTCGATCCCGCGCACATATGGGGCTGTTTGAAAAACACTCCACTAACAACCGCGTTACTGAACAGAAAATAAACAAAGAGCAAAAGAAATATTACACGATTACATGCGATGTTCATAGCTCGCGCTCCATCCACGGACTGCCCACTCATCAGCGAGTGAGTGAGTGAGTGCGTGCATTCTGCCTTAAAGGAGCAGTACCTAATTCTACTTGTTAGATGCTGTTACTTATTTTTCGGTTATTTATCGGGAGCTACCGGGATAGTGATAAAGATCTACCAGTCCATTGCGCTCGACAGGTTGGCGACCGCTGCTATCACTATCACCTTACAGTTTAACTCCCAATCAACATTCTCCCCTAAAGTAATTTAAACCATTCAATTGGGATTTTGCTAGTCTGGTCCTACCAGACTCTCGTACATTTCATTTAGCTTCGCTCATATCTTTCTCCGCCACCATTACCGAACTATAACTCAAACTAGTGCACAACATCAACGTCATCGTTCTCAGCCATTCCCTCTGTTCGCTGATTGGACCGGTTAAAATTTGACCAGAGAAAACCAGCGAATGTACCGCAAACCCAGACAACGTACTGAAGGAAAATGAAAATTGAGTGGAAGTACGTAGGAGGGCGGGGCCAGGCTAGGCCTTTGCTATGTGTATATATGTGCTGTATGCAGAGATCTATGTGAGTTTTTAATGACTTTATACCTGACACATGTTCAAACACACATGACAGGATGATTGTCAGAGTTGAACATACTTGAGTTTGCCCAGTCTGTAGTTTGGATCAGAGATCAGCTTGATTAATGATTGTCCTGGTTGATTGTAGCTCAGATCCAGCTCTCTCAAGTGTGATGGGTTTGAACTCAAAGCTGAAGCCAGAAAACAACAGCCTTCCTCTGTCACCATACAACCAGATAATCTACAAACACATGCCCACAAACACTCAACATCACATCATTTAGGACTGGAGATCATCTTTAACTCTGTTCATCTCCATTCTCACAACATCAACATTGTAATCATTGAATAAATCCTTTTCAAAAACAAAAGACGGGAGAAAATACAAACCAAAGTCTTCAGACACACTGCTGATATATTAAAATCACCAAGGAGATCCGGACCAGAGCAGAGGGCATCTTTAACCCTCAGAGACCTAAGGGTATTTTTACAATAAATTTTCCGCCTGGTGTTATTTACTAAAAAAGCTTGTAAAACATCAACCCTGTTGTGCACAGACAATTGACACACCTCTTTTTTTTCAAGACAAGTTGCACTGTCAGTATATTTGTGTTGCATTGATGTCACCTGAATGTAAAATAAGTTATGGGACCATAAAGACAAATGAAAACATAAAACGGAAATTGAATCCCTCAAATATTTATTGAAAACACACACAAATAAATAAAAGCTAAGCATATTTCCTCTGGAAAACTGTTTGTTCAAGTCTTTGGAATCCTGGAACTCAGGAATAAACATGATAACTTATACAGAACCAAAACTATTTACATTTTTCCAAAAAAAGTCCAGGCGCTTTTGGCCTCTTTGGATTTTGGATATTTACTGGTGCCAAGCCTCAAAACAGTTCCTATCAGGAACTTCTCTTCAAACTTTCTCCTCAAACTTTTTCCTCAAACTTTGTCCACAAAACTACTCAAAACTGCAGCGCGTCTCTCTCTCTATCTCCTCAATACTAGCCGTGCGAATCTATCTCTCCACAATAACAGAGCTGTGGTTCATGCGTAATGACGCACACCAACGTGGATGACGGATCAGCCTGTCATTGGTCAAACCCTCATCCAAAATGGCAGCTAGCATCGCGCTAGCGGCAAAAATGACGGAAAATGTATAAATTATGGACATCAAGTGGATATATCTTGGATGTAAGCGTTTTGACTTATTGCTGAACAACTCCAAAAAGATGCACATGTTCCAGGCTGGATAGAAAACCTTCTGTAAAGGCTACAAAGACACCAAAGACACCCCCGTGATGGCTAGCTCGTTAGCTTTCTGCTGGAAAAAACGGTAAGAAAATCGATAAAGGTTTCATGAAATAATATAGATTTTTATCGGAGGTGCCGTGTGACGTCGTGGGCGATGCCGTCGGGCTCTGAGGGTTAATTTCATAATCAGTGAACCTTTATCTGTTTCTTACCTCAGTATGTTGAGTTGACAGTGTAAACTCTTCAGTCCATTAGAGAGACGCTTCACTCCTGAATCCTGAAGGTTATTGTGACTCAGGTCCAGCTCTTTCAGTGAGGAGTTTGAAGATTGTAAAGATGAAGACAAACTTTCACAGCACTGACCAGTGAGATTACAGCCAGTGAGTCTATTAAGCAGGATGACAAAAAAATTATCAAATAAGTAGATGCTAGGTTAAAATATTGTGTTCTCTGTTGTGCACATGTTATTGATCACATGACTAATATCAAAGTCCCTTTCAGTGAACCTCAGTTCACTCTTGAGAATTCACTCAGGAATTTTCATTGAAAGACCAGGCAATCAGCCAATTGGCTATCGTTCTTTGCTAAAGCCGCCATATATTAGACATTCCAATTTGTCCCATTTATTATAATACCAGTGGTCCATCTCAGTAACATACGGTCTGAAGTATAGCACTACACTTGATGTTTATTTGAGTTGATATGTGGGCGTCGACACTGGATCGCCTCAGTAGGCTATTTGAATCTCAACAGAAAGCACACTCCGTGGGCATGGTCGCATTAGCAGATAATGAGACACTCGGGAACGACTGACATCTCTCTCTTTTCAAACAGATTAGATTAACACAGAATATTTGTTTTCTATTTGATTTACATTATTTAAAACCTGACATTTCAATGTTTCTTTAGACATATGTCTAATGTTTGTGAGACAAGGATTCACCAAGCTAGAGTTCCTTTTCTGAAGACTATCTGAATGAACGTCTTTGACAGAGAGGCTGCAGATCACACATCATGTTTGTTTTCTTTATTTTGCACAAAGCACAACAATTTGTTTTTTTTGTGACTGTACACAAAAAATCAAAACTTAACAGATTATAATGATGTATAACACTTGCCTGAATGATAAAAAACGACTGAGTTATTTGAGTCTCTTTGGCACTGATAAGAAAAAAAGCGAGTCAATCGCGCCGACGTGACGGCCGACTCGAGGGGGTTAAATTAGTCTGATGCTAGTTTGTCATAAAAGTTTTTGTAACTTAACTTGCACTTACAACACTAGTGGCGGGTTGAAATAATAGAGAATACACATAATGAAAAAAGTGTATACCTGATTATAATGTCTATAATGCCAAATTTTTCTAACCTCAGTATGTTGAGTTGACAGTGTGAACTCTTCAGTCCATCAGAGAGCAGCTTTACTCCTGAATCCTGCAGGTCATTGTTACTCAGGTCCAGATCTCTCAGTGAGGAGTTTGGTGATTGTAGAGATGAAGACAAACTTTCACAGCACTGATCAGTGAGATAACAGCCAGCAAATCTATAACAGAATGAAATATGGCTCAATAAAATACTTGATTGCTTTATCTACACAATCTCTTATTGCATTTACATATATGACTGCATTGCTTTAGAATTAGGGAGCGATTTGACTAATAATTTGTTTATAAAACTTAAAATACAAAAAAATAAAAAAATAAAAAACATCTGATTTAATGATTTGCCTTGATTTCTTATTGATAAAACGACCGGCTCGTGACAAGTGAACCAGAACATGGCGTTTTTCACAGAATAAAGTCCACAAGGAAGAGGAAAAAGTAACGCAAATTTGCAGAATGGACAACTAAAGCAGCCATTACTTGGGCAAATCCATTTTGGACATGGAAAAGGACAGTGCAGTGATGTTCAAACAATCCATTCCTCTTAAATTTACTAGTTCTGGGCATTATTGTGTCGATATCAGATAAAGAAACTTTTAAAAAAAGGAAGAGGAAGTCCTAAGAGTGACAGAAAATGCACATGAGAAATGCAAATTCCTTCTGAAGCTCCATAAACAGTTGTCAAGCAGTTCAGGAAATAAGGACAAAGAATGCTTTACTATTTACAACAAATACTAAATGGCTGTGAAATATGCCAGAAGTACAAAAAGACAAAGCCAAAGCCTGCTGTGGGGTTGCCCTTAGCTTCTGAAAATAATGAGACAGTGGCAGTGGATCTGAGTTTGAGCCAAGTGTATGGTATCTTCACATAATCGACCACTTCACATATTTCAGCGCTGGAAACATTGTGAGAACAAAGGAGTCATCTGAAATTGTCAATTCCATTCACACTGGGATTAGTATATATGGCGCCCCCTGGAGGCTGTACAATGGTGAAGAATTCAATGGTGACAATGGTGGAGAATTCAACAACAAAGAGACAAGAGCCAAGAGCAGGATACAGTCCTTGGAGCAACGGACTACTCGAGAAACATAATCAAACACAGAGATCATCCAGAAGGTTTTATATTTAAAAATCAAAAAACAACAAATAAAACAAGCAGCGCTATGCACTTTTTTAAGCAAGATTCTATTCTGTGGCATTTCCTTCCTTATAATGGCCGTCATCAATTAAAATATCTTAAAATATTCTGCAGAATGTGATTCTCTCTTAGGGCATTATTAGCAGTAATCTGTCAAATTAACTGGCAAGTCCATTCTATCGATATCAAATCTGCTACCATGATACTCAAAATAAAAACCACATTTACAGATCCCCTCTGTGGCCCCTGGGGGGTATTCTAGAAAGCAGGTTATGTGACATACCTAGATTATGTTTAAGAGTAAAACCAAAAATGGAGGGTAAAATGGAGGGTAACTTTCAGGGTATGTAAGTAATCATAGCAACTCACTCTCTGAACATAACCTGCTCCAGAGCAGCTCATGTCCCAGGGTTAGTTTGCTTAAGATATTTTTTAAATAATTAATATAGTTATTAATATAACCAAATTTGTTTCAGTTATATAATATAAAATATTATATATGAATTCTAAATAATTAGAATAAAACATTATAGCAAGGTAATGTTTAAATGTTCATTCAGTTCAAATATATGTATTATTATTATTTATTTATTGTCATCTCACACATGGATCTGCATTCAATTAATTAGCATCAAATAAACAATATAATTCTTATGCTCAGTGAATAAAAATTACTTATTAAACGAAGACATTGAAAAAATGATTGCATAACCACCAAATAGGTGGCTATGTGCACTAAGCAGATTATGTAAATCGCCATTAAACAAAAGAAGAAGAGGAAGTAGAATGGCACGCTTTTTCTTTAGCATCTGTTTCCATGGTGAATCGTCGATTCGTCACTCTGTTAAGAATGTCTTATGTGTTACCCGGGAACATACTTTTGAGTTGTCTGAACTTACTCCCGGACTCGTTTTTGGAACCAGCATACCTCGAGTAAGCAAGTTTGGGTTAATCAACCGAGAGTTCAAGGCATATGTGACGGTAAGTTAACCTTGCTTTCTGGAATACCCCCCTGATGTAATCAGTCACTGTTGTTGTTTTTTGTTTTGATGAGATTGAGAATCATGATTTTTTGGTTTAAAATTGAGATCGCAATTCTACCACGATTCTGAAGAAAAAAACATTAGTAAATGATGTGTTATTTGTTTATTTTTATAGAGGATCTGACAAAATGTTAATTGCTTCAGTCTATTTAAAAAATACATTCATTTGAACTAAATAATAAATAAAAAAATTTGATGAAGGCGTCATGTCTCATTCATAAAGACTTGTTTCATTATTGGATGAATCAGCGTTTGTGAATGATACTCTTGAATGATTCAATAACAATTTTTTTTTAAAACAGTCTCTTGTCACCACCTCCTGGTATAAAAAGTAATGACTTGCATACAAGTGTCAAAAAGGTGCTCTATGATCTCAATGTTCATACCCTTTTATCCCAGTACACGTGTCCCCTGCTATTTACATGGCAGCTGCTCTCTCTTTGGATCAGTGGCAGCGAACGCAGATTTGAACGTTACAGTTTGCGATGATCGTACTTTAAATTGTAACCAAAGTCCCTAAAGTCTTTGGTTTAAAGTCTGTTTCACGTCTCAAGTGTCTGCAGAGCATGAGCAGTGCATCTTTTCGCTGAATGTTCATTAACATGGGCAGCGACAAAATACGCGTTGCTCACGCTCCGCTGATGCTTGTGACGCGATACAGCCATGGTAATAGACATAGCGGAATCGTTGTCATTTAGAAATAAGATTGCGTGGGTGTTTGGGCGGCCAAGGCTCATTGATGCACGTGGGGAGCGAAGGCTGGTCCGATCAAACAGACGAGCTACTGGAGCTCAAATATCTAAATATCATAAGATTTTAGTCGACTAAATCTACAGTAGATTTAGTCTCCTAAAATCTAATGAGTTTAGTTAAATTGTAATACATTAAGCATTTAAGCATTACATAACCGACTGTCACTTGAACTGACATTTTGACATCATTTTGTTTTTGACATTAAAAATACACGAAAGAGCTCAATTCACTTTTTTGTTTGTTTTTAAAAACATCTATATAGTTTTTATAACTTTGTTTTTCTGTTTAAGTTAGTATATCATGTTAAGCTAAAGCTTCAAATAAGTTTATTTATTTTTTTAATTTCAGTTAACATTTATTTAATTTCAAGTAACAAAGATTTTTAAAAATGGTTTTAGTTAACTAACTTTATTTAATATGAGTCAAATACTGGTCTTTCCTCCTGACTATGAATTAAATGGGAATGAAATTAAATACAGTTTATTGTGTAAGCAAAAACAAATATATAATGCGTGACTTAATTATAAACCAGCAGGTAATACACGGGACTTTTATTTTGAAATCTCGCCTTACTATTGCAGTTGCAGCCAGCTGCTCATCCAAGTTCAGAGATGAGGAGATAAAATATGTATTGTTAGAACCGTCTAAAACACATTACTATATAAACATCGTAAAGTAAACATTGTCATTATTTATCAGCATTAGTTCATAAACAATTGGCTTTATGCACAGCTGCACTACTTCCTGAACTTCAGCCAGCTCCTTTGTTTCCTGTCTGCCATTATTGGACAAAATGATTAATCCAGGTGTGCCTGACCTCTGTAGTCACAACAACAATAATCAGACACACCTGGATTAATCAGTTTGTCCAATAATGGCAGACAGGAAACAAAGGAGCTGGCTGAAGTTCAGGAAGTAGTGCAGCTGTGCATAAAGCCAATTGCCTGGCATAAATGTGCGCTATTCATTGATTGTGAGCCGCTCTGGAGCGCTGGATTGGGGATGCGTGAGTGAGCCTGTAGAAGAGCAACAGCGCTATGTTCAACAGCGGTTAGATCAGCACGTCCAAATCAAATGTGCGCGTCTGTTACACACGACACCAGTTCTGACTGGATCTCTTCACTAATCGTCCCTCCCTAACATTTTCGTCTCGTTTTTATTTGTTGACGAAAATGACAGTTGATTTTCGTTATAGCTTTTGTCATCCATCACTAGTTTTTATTTAGTTATCGTCTCGTTTTCGTGAAAAAAGGTTGTTGACGAAAATTATGATGAAAATTATTCGTCAACGAAATGAACACTGGTTCTGATAGAAAGGTGTCAGAATACACAGTGCATCGCAGTTTGTTGTGTATGGGGCTGCATAGCCGCAGACCAGTCAGGGTGCCCATGCTGACCCCTGTCCACTGCCAAAAACGGCAACAGTGGCAACAGTAGGCTTTGCCACAAGGTTTTTTTTCTGCTACTAACCAACCATCTGATAAAATTTTGGTCGACTAAGCCTCTTCTAGTCGACTGCTTGGAAAAAAATATGATCAGAATATCGGCTTGCCAAATAGTTATGCACATACACTGTAAAACAGTTTTGTCTATTTCTCCTCACGTTATTGTCATGTCAAAGAAAACCGCTTCATGATTTTAAGGAGGAATTACAATGTTACTGTCTCAACAAAACAGACACATTCAGTTTCATCTCCAATCACATAAATTAATACTCACTGAGCTTTTCTGCAGTTCAGCACAGCTGGTATCAGTCTCCTTCTACCCTCATCTGATGTGTTGTATTTCTTCAGATCAAACTCATCCAGCACCTCCTCTGATATCTGAAGCATGTAGGCGATTGTTGAGCAGTGAGACGGAGAGAGTCGATTCACTGAGTGCTTCTCTGACTTCACAAACTCCTGAATCTCTCTGCAAAGAGTCTGATCCTTCATTTCCAGCAGACATAGGAACAGATTGATGCATCTGTCAGCTGAGAGACACACATTACCCTTAATTTTGTTTTTAATGTGCTGTGTGATTGTCTTGATGGTCACTGATCTCTTCACTGTGTGTGTCAGTAGATCCTGTAAGAGTCTCTGATTGGACTGCAGTGAAATGCCCAGCAGGAACCGCAAGAAAAGATCCAGGTGTCCATTTTCACTCTGTAAGGATTTATTAATTGCTTCTTTTAGTAGCTCAGACAGAGAGTTTTTCCACTGATATCTTTCATTCAAAAACAACTTCAGAGAGTCCTCATTCTTGACTACATGGCAGTAAAACAGATAGAAAGCAGCTAGAAACTCCTGAAAGCTCAGATGAATGAAGCAGTAGACTTTCCTCTGATGAATCACAGATTCCTCCTTAAAGATCTCAGTGCAAATCCCAGAATACACTGAGGCCTCAGTGACGTCTATGCCACTCTCAATCAGGTCCTCCTCATAGAACATCACATTGCCCTTCATCAGCTGATTGAAAGCCAGTTCAGCAAGTTTCACAATCACGTCTCTGTTGAACTTCGAGAGTTTCTTTGCTTTTCTCTCATCATACTTCTGATTCCTCATGTTGATCTGAGTCAGCAGGAAGTGGATGTACATTTCAGTCAGAGTTTGAGGGATTTCTGCACTGTCATCTTGTTTCAGGAGGTTTTGAAGCACAGTGGCTGAGATCCAGCAGAAGACGGGTATGTGACACATGATGTGAAGGCTTCTTGATCTTCTAATGTGTGAGATGATTCTGCTGGCTTGATGCTCGTCACTGATTCTCTTCCTGAAATATTCCTCCTTCTGAGGCTCACTGAATCCCTGAATTTCTGTCACACGGTTGATGTATTTCGAGGGGATCTGATTGGCTGCTGCAGGTCTGGAGGTGATCCAGATGAGAGCAGAGGGAAGCAGCTCTCCTCTGATGAGGTTTGACATCAACACACCCACTGATGAAGACTCATTCACATCACAAACTTTCTCATTATCTGAAAACAGCGTAATTCTGCTTTCATCCAAACCATCAAATATGAACACAACTTTACACTCATCATAAATCTTTGAGTCCAGATCTTGAAGTTCAGGATGAAAGTCCAGCAGAAGTCTTTGAAGACTGTACTGGTGATCTTTAATCAAGTTCAGCTCTCGAAATGGAAGCACAAACATGAAATCTACATCCTGATTGGCTTTTCCCTCAGCCCAGTCCAGAATGAACTTCTGCACAGATACGGTTTTTCCAATTCCAGCAATGCCTTTAGTAAGAACAGTCTTGATTTGGTCTTTCTCCTCACATCCTGGTGGATGTAAGGATTTAAAGATGTCATTGCAGTAGATTGGTGTGTTTTGTGTTCTGGTTGTTTTCTCCATCTGTAAAACCATGTTCTTCATTCACTCCTTCACTCTCTCCCTCTATGATGTAGAGCTGTGTGTAGATCCTGTTCAGGAGGGTTTGATTCTCTTCTAGTTTGATTCCCTCAAATAATCTCTCATATTTGTTCTTCATGCTGGTTTTGTGATGGTCTTTGACTCTTTGCCTAATAAAGTTTTCACAGTCGGAGTCAGAGCAGGTCACATCATCTCTCATCACTCTTCAAAAACAGGGAGATGAAATTCAGAAAGACAGAAACTGTAACTGAAAAAGCATTGGAATCCAGACAAATGTACTAATGTTACCAGCACACCAAACTTAACTACATAATACTTTGGGAACAAATGGTGTAACTGTAGTAGTAAAGTGAAGTGACGTGAAGGCGAATATAGTAAACTCATACTCAGAATCTCACACACACACGGTTGCCCGGGGATTAGGGGTTACTCAAGGGCTGGTATTGAGAATTAAAATCACAAACTTCGGGTTACCAGTCTAACTCTCTAACCATTAGGTCACAACTACCCTAATTACAGAATCACACTGATACTCACTCAGCCTCAGTAGTCCCTGCTCCTTGACTGAGTTCAGGGGAATAACGCATGGATCTGCATCTCTTCATAGACACAAAGCTGGATTCAGGAAAAGCTGCTTTACGTTTCACAAAGGAAAACACCTTTCTCTGCTCAGGGGACCTCATTTTACAGGCAGTACTATTGAAACAGACAGAACAGAAACATACTTCATTTAACACCACTATAGTAAAATACATCTCTGATGAAAATCTGATGTAGGTATGTTATTGTTGGTAATGTGGTTCTGCTCTGGTCACCCATCCATGAGGTCACAGGAAGAACAATAGAGCATGGAACTAACGGCCATTAGATGGCAGAACGTTTTCTTAATTTTCTTCGGTTCTCATAAATTTTCCAATTATCACCATCACACATCCTGTTTAATATAATTTGGTTTTCATAGGCATTACTTAGTCTTGATGCATGTTCACTACTAATTAATACAAATTAAAATTTATAATTCAAGTGTCACAGTACGTGTAGGAAGCTCTCAAAGACAAAAGGAGAATGCTAGAACATCAACTTTAATAAATTAACTGCTATTATTAGACGCTGAAGGTCCTGGAGACCGGGGTGGAGCCGCAGCAACAAGCATCCGAGGTGTAGCCATGGAACAGAGGATAGAGCCGAAGTGTCAACAGGCCAAGGTGGTGTGATGGGCAAAGAGGCTGGAGGCATAGCCAGGGGATTCTCTGGGCTAGGTGGAGCTGAATTGTACTCACACATATACCCCTTTTCCACCAAGGCAGTGCTAGAGCTAGTTCAGAGCCAGTGCTAGTCCCAGTTCATAGTTGGTTCGACTGAGGAGCCTTCTAAGAACCGTTTGCGTTTCCACATGCTGAGAGCCACAACATAGCCAGGTCTTACGTCACTGTATACGTCTCATCTTTCTCAGCAACGCTAGCGAGGCAGCTGCAGTGTTGCCAAGTACTTCATCACTGTTGCCGCGGGCTGTTTTTCATGTCCGCGGGTTGAAGTGATATTTATGTGATATTTAGCCCCGGGAATGCGAATTTTAGTAGACAACCATGCCAAAAAAACATATTTTACCCCCAAATGTGATTTTTACCAGGGAAGCCCCCCTGAAACGCGATTGGGCTTGTTTTGAGTAGCAATTGGGCGGGTTTTGTTGTGAAAACCTGGCAGCCCTGGGCAGCGGGAAACACAAACACACCAGGCTTGTTCGAGATGCATCGGCGCTGCGCAGACCGATCCACGTTGGATCTAAAAAAAAAAACGCATGAGTGAATCAAAAGCATAAGGAGTCGTGTGCTCGCTGGACTCGTTATCATACGGCGATCGGCATTCATGCAGTTCGCCGTAATTTGTATAGACAGAGATTACAAACGAGCAGCAGCTGTTAGCTCCATTAGCTGCTATTTCAACAATGTCTGTGTTTGTGTTCGTCTTGTTGACCCCGCCCCCAGCGCCTGACGTAATTGGTTCTTACTTCTAGCCCTGTTCTAGCCCAGCAATGTTTTGGTGCTACTTAAGAACCACTTTTCCTGGCTCGGAGCTGGGGCTTTGGGTGTGGAAACACAAAGAACCGATTTGAAACTAGGCTCTGGCTCCGTTCTAGCTCTAGCACTGCTTTGGTGGAAAAGGGGTAATAGTGGGGTAGTGTGTGGGCGGGGCTCTTCTCTAAGCCGTCAGACGCATAATGTAAAGCTGGCTCCCTTTGATCTTTTTCCTTGATCTTCAACTAGATGGAACTGGACAACTTTTCTGAATGTTTCAATCTAGTCTGACTTCTGACTTGTAATGTTTGCCTAAATCATAATCATACACTGTTTGTTCGTTGGCCAGAGTAGAACTGGTACCCTGACTGAGCCTGGTTTCTCCCAAGGTTTTTTTCTCCATTATGTCACCTGAGGGAGTTTTGGGTCCTTGCCACCATCGCCTTTTTTGCCTTTGGCATTTGGCTTGCTTAGTTGGGGACACTAAATATTCAACTATTACTGATTTGCCCGCATTGACACTATAATATAGGGGTGGGAGAAAAGGTTGATGCATCGATGCATTGCGATTTATTATCTAATGATTGAGAATCGATTCTGTGTTCAATTCAAACTGCCACTTCACCACTATCCGTGCGCGGTCACTGGCCAAACAGAAAAACCTGTTGATAGATGAACGTTTTTATGCTGGAGAATTGACCGTTCGCAAAGACCCGCCCCCTTTAGTTACTGTTGCTATGTCCGACAAGCCATGGGCCTCTCACGCCACATACACATGTTCTCACGTAGAGAAAATACATCGCGGAGCAAAGAGGACACTGACAACACGCTGACAGACAGGAGAGAGCAAGTTACTTTTGATATGAAACAAAGTCTCAACTTTAAAATGTTGTCTTTTTTTAAGAAATGTAAACCACAAATAGCCTTTTGTGGCTCTTTAATGTGTCGTGATCACTGTAGCGCCTCAGTTAAAGTTGCTCGTGAACCGATCATCTCTTCCTTCTAGTTCATTGATAAGCATCAAATTAACATGAATGAAGAATAAAATAAATGTTGTTTCAACTGCGGAAAGATGTCAGTAAACACCGAAACAAGTTCAAGTCCACCGACGTTAATCTAATAAACTCTCCTGACTGCTTTGTCATATAAACCGGCAGATTCGTCGATGTGATTGGTCAGATCGCCTGTCAATCAAACTCGCGGCGAAGGGTGACCATTAAAGAGCCTTCCCTCATTAGGACCAGGTGAGATTGATTCGCAATCTGTTGTGCGTGCCTGGGTCGGATAAGGCAACGCACTTCACTATTTTTGGTGTGCACCGGGAGCTGACGCTACAGCAGACAGCAGCACTGACTCAAAAGTCATATAAGTATTAGAGCCTGTTTGATTCAAACACTGTGCGGGAGCGGGTACTAACCAAAGAACTCTGAAGTGAAAGCCGGTAAGCTCTGAAGCTCTGCTGTTGTTACTGCTTTCCGAGTGAAATAACGTTGTATTCAATGATGCTCTGTGACTCGAGCCATTGGTTTAGAGTAGTGCAATTTACAAGGTGTTTATTTGTGTAGTGTTAAAATGCATCTTTGTATATGTTTATACTTTAATGGTTATGGTTTAATAATATTTTTTTGAATTTGATTTACTTAAGATTGCTTAATTTGCCTGGTTTTAATTTGGTAATTCATGAATTGCATCGTAGTTAAATTCTATAAAATATTGCGTAAAATCCATTGATAAATATAAATAATAATTTAAGTGATTTGACTATAAAATTAAAGGTAGATTGTTTAATGAGCAAGTTAAAAGCACGTTATTTTATAGTCTTTGTAATTAAACTATACAAATGTGTATAAGCTATTAAAATGTATGCATTTTATACTTTAAATGGGAAGTTAAATGATATTGAATGTAACTTTTATTGTTGAGCTGTGTTATATCTATCAGCTTTAACTTTAACGTGCAATATTTAATAACTCAGACCTATGTGAAATATCTTGTAAGCTTGGGTTTGCTGGTGATTTACACTGTCTGTATGTTTGTATTTTAAAGGTTTTTAACCTAAATAAATGAACGGAGAAATTCACAAGGCCTAATCATTGAGTGAAACCCAGTTAAAATCTTCAAGGAGTGAGACTTATCTTCTTCAAGTGTAGGAAAGCACACAGTTAGACGATACACTTGACAGGCTATATAACGGTTTTTCGTTCCAGTGCTGCATGTTCCCTTTCAAGGGAACTCGCGCTGCGTCACCGCTTTGGGAACGCCTCTGCTTGATTGCGTCGTGAAGCACGTATGTCATCAGTCCAATAGAGAGACGGAACGTCATAGGTGGGTGACGTCATAGACCCGGAAACTATAAGCACACATGCAAACACACGCCGTTAGCTTCTGTTGCCTTCAACAAGCGCTCAGTGTTTCTCTGTCCATGTTATTTGTGTTGTGTCTGAGTTCAGACTTTGTTATTTTACAGTTTGCACTCACACTCACATCTAAAGAGATATTATGGCGAGCGAACAACATTACAGACAGTGTGTTCCTCCCTGCTCACGCTATATTACGAGCGGGGATACACACTTGATGTGTGTTGTTTGTTTGGGTGAGCAGCACGCGCAGTCGGCACTCGAGGGTGCCGGCTGCGAGCATTGTGAGGCGCTGCCTTTTCGCGTGCTGCGATACCGCCGGGCACTCTTCGAGGAGGGCGTCCCGGTTCGCACTCCCCACGGCACGGGTCCCGCTGCTGCTGAGGCTCAGCGGCGACTTATGTCGTGGGGTTCGCAGAAGGATCTGGCGGAGGGGATGGAGACGGGCCCCGCCCTATCTCTTCCTTCACCCGCCAGATCCAGCGCCGCCTCTCTGGGATCGGGAGCCCGCACTGCGGCTTCTCCTGCCCGGGGAGCGGCCGCGATGCTGCAGCTATCTTCCTCCGAGGAGGTTGATGTCTGTAGCATCGATGCAGGGGGTGAGGACTCGTCGCTTCAATCCCCTGCAAGTGAAGAGCTGATGGATGTGCTGAGCAGAGCGGTGGCCAGATTACACATTGACTGGCCACATGAACATCATGAGCGAGCTGCCGTAAAAAGCAGACTCGACGAGCGCTTTCTCCCCGCGCGCTCTGTTCAGCCTCCACGAAGGAGTCTGACGTTTTTCCCGGACCTCCACACCAAGGTGTCGAGGTCTTGGAAACGGCCCGTGTCTGTACGCATTTTTACCCCGCACACGTCAGTTTACAGCAATATAATGGGGCTGAAAAGACACGGTTATGGTCAGATGCCTCGGGTTGAGCAGACGCTTGCGAGCCATCTATCACCCGAGTCTGCATCTACCATAAAGGCTCCGACTTTGCCCACAAAACCGCTCAAAGTCACGTCATCTTTTGTGGGCAAAGCGTACTCGGCAGCAGGTCAGGCCGCCGCATGTCTGCACACCATGTCTATCTGGCAGGCATACCAGGCTGATCTGCTAAGAGACCTGGGTGAGAGCCACGAGATTGGAGTCGATACTATTAATGAACTCTGATTAACAGCTGATCTCACTCTCCGTGCCACCAAGGAGACGGCCCGATGCGTCGTCCGTTCTATGGCAGCCCTGGTGGCCACGGAGAGACACTTGTGGCTCAACCTTACGGAGATTAAGGAAAGGGACAAAAGCTTCTTGCTTGATGCGCCGCTGTCTCCGGGAGGCCTGTTCGGTGACGCTGTCACCATAGTTACCGACAGGTTCCTGGAGGCAAAGAAACAGGCGGCGGAGCTCAAGCGGTTCCTTCCCCGTAAGCCCCAGGTCTCGTCTGCTGCTGGGCGGGAGCAGCAGACACCGAGTACGAGCTCCTCATATAGGGCGCAGCAGAAAGTGAGTGTCGCCACTCGTACACCCCCGCAGAAAGGGTCGTCGGGTGCGCGACGCTCACAGGCGCAGTCTTCAAAGCCCAGGGCTGATCTGAGGACAGTCATTGTGGCGAGGAAGGCTGCGTCAAAGAAGTCCTGACGCCTCTGGGCCCAGGACAGTGAGGGTGATCCCCTCCGCGGGCGCGCGGTGCTCACCGCTGTACACGGTACCCGTGCGTCCGCGGTACCCTCACGGGGTCAGTCCGCCAACTCCGCGGTGCAGAGTACATCAGAGGCCAGCCTCGAGAGGCTGGTTCCCTTAGTAGATTTTGTGTCAGAGTGGGAAAATCTGCCTCACATATCGCGTTGGGTCCTGCTATGCGTAAAGTTGGGGTACGCGATTCAGTTCAGATGCCTTCCCCCCCAGCTTCAACAGGGTCCTCTCCACTGTGGTGGACCCCGAGCAGGCTCTGGTGATGACTCAAGAAGTACAGACTCTGCTGCAAAAGGGGGCTATAGAGAGGGTCCCCCCCCCCCAGACAGGGAGTCAGGCTTTTACAGCCGGTACTTCATAGTGCCAAAGAAGGATGGTGTGCTGCGCCCCATCTTGGATCTTCGCGTCCTGAACCGAGCCGTGGCAAAGCTCAAGTTCAGGATGCTAACACTCAAACAGATTGTGTCTCAGATCAGGTCCGAGGACTGGTTTGTCATGATAGATCTCAAAGATGCATATTTCCATATCTCCATCCTTCCGCAGCACAGGAAGTTCCTGAGGTTCGCTTTCAGGGGAGAAGCGTACCAATATCGAGTGCTTCCTTTCGGTTTAGCCCTTTCACCCCGCACGTTCACGAAGTGTGTGGACGCTGCTCTGGTCCCCTTGCGTTTGCAGGGGATCCGCATACTCAATTACATCGACGACTGGCTGATACTAGCACAGTCAGCGCGTCTCGCGGTTCAGCATCGAGATGTTGTTCTCGCGCATATGAGGAGGTTGGGGCTGAGGCTCAACTCCAAGAAGAGTGTTCTTTCTCCTGTGCAAAAGATCACTTATCTCGGTGTGAGTTGGGATTCGGTCGTTATGCAGGCTTGTCTGTCAGAGCCTCTCAGCCGTGAAAGGGGTGAAGCTAGACCAGTCGCTCACTGTAAAACAGTTTCAGAGACTGTTGGGTCTGATGGCAGCCGTGTCCAACGTAATTCCTTCGGGCCTGCTGTTCATGAGGCCGTTACAGTGGTGGCTCAAGACCAGGGTTTTTTCCCCGAGGGGGAACCCCTTTCGCTTAATCAAGGCAACGCGGCGGTGTCTCCGCACCTTGGTTATGTGGAAGGACCCCAGGTTCCTGACCCAGGGCCCGTCACTGGGGGCACCGTGTCAGCGTGCGTCTCTGACCACGGATGCCTCCCTGACGGGCTGGGGGGCGACCATGAGTGGTCGCTCGGCCCAGGGTCTGTGGCAGGAACACCAGCGTTCGTGGCACATAAATTGCCTGGAAATGTTGGCGGTGTTTCAGGCTCTGAAACACTTCCTGCCGCATCTCAGGGGCCATCATGTGCTTGCACGCACAGACAGCACATCGGTGGTCTCCTACATCAACCATCAGGGGGGTTTGAGGTCCCGTCGCTTATACAAGCTAGCTCGCCTTATCCTCCTCTGGGCTCAGGGAAAATTGCTGTCAGTCAGGGCAATGTACATTCCTGGGCGGTTGAACGTGGAAGCAGACATCCTGTCGAGGCGGGGCCGAGGCCTGGGGAGTGGAGACTCCACACCGAGGTGGTGGAGCTCCTTTGGGAGAAGTTCGGCAGGGCCCAAGTGGACCTGTTCGCCACTCACGAGAACTCACATTGTCGTCTGTGGTTCTCCCTGTCGCCCCCAGCTCCTCTCGGACTGGATGCGATGGTACAGGAGTGGCCGAGGCTGCCCCTGTACGCTTTTCCCCCCGATTGCTCTGCTTCCGGGAGTTCTAAAGAGAGTACGTCAGGACGGGGCCCGTCTTCGGCTAGTTGCCCCGTTCTGGCCGGGCCGGGTATGGTTCTCGGACCTTGTGTCTCTCCTCGACGGCTCTGCACTGGAGATTCCGTTCAGGAGGGACCTTCTCTCTCAGGCGGGCGGAGTTTTTGTTCACCCCCGCCCGGAGTTGAGGAAACTGTGGGCTTGGCCTCTGAGGGGGCCCAGCTCATAAGTTCCGGTCTCTCAACTGAGGTTGTTGAGACCATTCTACACGCCAGAGCTCCCTCCACGAGGAAACTTTACTACCTAAAGTGGAGACTCTTCACCTTATGGTGTCGAGATCTCCTGCGGGATCCAGTTAACTGCCCTGCGAGTGTGGTGCTGGAGTCCCTGCAGGAGAGATTCTCTGCTGGGTTAGCCCCCTCTACTCTAAAGGTGTATGTGGCGGCCATAGCTGCTTACCACACTCCTTTGAGTGGAGTTTCCTTAGGGCGACACCCGCTAGTAACCCGTTTCCTCCGTGGAACCTTGAGACTGAGACCTGTGACACGCACCAGGGTGCCGGCCTGGGACTTATCCATCGTCTTTCAAGGCCTTTCCGAGGCTCCCTTCGAGACGCTCGAGGAAGTTTCTGAAAAGTTTCTCACTTTCAAAACTATTTTTCTTCTTGCTATTTCTTCCCTTAAAAGAATTGGGGACTTGCAAGCCCTCTCTGTCGCACCCTCGTGCTTGGAGTTTGCCCCTGGTATGGCTAAGGCCTTTCTCTCTCCGAGGCCGGGGTTTATATTCCTAAGGTCCTCACTAACCCTGTCAGACCTATTGTGCTCCAGGCCTTCTGTCCTCCTCTTTTTACGACGTCAGACCAGGAAAGGTTCAATCTGCCTTGTCCTGTTCGCGCTTTAGACGCTTATGTCCACAGAGCTGCCCTGTGGAGGAAAACCGATCAGTTATTTGTTTGTTATGGACCTCCCTCCTGAGGGGGTCCAGTGTCAAAGCAGAGGATGAGCAAGTGGGTGGTCGAGGCTATCTCACTTGCTTATGTGGCGGCCGGACAGCCCTCTCCTTTGGCTGTTCGGTCCCACTCCACTAGGAGTATGGCTGCCTCTCAAGCTCTTTTAGCAGGGGCCTCCCTGCAGGAAGTTTGTGATGCGGTGGGGTGGTCCTCGCCTCATACGTTTATCAGGTTCTACGAACTGGATGTTAATGCTACTCCTGGGTCTCGGGTGCTCGCCTCGTAGCTACTTTCACAGGCGGGCATCCAGACTCGCATGGGGACGTGGGTATTCTCGTTCCCAAAGCGGTGACGCAGCGCGAGTTCCCTTGAAAGGGAATGTCTCGGTTACGACTAACCTTAGTTCCCTGAATAGGGAACGAGACGCTGCGTCACCCTGCCATACTCCTCGCATGCCCGTAAGCGCCTTGTTTCAGGCCTTTTTCAGAAGCTAACGGCGTGTGTTTGCCGGTGTGCTTTATAGTTTCCGGGTCTATGACGTCACCCGCCTATGACGTTCTCTCTCTCTATTGGACTGATGACATACGTGCTTCACGAAGCAATCACGCAGAGGCGTTCCCAAAGCGCTGACGCAGCGTCTCGTTCCCTATTCAGGGAACTAAGGTTACAGTCGTAACCGAGACATTTTCTACATGCTAGACTGTCGTCTTTGACCATTACACCACGTTTTCCAGCCTTCTCAATTAAAAAAAATGCTGTATAAATTCAGCTTTAAAAATACGTCTCAAGACCCTGTGTTTTTTCAAACAGCACTGCACAGTTTTGTGTTTTTAAAAGTAAAAAGCATTTTTGTTTATTGATTACTGACATGATTTAGAAACAACGTTACAGAATTCATATGAAATGCAAGTGTTGTCAGGATATGCAGCATACACACACTAGGGTTGCAGCTATCGATTATTTTAGTAATAGAGTATTCTACCGATTTATCGAAGTAATTGGATAACAAGTACTTTTTCTTTAATAAAGAGCAATACTAAATATACAAGAGAAAATAAGACCGGTCTCTTTAAATGAACAACTAATTTTTTTTCTTTTTAGAAAAAAGTAAATTTGTATTGCTGAAATTGCATACATTAATATCTGTGAAAACTAGGGGTGGTGAAAAAAATAGATTATCGATTAATCGCGAGTATGTTATGGACGAGCATGAATCGATCATTAAATTTTCAAAAATCGATTTTTTTATTTATCTAAACCTGACTCTACCACCGTGTGTGTGTGTGTGTGTGTGTGTGTGTGTGTTAGTGTGTTCATTAGATGAATGTAAATCTGTCGTTAATGCTGAGATGATTCTGAGGGAACACTCTAGAAATCCTCCCGCCTCGCCTCCTCTGGAGCTCAGGCACATTAGCATTAGCGCGTTAGCACGGCTCAGATTCGCGCACAAACACCGAATAAACGCCTTCAATCCGCAGATTTATGAGCGCTTCAGATGAGCGAGCGCGGCACACATCGACGCGCACATTCGCGGGAATTAAGGCGATCCTGAGGACGCGATGAGCGGATCTCACACACACACACACACACACACACACACACAGCCGGACTGATGCTGGAAACACACTGCCGCTCCACTGCACCGACCTGCGGCTCCCGCTCACGGAACCGAACGGGCCTCAACACTCCTCCGACACGAACCCGTTTTTCTTCTGTCGTTTTTTCCCCTTTTGTCTTTCTCACGTCAGGAAACGAACGAGAGGAGCTCGAGCGTTCCACGCGTTCCCGCCCCCTCACGCGCGCACCGCATCCATCACTCTTGACATTTTGTCACTGTGTTCTACAGTACAGTATATAAGCTGAAGCTACAGTAAGTTGTTCAAAAATGTTCATTTTGTCTTCTTAATGATTAAATTGGACAATTTTCTTCTAGAAAGACAAGGTGTTTGGAGAAAAAACTTCTTCTTTACCTTGACATGTTTCGACTGCAACCTGCAGTCTTCCTCCACCTGAACACGTTGTCTTTCTAGAAGAAAATTGTCTGACAATTGTATTCATTTCTGTGTAACTACATGACACTACAGGACAAGTGCTTTGAGTTGTTGTTACTCAATAAAAGAGTTAAGTAATTCAGTAGCTGACTTTTTTTTTATACTGCAATCACTTTGTAGTGTATTTTCGTTTACTGTTGTGAAATGGAAAATCAATAATCACTAATCGAGAATCGTTAATAATCGAAAATCGACTGTAATCGAATCGGGACTTCAATAATCGTAATCGAATTGAATCGGGAAATCAGACAGATTAACCACCCCTAGTGAAAACTAAACCCATTTAGTGCAAATATATAAATAAATTAAAAATCAAAAAAATTACAAAAAAATAATTAAAAATAGTACAACCTAAAACTAAACCTACAACTTATAAATAATATTAATAAAAATAACAATAATACCTAAACATTGCATTTATGTTGTGCAACTTTACTTTCAAGCTTCAGCCTAACTACAGCTCAGGCATGACAGAAGCCTTTACTTTCTTCTTGACATACACATCACAATGACGGTGATGCATGTGCATCTTCGTTGAACTTCATTCATGCTGGTCGCTTCATGTGTTTTGAGTAGCTCGTTTCTCTTTCACAAACTGCTGCAAATGAAACTTAAATGTTCAGCGTCGCATCCTGAAGCTCAACACACAGTTGTCTTCATTTAAATATAGCGAGATTAAATTATATTACCAGTGCTGATGACGCTCTCACATTGCGGTCTTTAGTCTTAAAATGAGCTGAAAACAACTGTAAAAAGACACACGTTCATTGCATTCTACCGTGAAATGAAAGTTCTGCGTCTTTATAAAAATAAACACATTAATGATTTCTCTCTCATCCTCCCGCAATTTTTGGAATGTTATGTTTTTTTTATCACTTGACCCACCCGACCCGCGGATATAACCGTGATCCGCGCATCAGTCCTTACGCATAAAATTTCTTAGCACATTTTTCTGCAACATGTAGTAGTTAATCAATCAAATCAAATCACTTTATTGTCACTCAACCATACGCACAAGTGCAACAGCAGGTGAAATTCTTAGGTGCAGTTCCGAGCAACATAGCAGTCATGACATGACATGTACAACATTTAAGCAACAACAGATTACACATCTGATGCGCACACAATTACTCACAGCACAGTATACACTACAATAAACAATAAATAATTTACACAATGTGAGTGTAGTTCTCACAGCTTTAAACAATATACACATACTTACAATATACATATACTTAAAACAATATACACTAAACATACATTAAACAATAACAGTATACATTAAGCTATAGTAATAATATACAATGTACAGTATACAATATGTTCACAAATTGAAATCCAAGTGCAATAGATGCTGTATGATAAATAAATGTGTATATAATGTGTGTGTATCTACAGTGGGTTGTGCTGAGTGATATTCTGTCCAGTGTGTGTTATGATACTGATGGATCAAGAGTTAAGTAGTCTGATTGCTTGTGGGAAGAAGCTGTTCTGGAGTCGGCTGGTGCGTGTTCTGATGCTGCGGTACCGTCTGCCTGATGGCAGCAGTGAGAGCAGCCCATGGTTCGGGTGGCTAGAGTCTCTGATGATCCTCTGAGCTCTCTTCACACACCGCCTGGCGTAAATGTCCTGGAGGGAGGGAAGCTCACCTCCGATGATGCAGCTGGCCGTGCGCACTACCCTTTGCAGGGCCTTGCGGCTGCGGGCGGTACTGTTGCCGTACCAGGTGGTGATGCAGCCAGTCAGCAGACTCTCTATGGTGCTGCTGTAGAAGCGTGTGAGGATGTGGCGGTTCATTCCAAACCTCCTCAGCCGTCGCAGGAAGAAAAGGCGCTGATGAGCCTTCTTCACAACGGCCTCGGTGTGGACGGACCATGAGAGTTCCTCTGTGATGTGGACACCGAGGAACTTGAAGCTGCTGACTCTCTCCACCGGTGCTCCATCGATGGTGATGGGGCGGTGTTCTCTCTCATTCCTCCTGAAGTCGACCACCAGCTCCTTGGTCTTGCTGACGTTGAGGGAGAGGTTGTGCTCCTGACACCACCATGTCAGAGTGTGCACCTCCTCTCTGTAGGCCGTTTCATCATTATCGGTGATAAGACCTACCACTGTCGTATCGTCAGCAAACTTGATGATGGTGTTGGAGCTGTGGGTTGCCACACAGTCATGTGTGTACAGGGAGTACAGGAGTGGGCTGAGAACACAGCCCTGAGGGGCTCCAGTGTTGAGAGTCAGTGATGATGAGATGTTACTGCCCATTCTGACCACCTGACGTCTGTTTGACAGGAAGTCCAGGATCCAGCTGCATAACAGGCTGTTTAAGCCTAGAGCCCGAAGTTTCATGTCAAGTATGGAGGGCACAATGGTGTTGAATGCTGAGCTGTAGTCCACAAACAGCATTCTCACATATGTGTTCCTCTTTTCCAGGTGGGAGAGAGCAGTGTGAATTGTTGATGAAATGGCATCATCAGTGGAGCGGTTTGTGCGGTATGCAAACTGCAGTGGGTCCAGTGAGGGGGGGAGAACAGAGCAGATGTGGTTTCTGACTAGTCTCTCAAAGCATTTGCTGATGATGGGGGTCAGAGCAACAGGACGCCAGTCGTTTAAGCAGGTGGTTTTTGACTGCTTAGGTACAGGAACAATGGTGGACGTTTTAAAGCATGTGGGGACCACGGACAGGGAGAGGGACAGGTTAAAAATGTCCGTGAAAACTCCAGCCAGTTGGTGTGCGCACGCTCTGATCACGCGGCCCGGAAAGATACGGAGAGTGTACCAACCTCTGTATCTTCAGCCGCGAGCTCTCTCTCCGCGAGGGCGGTGTTAGTTCCCTCAAAGCGAGCATAGAAGGAGTTGAGCTCATCCGGGAGAGAGGCAGCGGTGTTCACGGTGGAGTTTGTGTTCCCTTTGTAGTCCGTGATGGTGTTAATTCCCCGCCACATGCTTCTGGAGTCGGTGGTGTTGAACTGTCCTTCAATCTTGTCCCTGTACTGGCGTTTTGCTGCTCTGATGGTTTTCCGGAGGGCATAACTTGCTTGTTTATGCTCCTCCGCATTACCGGAGTTAAAGGTGAAGGTCCGCGCATTGAGTGCCGCGCGAACATCCCCATTTAGCCACGGCTTCTGGTTAGGGTACAGCCGTATTGTTCTGGTCGGAACAACGTCTTCTACGCACTTCCTGATGAAACACGTTACGCTATCAGCGTAGACCTCGATGTCGTCATCAGAGGCCGACCGGAACATCTCCCAGTCCGCGTGATCAAAACAGTCCTGTAGCATAGAATCTGATTGGTCCGACCAGCACTGGATGGTTCAGTTAAATGGACAAAGCTTAAATCATTTTCCTCTGATTTTTTGTATTCGGGTTACTCAAGGAATTGTTTCAGCCCTAGTACACACTTTGCATCCAGGCATGATTAAAATGGTAAAAATGACAAATATGCATTCATACATTTTCATTCGCACATGATTACTAAGTTTTAACATTAAATCATTATTTGCAATTTTTTCTTTTATGTAATGTGTTTATTATAGGAGCCTATATGATGACAGGTACGTTTTACTTTTGATCATTGTTTGTGTTTCTGAGGCTCTCAAGAATGCATGCAGCTCTCACTTGTAGCCAAAAACAGGGAATGGTACTAAATTTATATCGTCATCGCAATAAAAAAAAAATTATTGCAGAAATGTAATATTAAAAATGTATTATTACAGAAAATATTGTGATATATTTTTAAGTCCATATCTCCCATCCCTAGTACGTAGCACAATGTAGGAGTTACGATACAATATATTGTGATTCTGTAAGCAAGACAATACATTGTGATAGGGCTGTCAAAAAAACATTCAAACATACCTCAACAAAAAACGCTCAGCACTCGCTGCAGGTCAAGTTGACTGTTTGGTGTTTTTCACCAACAATATGTAGATGTTTAGTGAGTGGAAATGGATTGTTTCTGAATGTCCGTTTGCTATTTTGTGTCCACATTACGTTTCCTGTTGAAGCGTGTTTTCTCAGGTGACTGATGCACTTGCAGTTTTATGCACTTTTGTTACCTAATTTTTCTCACATGCTCAATGAAATTATATTTTATTTAATAACAATTGTTTAAAAAAAGTTAATGCACTGTAAAAAGTGAATGTCATTTAATTTCAATAAAATATGCGATGCTTGATTTGGTTTACATTTGCTTGTTGCGCTCGCTTACGCCCTCTTGTGGCCATAGGAGACAATACAGTACATTTTCCATCTAAGGCTGCGTTCACACTGCAGGGCTTAATGCTCAATTCCGATTTTTTGAAAAAATGCGATTTTTTTTTTTTTGCAAGGCCGTTCACATTTCCAATTAAATGCGACCTTTTGTGATCTCCTGTGTGAACGTGAAATGACCCAGAAGTGACCCGCATGCGCAGAAGAGTACTCAACGGTCAACGACGTCACTTGTTGTTTACGGAAGTAGCCAAATATGGGTGTCAGCATTGGAGTTCGTTTAGCTTTATTAAAGCTATTTTCACAACGGAGCCAGCACCATTACAACCTTCTCATGTTAAGAAGAAAATTAAAAAAGAGGAGAGCAAGGTTTTTGGCCATGGCGTTTTGTGGAGCAGTGGTAGCAACGTCGGTACAGAGAAACGTGTGGGTAATTCAGAAATCTCGCTTCCCTTCCACTGACTGGTCTCAGCATCGTCCACCATAGTTGTTTATTTTTTTTGATTTCCCGCCTACTTCAACATACAATGATGACGTTTGTCGCGTATCAACGACGTGCGGGTCGGATACATGTGACCTGGCAGTTCAGACTGAAGACGCATTTCAAAAGATCGGATATGTATCGGATTTGGACCACATACCCAAGTGGCCTGGGTCGCATTTGAAAAGATCGGATCTGTGTCGTTCAGACTGTCATGAAAAGATCAGATACAGGTCGCATAAGGGCAAAAAAATCGGAATTGGGTCGTTTCAGCCTGCAGTGTGAACGCAGCCTAACATTGAAATATTGCCTTTAGAATTCGAATATAATTCGAATTTTGCTAATATTTATGAAAGAATTTCGAATTTAGCTTTTCAGACATTTTGACAGCCCTACATTGCGATAACAGCGGGGCCAGCATTTATCAGCCCCTGTATCCAACTTCATAGTAGGGCTGTGCGATATGGCCTAAAACAAAAATCCCAGATTTACGATTTAAATCAATTTTTCCCCCTCCTACTTAAAAAATCTCCAGATAACAAAGAAAATGAAACAAGTTTTAATTTTATATTGTTAATGTAAAATATTTCCGGCTTGATAGAACATACCTGGGGACCAAAACTTTCAGCATGTGAATAAACCCTGGCTATTCCACAGTATAGATGGGCACCATATATATTGCAATATACATATTAAAGGTTTATGAATTGATATGCAGATATAATTATTTTTTTAATAATAACAGTAGCTAATGTTCAAAAAAGTATAGGGAAAATGTAAATATTCTGCTCTTATTAAATATAAGTTAACATTGTTCTTTTATAGTCTCACACTGAACTGACCAACAGCTTCAGTGATTATTAAAGGAATTACAATACCCCTTTAAACTTTTAGTTTTACAAATCAAAACATAAAAAAATTTAAATTGGATAATATTTAGAGATTTGAAGTTCTGGAAAAAGTGTGAAGCACTTTAAGTATTGTACTAACCCTGAGATGAATAATGACAACAACATTAAATCCGTGTGGTGTTACTACAGTAAATCATGATGAATGTTGGTGATTTGTGACTGAAACCCCTGATCTTCTCTCATGTTGTTTCAACATCAGCTGTGTTTGATCTGATATCTGTGGTTTATAACAGAATTCTGCGTCGAACGCTTCCACTAGATCTCGCAGTAGCGATGTTATTAAAGGTCCCGTTCTTCGTGATCCCACTGTTCAAACTTTAGTTAGTGTGTAATGTTGCTGTTAGAGCATAAATAATACCTGTAAAATTATAAAGCTCAAAGTTCAATGCCAAGCGAGATATTTTATTTAACAGAAGTTCCCTTTCAAAGCCTACAGCGAACGGCTGGCTTGGACTACATCCTGGTACTTCCTTCATTAATGACGTCAGTAGAACAGTAGAACAGACTAACCTCCGCCCACAAGAATACGCGAAAAAAGGGGGCGTGGTCTTGTTGCTGTCCCACGTGGAGAAGAGGAAGTGTCGCGTGGAGAAAAGGAAGTGCTGCGTTTCAGTGTGTTTGTCGCCATGTCGTCGAGGCGCTGTTATTTTCATCCCGGAGTCAAATCACCTTTGTTTGGCTTTCCCAGGGACGCTGTAGAGATCATTAAGCGCATATATCTCCCGTTAAGAGGCGTGACCTTTCCACGTGCGCTAAGCTGCTGTCGAATCACAACACAGGAACCGTGCCACGTTCGCTAAGCTGCTGTCCAATCACAACACGGGAACCGCTGGCACAATCAGAACTCGTTACGTATTTCTGAAGGAGGGACTTCATAGAATAAAGGAAGTCATCAGCCGTTTTTAGGAGAGTGAAAACAGCGGTATACAGATAAGTAAATTGTGTTAAAAATACTGTTTTTTTTACACGCGAAACATGAACACGTTATATTGCACACTGTAAACACAATCAAAGCTTCAAAAAGACACGAAGAACGGGACCTTTAATACTGTGGTGAATTCAAACTCTTTCTAACTGGATCTCCCAGCGCTGTGTAGTAACGGTGTCACGAGATCGGCCTGTGTGTGAGCTGAGCTGAGCTCCCGCTGCGCTGTCTATTACTGCTCCGAGCTGAGAAATGTCTGCGCAGCTTTAACGAGTAACGTTAGCGAGGTTCCGTTCAGACATCAAACACACTTTGCAGCCGAGTATTGTTTGTTCTGCGACTGACGCCGAAAACCCGAACCAATTACGAATGACACTGTATGTTGTAAGATGACACTGTCCGTGTTGTTTGTGTATCTCTGGCAAACCGTCGGCGGATGTAAAAAAAAAAAAACGATTTTCATTCAAAAAAATCTACCTAAACTACACAATCGAGTTAATCGATAAAATCGATTTATTGCCCAGCCCTACTTCATAGAGCTACTTTTTTGCAATGTGAGTAAAGGATAGAAATGAACGCTTGCAGGATTCTTTACATAAAGAAATTCTTTACAGTGGAAGCTAAAATGAGCTCACACTTCAGAACTTTATTTGACTTGCTATACAATTACTAACTGTATATTCACAATTTGGTTTTAATTCAAAACTTAAGATGTTTCTTTGAAACGTCTCTGACAGTGAAATCACATTTTACTCACTCAGGGTCAGAGGCCACTGCTCCATCACTGAGTTTAGGGGGAGGATCCATGGATGCATCACTCTTCATAGACACACAGCTGGGATCTGGAGATGCTGCTTTATGTGTGTGAGCACCAACCTCCTCCTCTCTCTTCTGACAGAGACTCATTTTACAGGTAATGCTGTTGAAACACAAAGAACATTATAATACTGGACAGAGTGTGGAGTAGGGCTGCACGATTTGGGGAAAATATCTAATTGCGATTATTCTTAATAAAATTATTTTTACAAATGAAAAGTGTGTATATAACATTTTGTGTTTTTATATTAATATGACAAATAATAATTATTATGATTATTATTATTATTGCTAAATAAAATATTTAACAAAATAAGAAATATTACTATTACAAAATCATTAATATTATTATTACAATAACACAAATTGAGTATTTAAGAATGAATAAAACAATATAATAATATTCATATTCATATTTTACAGAAAACGTTTGTATTTGATTTTGAAATTAGCTGTTGATTAATAAAATGCAGTTCATATTTGTTGATTTCGGTGACGCATTTAGCACGGCAATTGAAGATTTTAAAACGGATTTATGTACGTTTTGCAGACACATTTATGCGACCAAGTGTAAATGGAATCGTTTTGATCCATCAGATAGAATCAATGAATGAAGTGACCAGGTGTAAACAGGCCCTATATAAAAACTGGAGTGACATGTTTTTACCAATGTTTTTCACTGCACCGAAATAAATATAAAATAACATTTAAAGCTACACTGTGTAACTTTTTTAGTTTATTCTGAGCTAAAAACACTTAGTTCTTTCAAAAATACATGTCCTCATTAATGTATATTTACTTCTTTCAAGTAATAAAGTATTCTCGTAAGTTTATAATATGCCATTGAAAATACATACGGGTAAGGGGTTCGAATGGGGGTCGCCATGTTGCCCCTCCATCTTGAAAGTACATTAGCCAAAGAGGGACATACCCGTAAATTCAAGCTTCGCCTTTCGCGTTTTAACACTCAATGGCACCGTGTCGAATGTGAAGAGGGGGAATGCTGGATTGAACTGGAAGCCATGTTAATCTTGGACTAAATCGGCCACCGTAGGAGTTAAAACGAAATCGGAATTGGGAGGAACAGAAACTAATATTTACTGGATGGTCATATACCTTTTCACCGCTAGATGAGGGAAAATATCACACAGTGTAGCTTTAATGTCTCATTGAAAGTTTAGAAATCACATTATACTCACTCAGGGTCAGAGGCCACTGCTTCATCACTGAGATTAGGTCGTATCCCCATAGATGCGTCACTCTTCAGTGCTGCTTTATCTGTGTGAACATCCTCCTCCTCCTTTATCGGTTCATAGGGAGTCATTTTACAAGCCGTACGACTGAAACACACAGAACAGAAATACACAACAATATACAATGAAAACTCTGCTCCACACTTTATTTTTTAAGGAGACTGAGGTCTTTTAATATCTGCCACCCCCTACTGTACACTGTCTACCAGACAGTGGTGGCCAGTGCTCTGTTCTTTGCTGTGGTGTGTTGGGGAGAGGGTGCCCGTACAGAGATCGAAACAGAGTCAACAAACTGATTAAGAAGGCTGGCTCTGTTGCAGGGACTGAATTTGATACAGTCCAGCTGGTGGCGGAGCGAAGAAGATTATAATCTGGCATAATGGCAAACTCCTCGCATCCACTACACACTCTTGGGATGCTTAAAGGGGCGATGAACTGAGAAATCAACTTTCCCTTGAGCTTTTGACATATAAAAGGCCATGGTATTACAAGAATATCCTGTAAGATTTAGAGCTGAAAACGTCCTTGTTAGTCAAAGAAAAGCTTTTATTGACACCAGGCCCAGCAAACAGAATATGCCCGGCTATGACAACTTAGTGTAGTGAAGCACCGCCTCTGCAGAAGAAGATCAACGCCTACAATGATCATCGGCTACAATGATCATCACTGCAACCTTTCATGCCACAATCTTAATATAATGCCATAGATCTAAATATAATGCCATAGATCTAAATATAATGCCATAGATCTAAATATAATGCTATAGATCTAAATATAATGCCATAGATCTAAATATAATGCCATAGATCTAAATATAATGCCACGGATCTAAATATAATGCCACAGATCTAAATGTAATGTAACACTTTTCACAATTAGTTAACCATGAGAGCTGTAATTGTAAAAACTAGCTAAAAGAGAGAGTAATACTATTTCAAATGCAAAGACGTTAGCCAATCACAGCAGTGGGTGTTAACACTGAACTCTCATTTATGTGTGTGTGTGTGTGTGTGTGTGTGTGTGTGTGTGTGTGTGTGTGTGTGTGTGTGTGTGTGTGTATATGCATGTGCATGTGTGTGTACTTATGCCATCATTTGCACATCTGTTATCCTGGTATGTTAGTGCTAATTTCTTATCTCATTCATGTCAATTTTTAGGTACTATTTCTTTTCATTTTTATACTGTAGATCGTAAAAGACTTAAAGGGGTGGTAAAACACGATTTCACTTTTCTAACTTTAGCTAGTGTGTAATGTTGCTGTGAGCATAAACTACATCTGCAAAGTTACAACGTTCAAAGTTTAAAGCAAAGGGAGATATTTGCTTTTAAAGAAATATAATTTCTAAGGACTAAAGCAAACGGTCAGTAGGGACTACAGACATTCCTCCAGGGTTGCTGACATCACCAGCCCCAATATTTACATAAAGCCCTCCTCCGAGAATATTAAATTAAGGGGGGGTGAGGCCATTTTGTATTGCTGTGGGGAAGAGGAAAGCTTCCACAATCTTCGCGAGTTCAATGCAGGATTCACACAACAGCTTGTCCTGAAAGATGGATTTAAAAACAGAAGCTGTTTACGGGCCTCAACCTGTAAGTATGATTTATTTATTTATTTATTATTATATTGGTATGGTTTTATTGACGACATTGTTTCTAATACTACCAAAGCACAGTCTACCGGTAAAGGGAAGGGGCGTGACGTTTCCGACAAACGTGCACTAGGCGGTTAGCGAATCACAACACACTGGGCCAGCTAACCAATCTGAGCCCATTGCGTATTTTTGAGGGACCGGCTTCATACAACCCGGAAACCATCAGACAGTTTTTACAAGGAGGGAGAGAGCAGTGTAGAATAAAGGTAAAATATATGAAAAATAATGCAATTTTTTAAAAACGAAGCATGAACACATGTTGCAGTGCACCCCACAAACACAATCAAGCCTTCGAAAGAATGTGTTTTACCACCCCTTTAATAGTGCGTTCACACCGGACGCGATTCGCGCGAGTGATTTACATGTTAAGTCAATGCAGAGACGCGAAATGGCATTCTGCGGCACAATTTGCGCGAATGAGGCGGCCAGATTTGCGCGATTTTTCGCGAATCGCTCAAGTTGAAAAATCTGAATTTTGGATCGCGCCGCGTTAACCAATCACGAGCTTGCTCTAGTAGTGACGCATTTACAAGCGGAGGCAGAATTCCGAACAACAATGGAGGACAAGATAATCGTGGCCGTATGTGGATACCCGGAGCTGTATGATACATCATCCTATCACTACAGGAACAGGAATTAAAAGGATCTTGCTTGGAAGAAAGTGAGTTACCCTATCAACAAAATCTATGTCAGCCATTTCACAACGAGACAGGAGCAAAAAAAAAGAGCCAGAGCCAGCGGCAAATGTGAGAAGGACTAGCCGAGGAAAGGCGGGTCTCGCCGGGTAAACGAGCGCGGAATGTCACTGATCGCGAAAACGCCAGATAAAATGCTCAAATAGGCACTCTTTTTATAAATTAACCACAGATTTGAGCTTTAAACAACTATATTATCGCCTGAAAAAGCCTTTAAACTACGTTTTGTCACACATTAATAGTAGTATTTTTTACAAAAAAGACGTCAAGTGACCGAGACGAGCTGGCTCATATAGGCTCATATAGGGCAGAAGCCCCTCCCATGACGCAAATTCGCGTCTGTTGTGTAGTTGTCACACGCGAATTTCACGCGCGAATGAAGCGAGTAAACTCAAAATGTTCAAGTGTCCACCTTTGCGCGATCAGTACAAATTATTTGCGCGAATCGCGTCCGGTGTGAACGCCACATAAGAGTGGTGCTGTGTTCTTTAGTGTGTTGAAGCAGCCATGACAATGCAATTCCTGTAAATCATGGGCGTCGGAACCATTGTATGCGGGTGGGACAAGACCCACCCACTTTTTACGATCAATGATATTGGACCCACTCACTTTTATCGTCTCTAACATTCAGCACATGTGTGTTTACCTACCCCTAATCGATATACACCACTTTTCTAATATTTTCTTCATTTTTATTGAAAATAAATGCCTTTCCGATCTGATATGTGATGGGAAAAGAGAGAAGATTGAGTTCGGCGTAAGCCGGACTCGAACCGAGGTCGATTTGTGTCAAAACTAGATGTCGTGCGTCTTCCCCCTACACTACTAACACTCTCAATTAGTTAGCGATTTCCGTAATTTTGTCTTTCCAAACTATACATTTAGCAAGCAAAGCAGTATATTTGTACTTTATGAGGACCCACCCACATTTTTTTTGCTTCCGACGCCCATGCTGTAAATGATCAATAAAGTATCAACATCAACATCACACAAAACAATACTAAAACAGTATTAATAAAATAATACCTGAGTGTATGAATCAGCAGTATACAGATTTATTTTTGTGAGATTCTTCCTAAAACAAATCGATAAACACATTTAGACCAGCTTAGTTTCTGTGACCACAAAAGCCAGATGTTAAACACTAACTGGAGAGAACAAAACATCAAAACAGATTGATATTACAGTAGATTATGACTGATATTTTCACATGCGGTTATATATTAAATAATGCCTGAGAATGAATCCAGAAATGTGTTTGTTTAAACCTACCCCTGTCTCAACAGTGAACATCAAACACAAACTTCATTCAGTTCATGAATCCATTCAGTCTCTAGATATTATAACAGCATTAAATTGATCATAAATAATCTTATTCACAAACAGATTTTCTTACCTGATGCAACGTTAGTTCACGTTACAAAGAGCCAGTTTCACTTTTGATAGTTCAACGGTTTATTTGAACAGATTATCTGCCATAACAAAGTAAACATAAGCTGTGAGATATTGTACATTTGTTAAAGAATATTCTGGGTTTGATACACTTTATTATTGACGGTTTGTGTCGTCCGTTACCACAGAAGATAATGTCCATGCAAAGTCACAGTAATGCTCTCTCTTTACTTGTGTTGGGTTAAGATGTCAACAACATGCAATACATGAACACTATATGTACCTTTTACAGAAAGGTTTAACTCTCGGACAGCGTCGATCTGACTCCGAGCTGGATCCGTCTCCAAACCGACAAACTGAGCGGCGTGGATTTTTCCTTCTGGACTCTGGGAGTTTGAAAGTGGAGGGGGCGGGGCTCTGCGCTAAACGCGGGAAACCAAGCTTCAACTTGCGCGAGGGCAAAAAAAGTTTTAGATCTAGGGCAAATTCCACACGGAATCCGACCTCAATTATTACATTAAGACCCATACGGAAATGTAATATATGTACGCATATGAAATATACATATATTAAATATATCCTCATAGAAAGTGAAAACATATATGTACATATATATCTGCCCATATATAAAACCTATTATAAAATGGAACAATTTCATATATTGACATATAAAACTAGCCCATATATTTTATGTATGTATAATACAGTATTTTATATATATGTCACATATATAATTATCAATATACATGACATATATTTCTTTGTATATATGTTCAATATACAAACTACACATATATGCATAGCATATTGCTTGCATACATGTTACATATATGTCCCTAATATGTTTTATATAGTCTTATTATATATTTTACATTTAAAATGAAATATATATATAAAATATATTATTGATAAATGTATATGGAATATATAAATGACATTATATATATATATATATATAAACATTGTGTGCACATATATTTTGAACATATATTTTGTTATGTTCTTATATTATGTATATTAATTGCTAAATATTTTGAATTAATGATGTAAACTAACAAATGTAAAACAACATGCTTTCATTAATTTCGTACATTTTTTAAATATAGGTTATGGATGTGTACTTACACACTTGCAATGCAATACATATGACATGCCTAATCATTAAATGTTAAACGGTGCAGTTAGCAAAAAATAAGTAAAACAGTAAAACATTTAAAACATTAAAACGGTTTTAATTTAAAAAGAAAAATTAAGCTGCGCAAAATTAAAAACACTTGTTTAATGAAATGTGGATTGTGTACACTTGTTAAAAGTTCAAGCTGTTCAAATAAGGAAAACAAGGAATGAATACATAAGGAAACCATACACTGTAAAAATAAAAATCATAAAAAGAAGGTAAATGACTGGCAGCTACGGCTGCCAAACAAAAACCATAAAATTAAAGTAAAATATCTTAATTCAAATAAAGTGCAAAAACAATAATTTTACATTAAAAGTTTTAGTGAAAAACACTGTTATTTTACAGATTTTTTTCCTTTTTTTTAAAATTAAGATATTTTACTTTAATTTTACGTTTTTTGTTTGGCAGCCATAGCTGCCAGTCATTTACCATTTTTTAACAGTGTTAAACTGCTATTTTACTGATTTTTCCTTGATTATTATGATCAAACACCTTCAATAAAGTGACAGTACTAAAAATATACAGTACTGTTATTTTACAGATTATTACAATAAAAAAAACATTCAATAAAGTGTTAAATTTACAGTTTTATTTTGGAAGACAAAATACAGTCTGTAAAACAATACAATACATTTCAAATACAGATAACAGTGGAACAGTTTCATCAAAATTTTTAAGTTGAATAAAATTTCAAACTGAAAAAAATACAAAACTGATACATTTACAAGATTGTCACTGATTCACTATTGATTCTAAAACTGTAAAAATGTAAATTTATGTAAACAAATTCTTCCGAGCCCCCAGGAGGAATTGAAAAACTAAAAAGTTGCATTTATCTTGTATGTTAGGGTTACTAAAATCATGATGAGGTTATGATTTCACCTCATAACAAAATAACCAATTGTGCCATTTACTGTTAGCTTTGTATTTTCCAAATAAGTGTTATATTGTTTTCCTCTATATTCAACTGAGCCCCGAGGGCTCCATATAGCTCTGATAATATATGTGGACAAACATTTACCTTTTAATTCAGAATCCAAGCTATATAGTGTAATAAGAAATATAAATCAAAACATACATCAGGTCCATGATTCTGCTCCAGAAGGGAAAGACACAGCAGATAAAGAGCAATCCTCTTCTAACTCTCCAATAATCAGCTGGATCTGTAAAAGAAAGAAAAAGACATTGATTCACTGAAAAGTCCTTAAAAAGGGAGGATTTTGTTTTTGGAGCTTTCCTTTAAACAACATTTGACATTGAGATATTCTGGCTATATGAACACAGAGTCCGCTCAGCTTTGAGATGGTTATTGGTGATTATTGTCCATAACATTTGGTCCAATGTAGCTTGGTTACCAACATTATTCAAAATATTTAGTTTCACAGAAGAAAGTCATACAAGTTTGATAAGACATGAGGGTGAGTTAATGATGAGGGAGTTTTCATTTTGAGTGAGCTATGCTTTTAAACTCAAGAAGGTACGTTTGAACCAGAGTTGTGCCTTGGTGCTGAGTTGCCTGTGTTCATATTTCCACACACATACCATAACAGTATTAATGTTGGATATGACATGAATACTCACTTCCTCTGAAGATCATGTGGCAGATTTCCATTCCCAAAACTTCTGGATCATGAGGAGGGAAGAAACATACACACACACAAATGAATATTAATTTGTTTGATAAAACAATAATATTAATTATCAACTTACTGACAGAGACATGGACTTGCAAAATGTACTCACCAGGTCCATACAAAAACTTCACAGTAGATCCAAAATCCTGGTTTGCCCATAATTCTTCAGAGTCCAAGAATGGCGGATTCCTGTCCTCTCTGTTGAACGAGTGAACATGACAGTGTTCTCAGATTACTCTTTCCAAAGCTCCTTTACTTTTTATGACAAGCTTGATCTTAAAACTATCTTAAAACTTGATCTTAAAACTACCAGTAGGGATGGGCATTAAGACCATATTATTGTCACAGGTCGGAGCGGACCGTGTGAGTCCCGCTCCTCCCTTATTTTTCACCTCGGGGAGGTTCCCAGTGATACCCCAGACGACCAGACACACGAGGACACTGGAGTAAAGTTTAAAATTACACTTCTTTATTAATTTACTTAAAATTTGGGGGGGAAAGGGGAAGTGAGGGGGCTAAAATCCAAAAGGACTGGAGAGTGAGGACGCCGCCTCAGAGCTCGCCGGCTCTTTCTGCAGGAGGACCTCAGATAAGTCGTTTCGTCCTGTTTCTCAATGTCTGGCTTCCATATCCTGCTACGTGCTCACTTGTCTCTGTCTTTCTGTTTCCCAGGGTGGACCTTTCGGGGGATTTACGCCACGGCTTGCTCCTTCTCCTGAACACAGGGGTAGAACGGGTAAGTACAGGGGAACGGGGGCGACAGGGGTACCTCTCTCTTTCGGGCGTACTCAGACGGCTCCCTTTCAGAATGTATCCCGGGGGTCCGCTGGATCTGGGTCAATACTGGGACTTTTGTTTGGCATACAGGTAAGTATAACTTCGCTCAGAGGATATCACTCACAGACTCCGTAGACACGGTTCATCCGTTCTCTCTCCTCAGGCCCTGCACACGCACACACAATTCCCTCCGACACAAGCACGTATCAATGGCTATTCAAGAGAGTGCTTACTTGGCTCCGGTCATGCTACCCCAGTAGAGACAGAGAATAGGGTGAGGTTCACAGCGTGAATGGTTAGAGCTAGTTACTCCGCCAGCTTCGGGATCGTACCTTTCCCAGAGAGTGGGTCAGCCTGGATAATGGTCTCGGGGACGACACGCACACACACAGCACCTTCCAAGTGTACACTCTCAAAGTCAAAATGCTGACTCACCCACGGCACTCTACACACCAACCAGGTGTACTTAAGGTCCAGAGACCACTTTTCCCGCGTCGTTTATCTCAGGGGGAAGGGAAGATCGCTGAAGCGCTGGTATAGCGAAGAACCAACGAAAAGGACGTTGCTGCTACACCACCCCGGCGGCTTTCACTGCCCGCCGGCTCTGGCTCTCCCACGCTCACTCTCCGCGGTGGGGCCACTCGTTTTCCTAGTTTCAACGTCACAAGGCTCACAGATGATAAACCTCCGATGAAGTTGTTACTGTATACGTTTCTCAGGGTACTCACACATTGATCAACCCATGTGCTCGTCTTGTTCTCTCTTCCAGTGTCTGGCTTGCATCCTGGCCGCTGTGCTCTCTCTCCCGAAGGGAATTTGCTCACCAGCACTTCCGGCAACTGTCCTGCATGTAACTTCTCAGAATCGAACACACACTTGACACTTGAATCACAATGCAAAACTTGGTCTGTATTATACTCAGCCTCGTCTCTTTTCCTCTCTTTATAGCTCTCCGGATCTTTGATCGCTCAGTCCACAATATCCACCTCGTGTTATCCTTTGTTTGCCCAGATGCCCAGATCCTCTCGCCGCAACGGCTGGAAGCGGCTACCACCAGGCTCGGGCTGAGCCCGACCCGGAGCTAACAGCTGCGGCTGTGTGTGACCGCTGCAATGACTGACACAGACTGACTTCTGGAGGCCCTCTTTATACTCCTCCTACCTCCCCTTCACCCAATCCAGAGATCGCGCCGTTTATTGGAGCACCTGTCGCCGATTTCCTATGATTTTGGCGCGGGGACGGGAACCCGGAAGTAGTGGTGTTTGATCCGGGCGGAACAAATCTCCGCCACTATGGTTCCGCCCCAGGAAAAGTCACACCGTGACATCCTCCCCCGCCAAACCGTTCTAGTCCCTAGAACGTCTTTCGGCTGCCCATTCTCCATAGCGTGCTGGAGGCCGGCCACGGTTCTCCCGCTGGGACCGTCGTGGTGGCGAAACAGGGTAGGCGGGACGGGTCGATACCTTTCTCTGCTGGGCTCTGCCTCCCCCGTGGGGATCCGGTGCTGCACGACATTGGTGCAGCCGTAGTCCTCCTCGTGTGCCGAGAAGACATGTTGCCACTTGCCTAGCAGGTCTCGCAACTTCCTGGCCTGTGCTGGTCCCAGCTCCTCCCCTTGCAGGGAATTTCCCCTCAGGTGGCCGGGCACCTCCTCCATATCTCTGGACCCAGGGGTTTCCCATGAATACTGGCATGACTCGGGGTGGGGCCTCCAGTGCCTCGTCGTCGGCCATCTGAGGATCCCTGGTCGCTCAACCCGAGGTGAAACCCTGCCGACTACGCCAAATCTGTCACAGGTCGGAGCGGACCGTGTGAGTCCCGCTCCTCCCTTATTTTTCACCTCGGGGAGGTTCCCAGTGATACCCCAGACGACCAGACACACGAGGACACTGGAGTAAAGTTTAAAATTACACTTCTTTATTAATTTACTTAAAATTTGGGGGGGAAAGGGGAAGTGAGGGGGCTAAAATCCAAAAGGACTGGAGAGTGAGGACGCCGCCTCAGAGCTCGCCGGCTCTTTCTGCAGGAGGACCTCAGATAAGTCGTTTCGTCCTGTTTCTCAATGTCTGGCTTCCATATCCTGCTACGTGCTCACTTGTCTCTGTCTTTCTGTTTCCCAGGGTGGACCTTTCGGGGGATTTACGCCACGGCTTGCTCCTTCTCCTGAACACAGGGGTAGAACGGGTAAGTACAGGGGAACGGGGGCGACAGGGGTACCTCTCTCTTTCGGGCGTACTCAGACGGCTCCCTTTCAGAATGTATCCCGGGGGTCCGCTGGATCTGGGTCAATACTGGGACTTTTGTTTGGCATACAGGTAAGTATAACTTCGCTCAGAGGATATCACTCACAGACTCCGTAGACACGGTTCATCCGTTCTCTCTCCTCAGGCCCTGCACACGCACACACAATTCCCTCCGACACAAGCACGTATCAATGGCTATTCAAGAGAGTGCTTACTTGGCTCCGGTCATGCTACCCCAGTAGAGACAGAGAATAGGGTGAGGTTCACAGCGTGAATGGTTAGAGCTAGTTACTCCGCCAGCTTCGGGATCGTATCTTTCCCAGAGAGTGGGTCAGCCTGGATAATGGTCTCGGGGACGACACGCACACACACAGCACCTTCCAAGTGTACACTCTCAAAGTCAAAATGCTGACTCACCCACGGCACTCTACACACCAACCAGGTGTACTTAAGGTCCAGAGACCACTTTTCCCGCGTCGTTTATCTCAGGGGGAAGGGAAGATCGCTGAAGCGCTGGTATAGCGAAGAACCAACGAAAAGGACGTTGCTGCTACACCACCCCGGCGGCTTTCACTGCCCGCCGGCTCTGGCTCTCCCACGCTCACTCTCCGCGGTGGGGCCACTCGTTTTCCTAGTTTCAACGTCACAAGGCTCACAGATGATAAGCCTCCGATGAAGTTGTTACTGTATACGTTTCTCAGGGTACTCACACATTGATCAACCCGTGTGCTCGTCTTGTTCTCTCTTCCAGTGTCTGGCTTGCATCCTGGCCGCTGTGCTCTCTCTCCCGAAGGGAATTTGCTCACCAGCACTTCCGGCAACTGTCCTGCATGTAACTTCTCAGAATCGAACACACACTTGACACTTGAATCACAATGCAAAACTTGGTCTGTATTATACTCAGCCTCGTCTCTTTTCCTCTCTTTATAGCTCTCCGGATCTTTGATCGCTCAGTCCACAATATCCACCTCGTGTTATTCTTTGTTTGCCCAGATGCCCAGATCCTCTCGCCGCAACGGCTGGAAGCGGCTACCACCAGGCTCGGGCTGAGCCCGACCCGGAGCTAACAGCTGCGGCTGTGTGTGACCGCTGCAATGACTGACACAGACTGACTTCTGGAGGCCCTCTTTATACTCCTCCTACCTCCCCTTCACCCAATCCAGAGATCGCGCCGTTTATTGGAGCACCTGTCGCCGATTTCCTATGATTTTGGCGCGGGGACGGGAACCCGGAAGTAGTGGTGTTTGATCCGGGCGGAACAAATCTCCGCCACTATGGTTCCGCCCCAGGAAAAGTCACACCGTGACATCCTCCCCCGCCAAACCGTTCTAGTCCCTAGAACGTCTTTCGGCTGCCCATTCTCCATAGCGTGCTGGAGGCCGGCCACGGTTCTCCCGCTGGGACCGTCGTGGTGGCGAAACAGGGTAGGCGGGACGGGTCGATACCTTTCTCTGCTGGGCTCTGCCTCCCCCGTGGGGATCCGGTGCTGCACGACATTGGTGCAGCCGTAGTCCTCCTCGTGTGCCGAGAAGACATGTTGCCACTTGCCTAGCAGGTCTCGCAACTTCCTGGCCTGTGCTGGTCCCAGCTCCTCCCCTTGCAGGGAATTTCCCCTCAGGTGGCCGGGCACCTCCTCCATATCTCTGGACCCAGGGGTTTCCCATGAATACTGGCATGACTCGGGGTGGGGCCTCCAGTGCCTCGTCGTCGGCCATCTGAGGATCCCTGGTCGCTCAACCCGAGGTGAAACCCTGCCGACTACGCCAAATCTGTCACAGGTCGGAGCGGACCGTGTGAGTCCCGCTCCTCCCTTATTTTTCACCTCGGGGAGGTTCCCAGTGATACCCCAGACGACCAGACACACGAGGACACTGGAGTAAAGTTTAAAATTACACTTCTTTATTAATTTACTTAAAATTTGGGGGGGAAAGGGGAAGTGAGGGGGCTAAAATCCAAAAGGACTGGAGAGTGAGGACGCCGCCTCAGAGCTCGCCGGCTCTTTCTGCAGGAGGACCTCAGATAAGTCGTTTCGTCCTGTTTCTCAATGTCTGGCTTCCATATCCTGCTACGTGCTCACTTGTCTCTGTCTTTCTGTTTCCCAGGGTGGACCTTTCGGGGGATTTACGCCACGGCTTGCTCCTTCTCCTGAACACAGGGGTAGAACGGGTAAGTACAGGGGAACGGGGGCGACAGGGGTACCTCTCTCTTTCGGGCGTACTCAGACGGCTCCCTTTCAGAATGTATCCCGGGGGTCCGCTGGATCTGGGTCAATACTGGGACTTTTGTTTGGCATACAGGTAAGTATAACTTCGCTCAGAGGATATCACTCACAGACTCCGTAGACACGGTTCATCCGTTCTCTCTCCTCAGGCCCTGCACACGCACACACAATTCCCTCCGACACAAGCACGTATCAATGGCTATTCAAGAGAGTGCTTACTTGGCTCCGGTCATGCTACCCCAGTAGAGACAGAGAATAGGGTGAGGTTCACAGCGTGAATGGTTAGAGCTAGTTACTCCGCCAGCTTCGGGATCGTATCTTTCCCAGAGAGTGGGTCAGCCTGGATAATGGTCTCGGGGACGACACGCACACACACAGCACCTTCCAAGTGTACACTCTCAAAGTCAAAATGCTGACTCACCCACGGCACTCTACACACCAACCAGGTGTACTTAAGGTCCAGAGACCACTTTTCCCGCGTCGTTTATCTCAGGGGGAAGGGAAGATCGCTGAAGCGCTGGTATAGCGAAGAACCAACGAAAAGGACGTTGCTGCTACACCACCCCGGCGGCTTTCACTGCCCGCCGGCTCTGGCTCTCCCACGCTCACTCTCCGCGGTGGGGCCACTCGTTTTCCTAGTTTCAACGTCACAAGGCTCACAGATGATAAGCCTCCGATGAAGTTGTTACTGTATACGTTTCTCAGGGTACTCACACATTGATCAACCCGTGTGCTCGTCTTGTTCTCTCTTCCAGTGTCTGGCTTGCATCCTGGCCGCTGTGCTCTCTCTCCCGAAGGGAATTTGCTCACCAGCACTTCCGGCAACTGTCCTGCATGTAACTTCTCAGAATCGAACACACACTTGACACTTGAATCACAATGCAAAACTTGGTCTGTATTATACTCAGCCTCGTCTCTTTTCCTCTCTTTATAGCTCTCCGGATCTTTGATCGCTCAGTCCACAATATCCACCTCGTGTTATTCTTTGTTTGCCCAGATGCCCAGATCCTCTCGCCGCAACGGCTGGAAGCGGCTACCACCAGGCTCGGGCTGAGCCCGACCCGGAGCTAACAGCTGCGGCTGTGTGTGACCGCTGCAATGACTGACACAGACTGACTTCTGGAGGCCCTCTTTATACTCCTCCTACCTCCCCTTCACCCAATCCAGAGATCGCGCCGTTTATTGGAGCACCTGTCGCCGATTTCCTATGATTTTGGCGCGGGGACGGGAACCCGGAAGTAGTGGTGTTTGATCCGGGCGGAACAAATCTCCGCCACTATGGTTCCGCCCCAGGAAAAGTCACACCGTGACATTATTCTACATACATGAGACATTTTTATTTCACAATAACGATATCACAATGAAGCGAGTAAACTCAAAATGTTCAAGTGTCCACCTTTGCGCGATCAGTACAAATTATTCGCGCGAATCGCGTCCGGTGTGAACGCCACATAAGAGTGGTGCTGTGTTCTTTAGTGTGTTGAAGCTGCCATGACAATGCAATTCCTGTAAATCATGGGCGTCAGAACCATTGTATGCGGGTGGGACAAGACCCACCCACTTTTTACGGTCAATGATATTGGACCCACTCACTTTTATCGTCTCTAACATTCAGCAAGTCTGTTTACCTACCCCTAATCGATAAACACCACTTT
This sequence comes from Romanogobio albipinnatus, assembly GCA_023566225.1. Taxonomy (NCBI): domain Eukaryota; kingdom Metazoa; phylum Chordata; class Actinopteri; order Cypriniformes; family Gobionidae; genus Romanogobio; species Romanogobio albipinnatus. The sequence goes on from CM042249.1 coordinate 49,735,800, forward strand.
TCTAATATTTTCTTCATTTTTATTGAAAATAAATGCCTTTCCGATCTGATATGTGATGGGAAAAGAGAGAAGATTGAGTTCGGCGTAAGCCAGACTCGAACCGAGGTCGATTTGTGTCAAAACTAGATGCCGTGCGTCTTCCCCCTACACTACTAACACTCTCAATTAGTTAGCGATTTCCGTAATTTTGTCTTTCCAAACTATACATTTAGCAAGCAAAGCAGTATATTTGTACTTTATGAGGACCCACCCACATTTTTTTTGCTTCCGACGCCCATGCTGTAAATGATCAATAAAGTATCAACATCAACATCACACAAAACAATACTAAAACAGTATTAATAAAATAATACCTGAGTGTATGAATCAGCAGTATACAGATTTATTTTTGTGAGATTCTTCCTAAAACAAAATCGATAAACACATTTAGACCAGCTTAGTTTCTGTGACCACAAAAGCCAGATGCTAAACACTAACTACAGAGAACAAAACATCAAAACAGATTGATATTACAGTAGATTATGACTGATATTTTCAAATGCGGTTATATATTAAATAATGCCTGAGAATGAATCCAGAAATGTGTTTGTTTAAACCTACCCCTGTCTCAGCAGTGAACATCAAACACAAACTTCATTCAGTTCATGAATCCATTCAGTCTCTAGATATTATAACAGCATTAAATTGATAATTAATCTTATTCACAAACAGATTTTCTTACCTGATTAGTTCCTCCAGTCACAAAGAGCCAGTTTCACTTTTGATAGTTCAACGGTTTATACAGTTTATTTGAACAGGTTCTCTGCCATAACAAAGTAAACACAAGCTGTGAGATATTGAACATTTGTTAAAGAATATTCTGGGTTTGATACACTTTATTATTGACGGTTTGTGTCGTCCGTTAGCACAGAAGATAAAGTCCAAAGTCACAGTAATGCTCTCTCTTTACTTGTGTTGGGTTAAGATGTCAACAACATGCAATACATGAACACTATATGTACCTTTTACAGAAAAGTTTAACTCGCGGACAGCGTCGATCTGACTCCGAGCTGGATCCGTCTCCAAACCGACAAACTGAGCGCGTGGAGTTTTCCTTCTGGACTCTGGGAGTTTAAAAGTGGAGGGGGCGGGGCTCTGCGCTAAAAGCGGGAAACCAAGCTTCAACTTGCGCGAGGGCGAAAAAAGTTTTAGATCTAGGGCAAATTCCACACGGAATCCTAAGAACTCAATTATTACATTAAGAACTATGTATCTTTCCTTCTCCCAAAGCCAAGGAAATACATTTTAAAGTTGTTAATGATATTTACCCATCCTTAGAGCTTCTTAGATTTAATATTGATCACAATAGTTGTACTTTCTGTGATTCCGATATTGAAACAACAGCACATTTGTTTTTTGACTGCTTGAATAGTAGAGTCTTTTGGGAGGAAATATACAGGTGGCTTAAAATTACAATTAATTTGATTCCTTCATTTTCTAAAAAAGACATAACTTTTGGTATAATAATGGAAGATGTAGGCTACACATTCAATTTTTATTCAACAGTGGTTTAATGAAAAAAATTGTGTCTGTCCTTAAATGAATTAAATTATAACTAAAAGTTTCTTACAGATAATGCTGTAAACTATATAGGGAGCTCTTACTTACATATAGCTATTAAAGATTAACAACAGAGCCCAAACTATTAGCCTAAATTCAGTTGCTATTTATTTTTAGTTATAATAATCAACACTCATAAGCTTCACATAAGGCAGTTTTTGCATTAACTTCTAAATCTAATTATTTGTATTCGTTGTTGAAATATAATCATTTAGACCTCATTTAATGAGGTTTTTTTATAAGTTGGCAGGTATGATTCATGTCCTGTGATTGAAGTAAAAATGAATAAAATGGCTTAGTGCAAGCAGACCTCATTTAATACGGAATGGACAAAAGAACACGAATTTATATCAAAAAGCAGTAGAGATGCTTTTCATGGATTTTGCACACTGTCGCTGTGAAGTGGACGTTAGTAGTCAAGGGAAAGCCACCATTGGCCGACATACCAGCACGGAAAAACATAAAAACTCCCTTGGGTAATTTTTCCGAGAAGCAACATCACTTCAGGATGACAAAATCTCCGCTGCAAAGCTTTGTAAAGTCTATCATGCAGTCAAGCATCACCTGTCATACTATATAAGAGAAATACATACATAAACAAATAATCTGGCACAGTGCCAGAAAACGGCTCGGGTTATGTATATAACCCTTGTTCCCTGAGAAGGGAACGAGCACTGTGTCGGAACGACACTTTGGGGATGTTCCCTAAGCATCAGCGTATCTGAAGTCTGAATGAAAACTAAACCAATCCGATTGGCATGCGTGATGACGTCACTGTGATGGCATACCCAGAAGTATAAAAGGGGAGCCGGCGCATTGAAACGGCAGCTATTGTCGTGCCGAGGTGTGGTGACGCGACGCAGTGCTCGGCCCCTTCTCAGGGAACAAGGGTTATATACAGTGAGGAAAATAAGTATTTGAACACCCTGCTATTTTGCAAGTTCTCCCACTTGGAAATCATGGAGGGGTCTGAAATTGTCATCGTAGGTGCATGTCCACTGTTAGAGACATAATCTAAAAAATAAATATCCAGAAATCACAATATATGATTTTTTAACTATTTATTTGTATGATACAGTTGCAAATAAGTATTTGAACACCTGTCTATCAGCTAGAATTCTGACCCTCAAAGACCTGTTAGTCTGCCTTTAAAATGTTCACCTCCACTCCATAGATGCACCTGTTTGAGGTCGTTAGCTGCATAAAGACACCTGTCCACCCCATACAATCAGTAAGAATCCAGCTACTAACATGGCCAAGACCAAAGAGCTGTCCAAAGACACTAGAGATAAAATTGTACACCTCCACAAGGCTGGAAAGGGCTACGGGGAAATTGCCAAGCAGCTTGGTGAAAAAAGGTCCACTGTTGGAGCAATCATTAGAAAATGGAAGAAGCTAAACACGACTGTCAATCTCCCTCGGACTGGGGCTCCATGCAAGATCTCACCTCGTGGGGTCTCAATGATCCTAAGAAAGGTGAGAAATCAGCCCAGAACTACACGGGAGGAGCTGGTCAATGACCTGAAAAGAGCTGGGACCACTGTTTCCAAGGTTACTGTTGGTAATAGACTAAGACGTCATGGTTTGAAATCATGCATGGCACGGAAGGTTCCCCTGCTTAAACCAGCACATGTCAAGGCCTGTCTTAAGTTTGCCAATGACCATTTGGATGATCCAGAGAAGTCATGGGAGAAAGTCATGTGGTCAGATGAGACCAAAATATAACTTTTTGGTCGTAATACCACTAAATGTGTTTGGAGGAAGAAGAATGATGAGTACCATCACAAGAACACCATCCCTACTGTGAAGCGTGGGGGTGGTAGCATCATGCTTTGGGGGTGTTTTTCTGCACATGGGACAGGGCAACTGCACTGTATTAAGGAGAGGATGACCGGGTGAAAATCTACAGGAAACGTTTGACCTCTGTAATTGCAAACAAAGGCTACTGTACCAAATATTAACATTGATTTTCTCAGGTGTTCAAATACTTATTTGCAGCTGTATCATACAAATACATAGTTAAAAAATCATACATTGTGATTGCTGGATTTTTTTTTTTAGATTATGTCTCTCACAGTGGACATGCACCTACGATGACAATTTCAGACCCCTCCATGATTTCTAAGTGGGAGAACTTGCAAAATAGCAGGGTGTTCAAATACTTATTTTCCTCACTGTACATAACCCGAGCCGTTCCCTTTCGAGGGAACTCTCACTGCGTCGGAACGACACTTTGGGGAACGAGTACCCACTAGCCCACACCGAGGGTAGCGCCTGCCCTAGTGTGAAGCCGGAGACCGGGCACAACTAGGACTGGAGCACCCTAGCGCCAGGCGCCGTAGGGAGATGCAGGCTATAAAACCTGATAAAGGTGTGTGGGGTAGCCCACCCAGCCGCTTCGCAGATATCCTGCATGGGGACCCCAGAAAAGACGGCCACCGAAGAGGCCATGCCTCTGGTGGAATGAGCCCTCACGGCCATAGGTGAAGGCAAATTGCACACCTGATAAGCCATGGTTATTGCCTGGACAATCCAGTTACTGATTGTCTGGGTAGACGCAGGTAACCCTTTCTTGGGTGAACCAAAACACACCAAAAGCTGTTGAGATCTCCTCCACTGCGCAGACTTCTCCAAATACACTCTGAGAGCCCTAACTGGGCAGAGCAGGTGAAGTCTCCCTTCTTCCGCCATCACGTGAGGCGGAGGATGAAATGCCTGAAGAACCAAAGACCTGGCCACCCTTGATGGAACCTTGGGCACATAGCCCGGCCTAGGGTGTAGGATGGCTTTAACTCCCCCAGGGGCAAACTCCAGGCAAGTCGGCATTACCGCCAAGGCCTGGAGGTCCCCCACTCTCCTCAGAGATGTGATAGCCAGGAGAAAAGCCACCCTCAGGGTCAGGTTCTTTGGTTCCGCCGACTCCAATGGCTCAAAGAGGGCCTCAGCCAGCCCTTCGAGAACCACTGCCAGATCCCAAGTTGGAACTCTGGAATGAGCCGCAGGCCTCATCCTCCGAGCCCCACTAGAGCCTATCACCTCTGCCGACAGGTACCTAGGTACTGACCCCCTCAGGGGCCAGACCCAAAGGTTCCACACCTCCGGCCGGGGGTGAAATATTGTGCCCCCCGCCTGAGATAGGAGATCCCTCCTCAGAGGAATCTGCCACGGATGACCTGCCAGCAGAGCTATGATATCCGAGAACCAAACTCGAGTCGGCCAACGGGGTGCTACCAGAAGTAGGCTGACCCCCTGTTGATGGACCCTCTCCAGGACTCCCGGGAGCAGAGCAATCGGGGGAAATGCGTACAGATGCAGCCTCGGCCACGTCTGAACCATGGCATCCAACCCCAGCGGGGCTGGATGCGTGAGGGAACACCACAGCGGACAGTGGGACGTCTCTCGAGACGCAAACAGGTCCACTTCCATTGGGCCGAACCTCTCGCACAAGGCCTCCACCACCTCTGGGTGGAGTCGCCCCGGGCCTCAGCCCCTGCCTCGACAGGATGTCTGCTCCCTGATTTTGGACCCCCGGGACATACATTGCCCTGATGGACAACAGTTTCCCATGGGACCACAGGAGGATTTGATGCGCCAGTCTGCATAGAGGACGCGACCTCAAACCTGCCTGATGATTGAGGTACGCTACAACAGTCGTATTGTCTGTTCGTACCAGGACATGTTGGCCGCGGAGGTCCGGGAAAAAGCTCCTGAGAGCTTTGTAGACCGCCATCATCTCCAGGCAGTTTATTTGCCAGGAGGAATGACGGCCCTCCCACGGGCCCCTCGCAAAGCGGCCGTCCATGACCGCGCCCCAACCAGTGAGGGAGGCGTCTGTTGAAACGGATTTCCGGCAACAGGACGCTCCCAACACTGGACCCTGGGACAGAAACCAAGGTTTCTTCCATATGACTAGGGAACGAAGGCATCTGCGCGTTACCCTGATCATACGGAAAGGATTCCCTCTGGGGAAAAACCCCTTGGTTTTCAGCCACCATTGTAGGGATCTCATGTGCAGCAGGCCAAAAGGTATCACGTTGGACGCTGCTGCCATGTGCCCCAGCACTCTCTGAAAGTGCTTCACAGTGATGCTGTGGCCTAGCCTTATTCCTGAGACCATCGCCAGTATGGTCTCGACTCCCGCGGGAGACAATTGTGCCCGCATCGTCGTCGAGTCCCATACGATCCCTAGGAACGTAGTCCTCTGGGACGGCGTCAACACACTCTTCTTTGTGTTGAGTCTCAGCCCCAAGCACTTTATATGAGCCAGAACGACATCTCGATGCCGAACTGCCATCTCGTACGACTGGGCCAATATGAGCCAGTCGTCGATATAATTCAGCACACGGATGCCCTGAAGTCTCAATGGAGCCAGAACTGCATCCATGCACTTCGTGAATGTGCGTGGGGAAAGAGCTAGGCCGAAGGGAAGCACTTGATATTGGTACGCCTCGCCCCCGAAAGCGAACCTCAAGAACTTCCTGTGACATGGAAGGATGGAGATATGGAAGTATGCGTCCTTTAGATCTATCGTGACGAACCAGTCCTCGGGCTGGATCTGACTCACGATGATGGGAACCATGAGCATTTTGAATCTGAACCTCCTCAGAGACCTCCTATAATCGGACGTAACCCTCCATCCTTTTTGGGAACTATAAAGTACCGGCTGTAGAACCCGGACTCCCTCTCCGGCGAAGGAACGCGCTCTATGGCTTACTTCGCCAGCAAGTATTTCACTTCTAGTTCCATTATCCAAACCCGCTCTGGTACCACTGCGGTCCAGTTCAACCCCCTGAAACTTGGAGGAGGGTGACCGAACTGCAGTCTGTAACCATTTTCTACAGTACGCAGGACCCATGTAGAAATATTCAGAAGGCATTTCCATGCGCCGAGATAATCTACTAAGGGAACCAGCCTCTCGAGGCTGGCGTCGGGTGTTACACGAGCCTCGACCCCAACCCCCTGAAGTGGATGACCGGCAGGAAGTGGTTGGGAACGATTCTCTGTGTGCGGACGCGCGAGCTGCCCAGCCGCAGGTCTTTCCAGATGCGGCTGGAGCAGCATGCGTTCGCGGGAAATCGATGTGGCCCGAAGCGTCATAGATGGCAGGATTACCACATCAATTTCCCCAGAGCGCCGCAGAGGAAGCAACCACGGTTGCCCCTCTGCGGGGGGGACCGCTCTTAGGCAAGAGCCCGAGGCAAGTCCAGCCGAAGCTAGGACTTCTTCCCAGCAACCTTCCCTGCCTGGAGTACGTTCCTCAGATCGCCTCTAGGCGCTGAAGACTGCCCGTGAGAATGCCGCCTCTGTTGCCAAGCTCCCGGAGGAGGGGCTCTAGAGGCGATGCTCTCCTTCTGCACCTGCTGGTGCGAGGAGCTGGTGGACGGCTGCCCCCTAGGGGCCGCCTTCCCAGGCTTTGAGCGGCGAGGGAGGTACTGGTGGAAGGCTGCTGACTGTTTCTTCGCCTCCTGGTATCTGGCGACGACGGTCTCAACCGCGTCACCAAATAAGCCAGAAGGCGAAATCGGGGAGTCTAGGAGGAAGGATTTATCCTTCTCCTTCATCCCCAACAGATTCAGCCAGAGATGTCTCTTCACAGTCACCACTGAAGCCATGGAGCGGCCGATGGCACGGGCCGTCTCCTTGGTGATGCGGAGAGACAAAGCTGCAGCCTTCCGGAGTTCCAGCATATCCTCCGGAGAGGGACCCTCGCCCTCATCAAGCTCTTTCAGGAGGTCAGCCTGGTAGGCCTGCAAGATGGACAATGTGTGCAGGGAACTACCAGCCTGCCCAGCCGCCACATAAGCTTTGCCCACCAAAGATGAGGTGTCCCGACAGGGTTTGGTGGGCAGCGCCGGGGCTTTCAGGGACGACGCAGAATCGGGTGAAAGATAGCTCGCGAGAGCCTCCTCCACCCGAGGCATCGTCCCATAGCCCGCCTCGCGTGCCCCCAGAACATTGGAATAATCCAAAACTGGAGGATTGGACACACGCGAGGAATAGGGCTTCTTCCAAGATCTACACACCTCGGTGTGCAGATCCGGGAAGAATGGTAAGCCCCGGTGCGGTGTTTGGACCCGGCGAGAAAGGAACCGGTCGTCCAGCCTACTGGGTGGCTGAATTTCCTGCTCCTCCTGTGGCCAATTAATGTTTAAATTGGCCACCGCACGAGTCAACACCTCAACCAGCTCCTCTTGGGCGGGTGGATGAAGTGATGAAACACTTTCTGCTTCTCCACCCGCCCCGATGCCAAACTCATCCGGCTCCTCGGAACCAGAGAGAATAAGCATCGGACCCTCGACCCCGGGGGAAGAAGCCGCAGCGCGGGCTTCCACATGGGGCGGAAGATCCTCAGAACTGTCAGACGAGGATTGGGAAAGTGCCGCAGCAGTCCCGAATCCCGCTGACAAGTCCTTCTGTGAGCCCCATGATCTGCGACACCGAGCCGCCTCAGCGACCGCGGGTTCAGAACCATGGGGCTCACGAGGCTGACCGGCCTCATCGAACACGGCCAGCCGAGAGCGGAGCAGCCTGAGTGTGAGCAGCTCACAATGCTGACAGGCATCGTAGATGGAAAGAAGATTTGTGTGGATGATACTCTTTTATGCCAGAGATGTTTGCTGCTGTTTTGATTGAAGTATTTTTGAATGACGAAAGAATTGTACTGACATGGCAAAGAGCTGACAAAAATGCAAGAATCAAGATCATGGTAATATGTTACGGTAAGCTAAAGGAGGACAGGTAATAGATAAACCCTCATAGAAGGGTATGGATAAGTTTCAAGTTTGCACTTTACTGTATTCTGTATTAAATTTCCGATATCTTTTGTTAAAGGGGTACTTCAGCACTGGGAAGATGAATGTGTATTTAAACTGGGTCATTTATGTAGTAGAAATTTGGTGCCTTCTAGACTGAGAAAAGACTGAATTTTTTTTGTCTCATGTGGATGAAAGACAACAACTCCCAGAATGCAATTGCTTCGCTGCCCTACGAGGCCACTCCCAAAGCCACAGCTATTGGTTATCCCTTGCCCACCATGACACCGCCCCACCGTCCAGTGGCGGCTGGTCAATAGAGGGCGCTGGGGCGCCGCCCCCATCAAAATTCCATAAATATACATGTATACAAAAATGATATAAAAATGAAAAAAAAAAAAAAAATAGTTTACTCATACGATGTGCCGGCTGTTAGTAAGAGTCTCAACATTTAATAAAAACTGGCTTTGATCGGTTAACTATTTTATATGTTCTTCAATATGTTTCATGCGGTTTCATGGGCGAGGGATGCCGGACAAATGGACATCTATCTGAGTACAAAAATCTACGGGCAGCATGTGACCTGAAGCTGGTCTCTAATTGGTTTCTTAAAGATCCTCCTCTGGGCGCAGGTCGCTGCGTCCCTGGAGAATCAGAATTGGATGCGTGTTATTTTATCCAATCTGATTGGTTCTCGTCACCTGTCATTCTACTTTCCGTTCTTGGCAACTAAAGTGAAAGTGCGCGGGCGACACAGTCACTCTGACTACGCCAAAACCTTATTAGGATGATCAGTTTCGTAGAGATGGCAGCAGTTAAACAAAATTCTTTCACAAATCTTTTTTGTTATCCTTTCCTCATTTCATTATATGTGGGAAATGAATGTGTAAAAAGATAAAAGTGAAGACACTGTTTTCTCTTTAATGCTTGAATTTAGTCAACATGCATCTTGATACTGCCCCCCCCCTCCGCCGAAAAAAAAACGCCCCCCAAAAATAATTATCACTAGCCGCCACTGCCACCGTCGTTTTGATATTCATAGTAATAAAATAATTTTGTTCAGTTAGAAAATAGACTCTACAATTAAAAACTGAACGTGTCTTTTCAATAACGTGTGAGTGAGCCAAACGAAAGTCACGACACACACATGCAGCAGGAGTCAGATTTCACTCATCACGAGCGAAGAGCCGAGGTAAGTGCGGCTTTCATTCTCAGAGCATGTCCAGTCTGGCGCGTTTTCAGATCATGTCTATGGAAGCTAAACTTTCATAGGAATTCATTGAAAAGTTGAAACACTCCCTTTGCTCCACACCGCTCCGCTATTAATGCTCGAGTGGCAGCGGCTGTATGCATTTACATTCTGAGAGTGAGATCCCTCCCCTGTGGGCGGGTTGATAACATGCAGAACTAGCTCCTGTAGTCTATATAGCCTCTGGTCAAAAAATCCTCCGATAACGCAAAATGACGATATTTGCATCATCTGAGGATTTTTTCCCAAAATAAAGTGCATAATTCTCTCGTCTCAGGGGGATATGAGGGGGAAAAGGACCATAATTTGAATATACTACCGGGTTTCTACTGAGCCTAAAGCCTAATGCTAAATCACTGAAGTAACCCTTTAATATTGTAGAAGTAAATTTTCTCTTGTTTTCTTATTGTTTTTCTCTCAATGTACAGGGATTCGTGATTTATCTCAACGCAAGGCTTTATTTTTTATTTTGTTCGTCACAGAAAAGAGATGTTTATTTTTTATCAAGAAACACATTCTTGTTTTAAAGATTAAACCTTTTGGTGCAATCAATGGGGAGGTAATGTCTTATTTTGTCATGGTAGTAATTACTCTGCTGGAGTTCTGATTTTATTTGACCGTAATCTTATAGCTTCTTTTTCAGGATCTGTCTTCTAAAATTCATGTTTTAAAAAGTAAATATCCCTCTGCTGCAGGAGATTTTAACGAAGCTCCTGACCTATGTCTGGATAGATTTCACCCAAAACGAGAGTCATGCAGATGTAACACTATTATTAATTATTTTTGTGGTAACCTTTCTCTATTAGATGCTTACATGTTTATGCATGTTGACAACCATTGTTCATATACTTGGTTTAGTAAGGATCTCTCAAAAAAATCGCATGTAGATGACTGGCTTATATCAGACTTTTGTCTCCTTTTATTGAGTCCAGTGGCATCTGTCCTACTCCCCTCCCAGATCATGCTTTTATCAACCTTATTTTATCTGATTCTGGTACTGGTTGTCATAGAAACCCTGGATACTGGAAACTAAATTGTTCCCTACTACAGATTCTCTCTTATTGTTTAGGTATTAAAGGATTAATTCACTTCAAAATGAAAATTTCCTGATAATTTACCCCCACACCGGTGAAGTGGGAGAAGAAAAGAGTAACTGTTACTTACACAATGTGTATCTTATATGATAAATTACATTTATATTTGAATGAATTATTACCACTTCAATAAACATCAGTGTGTATTTTACAAACTATAAATATATTGTTTTGCAATTACTTATGTGTATTTAAATGTCTGAAACCTGAAATAAACCTCATGTGGTTGATAACACTGAATAATTGCCATAAATGTCAAGTGCTGAGCACGTCGGTCTCTGGCTCAGCGCCAGCCAAAGCGATTTAGCAGTTGATCACCGGATACACTGAATTCTCGAATCACACCAGTGTGATCGTACGCGTCAAAGGGTTGTGCCAGCCAGGTACCAAAACAACCTGAACATTATGCACTTAATTTCTACCTTAAATAAGTTCATTTAGCCCATTTCTATTTATGCATAAAGTATTTTCCCATAATTAGACAGAGATTGCTAATAAAGGCTATATTTAGTTGTAACTTTTTCCTCACTGCGCTTCAGGTTTGAATGGGGTTGATGTTAATTATGCTGTATTTGTGTGCGTTTGGCATGTTTACATCTGCGGTCTCAACCATGACTGATATTAAACTAGGGCGGATGCCTGTCCAGTTGGCTTTTCTGGGCATCATGGGCACATTTGAACAACAAAAATGTTGTTAGGGTAGGCAGCTCACTGGTACTTAAAGGAGCACTCCCCTAGAGTTAAACAGTTGAGTTTTACGTTTTTGAATTCATTCAGCTGATCTCCGAGTCTGGTGGTAGCACTTTTAACATAGCTTAGCATAGATCATTGAATCTGATTAGACCGTTAGCATCTCGCTAAAAAATGACCAAAGACTTTTTCGATATTTTCCCTATTTATAGTTAGAAAAAAAGGGTTAGTTAAAGGTCCCATGGCATGGCATTTTTCTATTATTTTATAATGTTTCCTGAGGTGTACTTATATTGTTAGTATGACTTTTACATCATAAAATGTCATAATTTAGAAATAAAAGGCATTTTTTCAATACTGCTGTTTGCCCTGTGGCTGAATGCCGTGCTTCAAGAGGCGTGTCTGCTGTGAGACTTCAGTAAAAACGCCCACTGTTGTGATTGGCTGACATCTAGAACGATTCAGTCCGATTTGGTGAACTGATTCGGTTCACTAAAAAGAACCGGTTCAAAAGAAAGATCGTTTGCGAACCGGACATCACTAACGTACCAGAGACGGAGCTCAGCGATCGCTAACAAAGTTATTTATAGTACCTACTGAGTTATGAGAGCGCTGTCAGTCAGCGCTGTGAGTTTATTGTGTTTGTATCTGAGAGTTCTGAATAAACACGAGTCCCAATCACACCGACCCTGTCTTCATCATTACCAACTTTGTAACACATGCAAAGTACCATTACAGCTGTCGAGATGAACGAGTTAAAAGTAAGTGTTGATAATAGCATTATTTTATAAAATAAAATAAAAGCGTCAGTGACGCGCGTTGAGTACACAGAGCAAACAAAGACACAACAGCAGTAATCGAATGTAATCCAGTTTATTGTGGGGCTAGGCTGGCTAGCCCGAATATGCTCACGCTTAATTTACCCCCCTTCTGCTTAATCTCACGCCGCGTTTGGTGCCTCCGCTGTGGGCCAGATGCAGTACTGGGGGTCGGGGATATTGAAGGCCAACGGCCAGTGCAGCCCGAGCTTCGGCGTGTGTGAGGCCGATGTTGAGCAGAAACTCACGACTGTATGCACATTTTAGAACCGGTAGACGCGACGAGGACGTACAAAAACACTGACTCACAAGATAGAAAACACGAAAACACCGTTCTGTCGGAAGAGAGAGAAGCCGCTGCGTGTGCACGAATAATAAATAATTAGCTACACATCAGAAATTACTGATCACAGATCAGAAGGAACTGAAAAAAGACTTCTGTTTTCATTTGTACATCCAAACACTGAGAAACTGCCAGCATTCACTCGTTCACAAGTAACGTTAATGATCTCGAGTGTTTGCATGGGCGTGCCAGATTCTCTGGGCGGAGGAAAGGGAGGTAACCGTTCCTGCTTGGACGTCAAAACAGGAGGCTTCAGGATTGGCTCGTCTGGCCTGTCATTTTCTCAAAGGCAGAGAGAGACAGCCAGAACTCGGGTTTACACCGATCAACATTTCTATCCACTTGGGGACAATATTCAGGCTAGGGGAACTCATATTAATGTTGAAAAACCTCATAAAATGAAAATTTCATGCCATGGGACCTTTAAAGAACCTTTCCCAAAACGGTTCTTCAGGGAATCGCAGTGAAAACCCCTTTTTGGTTCTTCCTGGCACCTTTATTTTTAAGAGTGTATAGTGTAGTATTTGGTAATGTCTAAACAAGTATGGTAATACCATGGTACATGTACAAAAAAACCCACAGTCTTACAATAATGCTGTTCATACAGGCAGCTTGTTCTGGACTCATTTATAACATTGGTGGTTATAATGGACATGAATGGCTAAAAAAAGCAGAGACCTAAAAACCAATACTCCAACCAATGGACAACATTGACTCACATGAATGAATAGAGGAGTGACGCCAGCGCCACCTCACTGCAGGGCAGGGTAAGAACATTCACCCAAGTCAACACTGTCAATTTTGTTTTTTAAGAGCATGTGGAACACTATCAGTGTGTTAATTATGTTGTATTTGTGTGCGTTTGGCAGATTTACATCTGCGGTGGTAACCAAATGAATTAATTTCTTTCCCAAATGAAATAAAAAGAAATACGAAACAATCTGTCTCTGTTGTCTTCTTTTTAAATTGTATACACTCACCTAATAAGTGTTTGACCCCTTTTCGCCTTCAGAACTGCATTAATTCTACGTGGCATTGATTCAACAAGGTGCTGAAAGCATTCTTTAGAAATGTTGGCCCATATTGATAGGATAGCATCTTCCAGTTGATGGAGATTTGTGGGATGCACATCCAGGGCACGAAGCTCACGTTCCAGCACATCCCAAAGATGCTCTATTGGGTTGAGATCTGGTGACTGTGGGGGCCATTTTAGTACAGTGAACTCATTGTCATGTTCAAGAAACCAATTTGAAATGATTCGAGCTTTGTGACATGGTGCATTATCCTGCTGGAAGTAGCCATCAGAGGATGGGTACATGGTGGTCATAAAGGGATGGACATGGTCAGAAACAATGCTCAGGTAGGCTGTGGCATTTAAACGATGCCCAATTGGCACTAAGGGGCCTAAAGTGTGCCAAGAAAACATCCCCCACACCATTACACCACCACCACCAGCCTGCACAGTGGTAACAAGGCATGAGGGATCCATGTTCTCATTCTGTTTATGCCAAATTGTCTTGACCAGGACCACACCCCTAAATGCATTGAAGCAACTGCCATGTGATTGGTTGATTAGATAATTGCATTAATGAGAAATTGAACAGGTGTTCCTAATACTTTAGGTGAGTGTATATATATATATACATATATATATACATATTATATAATTTTAGTCTGAGTTTCTCTAAAATAAGCTTCTCTTATTTTGACTATTTACTCTCTTCCTGCTCTCAGTTTAGGAATTGGGTTTAACATCTAATTGAACTGACACTATCCATAAATGTATATACCAATTTTCTTTTCTAATAAGGAAGTATACACTTTTTTGATCAGATAAAGAAAAATTACACAAACCTTTTATCCAACCATAATCAACCTTTAAAAAAAATTACGGGTACAGTTTGTGTACCCAATGACACAAGTAATGATTATGTCCATACAGTTCTCAACATATGTATATCTCTCTTAGGAGAGACACAAACCCAGGTGAAACTCCTCAACTGGTCTGAATAAAAGAACAAGTTCAACACTTATTTTTTAAATATGAAGTGTGTTTAGAAGATGAGCTCTGACCTGACTATATTATGATTAGAACCCAAAAAGTTTACAGCCGTGTGAGTTCAAGTTCAAGTTCCGTTTATTTATAAAGCGCTTATAAAACAGCCACACGACTGACCAAAGTGCTGTACACAGGATCAGATAAAAAAAAAAAAGTACAACAACAAAAAAACTATAAACAGTCAGACCCCAGTTTAAACCGACCCCTTTGTCTTCTTCCTTACCATCACACGAACTTTACTACAAGGAGGATTAAACAACTCCACAAACAGCATTACCAGCTTCATGCATTACTAATCAAATTGACTTTATTTCTGTTTCACCATGATGGAGATAAGTGTTTGTTTTAGTTGGACTCTTGACCCTTGGCTCATTAACATGAGTTTTTTTTCCTTTTGGCTGCTTTAACTGTGTGTTTAAAAAAAAACACTTTAGTTGCCAAGACAAGCCAAAGAGAAAACGTGATATGGTGACTTTGGCTTATTAATGATGATGACATCATCATGTAGTGGCTGAATCTCTAATCTCATTTAGACTAAAATGTTCTGGTTATAGAGGTAATGTGTTATCAATTTTGTATTTACGGGATGTTATTTGTTATTCTACAGCATGTGATCCAGCACTGTAATGGTAATTGAATAATATTCAAGATTTTAAAATCATGTAGTGCTCAAAAGGTTTAAATCTACGGCATGACTTATACACATGCAAACATCAAGAATCAACATATTAATCTCAACAATGGTGACAATGAAAAGCTTCATGCTGCAATGCATGCTGGGTACCACCAATCAAAACTCCCCCATGGCTCCCAGCATGCCTTGCGGCATGAATAAATTATGCATCTGAATTGTGACTAATTTTCTTTAATTCTTACAATTTGCTTTTCCCAACTAAAACGAACACTTATCTCCATCATGGTGACCTAAAATTTCAATACCATTGAATTAAAAACTGTTAGTTCAATTAACAAAAAGTTTTTAATTAAATGCTGTTGAAATCTTAAGTACATTAAACTGGAAATGTTTTGTTTTTTCAACAAGACAAAATTAACTTTTTAGGGCAATGAGTTTCCATAAATTTTTTAAGTTCAATCAACCTGTATAGGCTTACAGTGAAGGTTCTGGTTGTTGGATCTCAAACTTCTGGAAGGAGTATGGGGTTGCAGCAATTCAGATAAATAAATGGGGGCTAAATCATGTGAAGATTTATAAGCAAATAGCAGGATTTTAAAATCAATTCTGAATTTAATAGGTAGCCAGTGAAGGGTCCTCAAAATTGGAGTGATGTGGGCGCTTTTACGACTATTATGAAGGAATCTAGCAGCAGCGTTCTGGACTAGTTGAATACGGGCAATTTGGGACTTAGAAATACAGTAGAGTGAATTGCAGTAGTCTAGACGTGAGGTAATGAAATTATGAACCGCCATCTCTAGGGTTTTGGGATTTAGGAAAAGTTTGATTTTTGACAGCAGGCGGAGATGGTGAAAACTAGATCCGATAACAGACGAGATGTGTTTGTCGAATTTTAAAGACTCATCTAGCAGAAGGCCCAGGTTCCGAACGAGTGAAGATCAGGGCTGGTGGCCTGAGAATTTTCGGTGGGCCCAAAAATTATGACTTCAGTTTTGTCCTCATTTACACATAGAAAATGTTGAGCTAGCCACGATTTAACCTCATCTAAGCAAATTAATAAGGAAGTACAGGCAGAAGGATAATTTTTCTTAATAGTTAAGTATATTTGGGTATCGTCTGCATACAAATGAAAAGATAATGTTAAAGAGAGATAATGCGAGCGTGTTTCTTTCACTCAACTGTGTGTCTCAGTTGTTTCTTACTGAAAGCTGTTTAATCTCACACAGAGACACTGAACTACCATAATAAACCATAAATCCAGCATAGAGGGGTTCAGTGAATGTGCTGTTGAATGTGTGTAGGTGTGTGAGTGTGAGTGTGTCAGAGACGCTGTAGAAGGACAGAGTGCCGGCCGGCCAGTTCAGATACACTCCTACTCTGTTAGAGCGACGTGAAGGGTCAGGTATTTCTGTCATCTCATTATTGTGTCTGACAGTGAAATCATTATTAAAACAGTTCAGACTCCAGGACTTTTCATTGTATCCAAACCAACAGTCATTACTTCGTCCTTTCCTGCTGATGCCTTTACATGCCAGTGATATATACACCCCATCCCTCCCGCTCCATTCAGCCTCCCAGTAACAGCGTCCAGACAGACTCTCTCTACACAGAACCTGAAGACACTCATCAAATCTCTCTGGATGATCAGGATACGGCTGCTCCTCTGACACAAATGATGCCTTTCTGTTCCTCTCAGACAGAGCGAGATGAGTGTTTGCTGTGTTTAAATCCAGTGTGAGGTCACATGCATCTGAACACAAGAAGATAGATGATAACATTTATAACAACAATGATTAAGGGGTTCTGGTGTGATTTGCATTATGTAGGTGTATTTCAGCTTTCAGGTGTCATTATGAGGACATTCCAACTGTCCTCGTAATTCAAATGGCTAAATACGCATCCTAAATAATGTTTACGAAGGTAAAATGTTTTCTATGGAGGGTTAAGTTTAGGGCTGGGGTTAGGGAAAATAGGCCTGGGTTAAAAACAATGATTTCTTGATTTTAATTGATTCTAATTTGATGAAATTAGATCCAAAGACTCTTAAATCCAAAGACTCTGTCTTTCAGTCTATGCTGTTTTCAGTTGAGGAATGAACAAAGAGGGGCACTTCAGCACTGGGAAGATGAATGTGTATTTAAACTTTGCATTTATGTAGTAGAAATGTGAAATTATTTTTGAATTTGGCGCCTTCTAGACTGAGAAAAGACAGAAAATGTATTTTTGTCTCATGTGGATAAAAAACAACAACTCCTAGAATGCACTTACTTCGCTGCCCTACGAGGCCACTCCCTACACCGCCCCCAACATTGTTTTGATCGTCATAATAATACAATAATTTCGTTCAGTTAGAGAATAAACACTACAATTAAAAACTGAATGTGTATTTTCAATAAAGTGTGAGTGAGCCGAACGAAAGTCACAGGACAAACGCAGCAGGAGTCAGATTTTTATTCAGCACGAGAGGGAAGTAAGATCTTAGCAGAGCTGAGATAAGAGCGACAGTCATTCAGTCTGGCGTGTTTTCTGATCGCATATGGAAAGCTAAATTTTCATAGGAATTCATTGCCCGAGGCCGAGCCGAGCATAGATATCCATAATAAAGGCTAGATGTCTCGTCCGTGCTGCTGGCCAATGGAGGTCGACGTCCGCACCTGGCGGCCATCTTGTCACAGTCAGCTCGCTCACTCGTAACAGAGTTTTCATGGGTGCTTGCACTTTTTAAATAACCATAACTTGCTCAATTTTCTACCGATTTTCTGTTTGGTTTGTTATAAACGGCAGAGATGTAGTTATGACACTGCATACTTGACTGCAAATTATTCATAATTTGTTCAAGCATCCATAATTATAGCCACGTTAATAACGTTTGTAAGAAACCAAACCATTTGTAAATCCATCAAGATTTCAGTGAGATAAGAGTTCATGCATGTTCATGCAGATCACTCGCCTTACATCAAGTACCACAGAGCCCTGCCTGTGACAAGATGGCCGCCGGTGATGACGTTAGAGACTCCGCCGTAAGACATCTAGCCTTTATTATGGATATCTATGGAGCCGAGCCCATTTACATTCTGTGAGTGAGATCTCTCCCCTGTGGGCGGGTTGAAAACATGCGGAACAGCTCCCTCTACTGGCTGTAGTTTTTAGCCTCTGCCCAAAAAATCCTTCAATGACTCAAAATGACTATATTTGCGTCATCAGAGGATTTTTTCCAGAAATAAAATGCATAATTCTCTCATATCAGGGGATATGAGGGGGAAAAATACCATAATTCAAATATATTACGGGGTTTCTACTGATACAAAGCTTAATCACTGAAGTGACCCTTTAATAAATCCCAATAAGCATCTGATATTTGAAATTTTATTAGGAATTGTAAACAGTAAATACCGTTTTGGCATTCTTTAATGTGGAGTGACATTGCTGTAGTGCCCTACATTCAAGCAATACGTGAACGGATCATATCCTCTGCTTTACCAGTTACAGCACAAAATAAATATGAATGAACACCAGAAGGAATGTTGAAACATACAGTGCAACTTACTGAAATGTATCATGTCACATGTAATCGCTCAGTCAGTGTGTCAACCGTCAATAAAACAGCTTGTAAACAAAGTCACGTTATCTCAGAAAAGCCATTTAATGTCCGTGAACTCAATAGTTATCTAGAAAAATAACTATACAGAGGAGCATTTTGCTAAATATAGGTACCATATTGCATATTGTATATGTATTTTTCTTAAACCTGTTTAATGTTTGCTTGAATAAACCTGTCATGTTTTTTGACAGCCACCATTTAAATGTTCATATTTTTTATATGAAACATTATTGTCATTAAACTCTATTTATATGATATTTAAAAATATATATTATAACATTATTATTTTAAAAACTTAATTTTGTGTCATTTCAATGTTAGTAGCCTACAAATCAGTTAATCCTCAAGCCACCCTCGCATAACAGCTCTTAATCCCACCCTCGTGGACACATTTGGGCACGAAGTTCTCAGGTGTGATTCCTCAATTTTTTTAAATAAATGTTATATCACCATCTTTGATAAAAATTAATTATATCAATGTATGCCTTTTTTGTGATTTTGGTTTTCTGTTTTTTATTTGACAAAAATAAAAAAATAAAACTCACTCTGTTATAGGCTCATTCAATGGCTTTCAATGAAATGCTTTTGTGGATGTGTTTGTGTGTGAGTGTGTGTGTGTGTGCGTGTGTGTGAGTGTTTGCCACATTGAGAATGTTGTATAGGCTCACTCCTTCATTTGTGTGGATGTATGATCTGCATTGTGTTGGATTTATGGATTTTTATTGGACAAATAAATAAAAAAATATGCTCGGAATTACAGTTTTTTCCATTCATTCCTGTGGGTGCCCATTTTTGTCCACAAAGGCGGGATTAAGGACTTTTCTTCTAGCACTTAACATTGTAGAATCGAGTCAATTTTTTTGTGTGTGTGTTCAGGTGGCAAACTTAGGAAAAGTAGCCAAGTATTGTACCGCTCAAAAAAAAAAGAAATGATTTTGCCCTCATTTGTCCAGAAGATGGCTTTTGGGTTAAAGGTGCAGTGAGTAGTATTTATGAGGATCTATTAACAGAAATGCAATATAATATATATAACTATGTTTTCATTGGCCTATAAAGACCTTTCATAATGAACCGTTATGTTTTTATTACATTAGAATGAGCCATTTCTATCTCCATACACCGCAGGTCCCCTTACAGTGAAATCGTCATTTTGCACTGTCATGTTTCTACAGTAGACCTAAAAAGACAAAAACTGCTCTATATAGAGCGCTAGCTATTCTCTACTGTCTCCGACGATTACATTTTTTCCTGTGTCAGCCCCCGTACCTTTTCTATGTTCTTTGAAAGTGAGGGGGTGAGCAGTGACTAATTGCAACCTCACCGTTAGATGCTGCTAAAATGCACACAGCGTACCTTTAATTTTAATTTTAATTTATCATAGTGATGTACCAACTGGAGTTCTATGAGGCGCCACGTAGGATTTAAATCAGACTTTGCTTATCAATACATACATAACACACATGCAAATACACCTATAAATTACTTGCATATACATACTATTGGATGTTCAAAATACATATATGAAATACACGTGCACACCAATATGAAATCCATACCAATACATATGTTGCTGCCTTCAAAGTGAACTCATGTATTTCAGCTTAATATGGTTCACAGTTCAAATATAAATATATATGAGGTTAAAAATCATATGTTTGAGGCAAATAGTATCTCATGGCCAATAAATAATAATTTCATGTTTATTTCTTTCTGTTAAAAACTTTGTAAGAGAAGGGGGGAACTTATTTTTTGTTCCGTGTGGAAATTATAATTGTTGCTGTGTGGACGCTGAATGGGTGCACTCGCTAAGATCAGGGAGATATGTGCTGCGGCTTGCGAGGCAGCTGTCTGAAAGCCACGGAAGATTGCAAGGTTATCTTTAAGTTTAACGTTGAAGCATGAAGATGAAACACCCTTAAGTTTACCCTCTCGGGTTCATGCGGCCAATGAGGTATATTTTTCCTTCCTTTTCATTATATTTGTGTTACGTGACTGTATACTGTCAGAAAAAAGGTACAGTGCTGTCACTGGGGCGGTACCCTAAGGTACAAAAGTGAAAAGGTACATCTTTGTACCTTACTCACCCCTAAATGGTACATATTAGTACCTTAAAAGGTACATATCAGTACTTTAAGAGTGCATATTAGTACCTTAAAGGTACATATTAGTACCTTAAAGGTACATATTACTACCTTTTCGGTTTTGTACCTTAGGGTACCGCCCCAGTGACAGCACCGTACCTTTTTTTATGACAGTGTATGTGTGTGTGTGTGTAACAAGCTGATTTCGATATTATTTTACATGGCATAAATGTATCCTTCATTTTATATGTAATTTCATCTTGTATTGTCTGCAAGTATGTTAAGAATTTAAGGTTAATTTACGTTTTTGCTGTGTTTATTTATATCAGTTCTGACGGCAATGTGGAAATGTGGCGATAAGGAAGCATGTAGAAACATGTTTGAAGACGTTGTCATCGAATAAATGCCCGTTAACAACCAGGAACGACTTGAGCCTTTATTAAACCTCGAGGGAGTAACAGTCAGAACTCAGCCTGCTTCGTGCTGGAGGAGAAGAGATCGGTGCCTGTAGCAACGGAGCCAGCGACGATCAGCTCGTTAACGTTAACCATCGTTAACTACGCTCAAACATCAAAGACAACTCGGACTGCATGCACGGAAAATCTGACAAGTGGCAAACGGAGTCCAGAAGTGTTGTGGGATCAAGCTACAAAGAAGTAACACATTTAAACAAGTTAAATGTTAAGAAGTAGTTTAATTCTGCTAACTTTAAAGGGACTCTAAAGTGCAAAAGGGGTTTAAGTGTATGTTTCTGCAATTCAAGTTTAAGTTTAAGTGAATGTTTATTTCTTTGTAAGGTGATTATACTAATTGCAAGTCTAATTACAAGTTAAAGGTCTCTAAGGCATTTTAAAGGGCAAGTTAGATTGTTTTCTTGGACATTGAAGGTCATTTCTTTATTTCATAAAGGGGAAAACAGTTCATAATTTGCATTAAGGTGTTTATAACACATTTTTAAGGTTATTCTTAACAGAGCTCATAGTTACAGTTAAATTTTATTATTTTTTTTGTAATCTTACAAACTCACAAGTAATTTGACCTTAAGTCGATACACATACATCATCTCAAGTAGTGAAATGGCTGAGCCTAAAGTCCAAGGAAGTGAAGCTGTGAAGTTGCAGGAGCAAGCAAGTCCTGATGAAGAAACGGTAGACTTAAGCCCGCAGCAAGAGACAAATACAAGTCAAGTAGTTGAAGAAGATGCTTTGAGAAAAAGCCAAAGAACCAGAAAGCTTACTGAAAAGGGCCAAGCTCTACACGAAGAAAGAGTGAATAAGCTTCAGTGTCGCTTTAAGACCAATTATGACAAATGGAAAGATATTGCCAAACAAGCTAAGAGAGCGCTCGATGCATCTTGCACTGCTAGCTTACAAGATCACATCGTAAAGGTCCAAAATGCTTCAGGAGAAGTAAAGCAAACCTATCACGAGTTGCGCAGTTACGACACTCCTGACAGTGATACCCGTCGTCGAGTAGACACGTCATGCTGTTTCTGTAAGGATAATAGAACATGCAGCGGAGATTCTTAAAGAAGAGGAAAGTAGTAAATACCCAGGTAAAAGGTCAACTCACTGGAGTGAGGCTGGCTCAGTGTTCCAATCAGCAGCATCTCACAGGTCTAAACGTACGGGTAGTGCAATCACACGTTCAAGCCATTCAAGCAAGTCATCTGCAAAGAAACAAGAAGCAGCAGCAGAACTGGCTGCAACTGAAGCCACCTTGAAAGTGATGCAAGACATGGAGCGTGAGCAAAGGGAACTTGAAAATCTTGAAGCTGAAAACAGGAAAAGACTTGCACAACAAGAAGCAGAAAATGCTGAAAAACAAAAGACATTAGAAGAAAAGCGAAGGCAGATAGAACGCTAAGAGACTGTCAAGAAAATGAAAGCTGCCAAAGCACGTCTGGAAGTCTACGAACAAGGATCAACTTCAGATGAAGAAATATCAGACCTTCTACACAGTAAGTCAAAGTCTAAAGAAGTTGCACCTTACCTGGTTAGTTTGCCTGAACTTCACCTTGCACAACCCACTGCTAACCCGCAACAACGCACTGTGCCACAAGAGGCCACGAGACAGCAACATGCAACCAATGTTACACAAGAAGATAGCACTATGGCATTAGCCAGAGCGTTAGCAGAGTCGATCAACATAAGCTGTTTGCCAGTACCAGAACCTTCAGTCTTCATTGGAGACCCACTCAAGTACAAGGATTGGAAAATGTCTTTTCAAACCCTGATAGACAGAAAGAACATCCCAGTAAATGAAAAGCTCTACTACCTCCGTAACTATGTTGGTGGGCCAGCAAGAAAAGCAATTGAGAGCTATTTCCTGTTGGGAACGGATACCACGTATCTTGCAGCATGGGACATTCTGGAGGAAAGGTATGGAAGCTCATTTGTTATCGCCAAAGCCTTCAGGGATAAGCTCACATCATGGCCAAGGATTGGACCAAAGGACAGCGCTGAATTACGAGAATTCTCAGACTTTCTCAGAGGCTGTGAAACAGCAATGTTCCAGATTAAGAATCTTGAAGTTCTCAACAACTGCAGCGAAAACCAGAAAATACTCAGCAAGCTTCCTGATTGGCTAACGGCAAGATGGAATAGAAAAGTAATTGAGATACAAGAGCAAAGTGGATCATTTCCAACATTCAGCAACTTTGTCGACTTCGTCACAAGAGAGGCCAAGATAGCATGCAATCCAGTAACGTCGCTTCATGCACTAAAGGCAAGTGTCTCTGAAAAAACAAAGTTCACAAAGACCCGAAGTGTTGACGCAAAGGTGCTAGCAAGCAGTTCAGTAGAGAAACCAGACACTAAGAGATGTATCTTCTGTGAAAGACCAAACCATGGAATTCATGTTTGCCGAAAGTTCATGGACAAGTCAATCACAGATAGAGTCAAGTTTGTACAAACAAAGGGATTGTGCTTTGGATGTCTCAGCCCTGGTCACCATTCAAAGAAATGTGAAATGAGAAGTGTTTGTAACACATGCAAGGGGAAACATCCAACATGCTTACACCAGGAGCGTGACAAGGAAGTTAAAAGGACAACGGATTCTAACAAGGAACAAAAGGACAAAAGGGAAACCAAACAACCAAGTACAGAAACACCAAACGAGGCAATATCCAACCGGGTTGTACATAACACTAACAGTGATCTCACATCCACAATCATTCCAGTTTGGTTGTCCACTACAAGCGATCCAGAACACGAGGTTCTTGTCTATGCCCTTCTGGACAGTCAGAGCGACACCACATTCGTTCTTCAAGAAAAGGCAGACGCTCTAGTCACAGAAAAGATACAAGTGCAGTTGAAACTTTCCACACTGTCATCCAGGGATGCAGTCATTTCAAGCCAAAAGCTATTTGGGCTACAAGTCAGAGGCTTCTACACATCCAAGAGAATCCCTCTCCCAACGACATACACAAGAGACTTTATCCCTGCTAATCTAACTCATATTCCCACACCTAAAACAGCAAGAGCATGGCCTCACTTAGAGAACCTTGCTGAAGAGATTGCTCCCATGATAGAGTGTGATGTCGGCCTGCTTATAGGGTACAACTGTTCGCAAGCTCTGCTACCCAGAGAAGTGGTGTCAGGAAGGGACAATGAACCATTCGCTCAAAGAACAGACCTTGGCTGGACTATAGTCGGTGGAACTGATCCCTGTGTGGATTATGGTGACACTATAGGAAGCAGCCATAGAGTCATAGTCAAAGAAGTGACACCTTCTGTTCATGCACCAAATCTCATACCAAATGAAGTCATGTACGTCTGTCGTACACAAGTTAAAGAGCTAGTCACACCACTAGATGTGATCAAAGTACTGGAGTCCGATTTCAATGAACGCTGCGTGAAGGACTCTCACTTCTCCCAAGAGGATCTGCGTTTCATTTCCATAATGGAGGAAGGAGTAAAAATGAAAGCAAATGGTCACTGTGAGTTGCCCTTGCCCTTTAAGAAGGACAAACCAAACCTGCCAGACAATAAAATATGTGCCGAACACAGACTCAAATGTCTAAAGAAAAGATTTGAGAAAGACAAGCAATACCACAAAGACTATGCAACATTCATGAATGAAACGATAACACGCGGAGATGCGGAAAAGGTTCCACCTGACGAACTGAACAAAAACCCCTCCTGGTACATTCCTCACCATGGGGTCTACCACCCCCAGAAACCTGGAAAAATAAGAGTCGTGTTCGACTGCTCGGCAAAGTACGAAGGTGTGTCATTAAATGACTTTGCATGCAGGTAGGTGTTCTATGTCGGTTTCGTAAGGGTCAAGTAGCAGTGATGTGCGACATAGAACGCATGTTTCATCAATTCCATGTCAAGCCAGAAGAACAAGACTACTTCCGCTTTCTGTGGTGGGACAATGGGGACTTCTACTCCAACCCCTCCGTCTACCGTATGCGGGTCCATCTTTTTGGAGCTGCTTCATCGCCCGGCTGCGCAAACTACGGCCTCAAGTACATCGCAGCTCAAGGTCAAGGTCATTTCAATGATGCCACAATTCGTTTCATTGAGAGGAACTTCTATGTGGATGATGGCCTAATAAGTGCCACTCAGAAGAAGAGGCAATCCAGTTGGTAAACGAAGTAAGACAACTCTGCAATAAAGGCAAGTTGCGACTTCATAAGTTCATATCAAACAGCCAACAAGTATTGGCATCCCTCCCAAAGGAAGACTTAGACCTAGCTCTTGGCGAACAACAGATTGAGAGAGCTCTAGGCGTCAAATGGTGTGTCGTCTCAGATCATTTCCAGTTTCGAGTAGTCGTGAATGAACGCCCTCTCTCCAGAAGAGGAGTTTTGTCGACAGTAGCCTCTATCTTCGATCCACTTGGCTTTGTGGCGCCTTTCGTCCTACTCGGGAAACAAATACTTCAACAGATGTGTCGTGAGAAGATTGACTGGGATGAGACACTGTCAAATGAGCTAAGGCCACGGTGGGAGTCCTGGTTGTTGGATTTACAGAACTTAGCCAATGTCAAGATTGAGCGATGCTACCTACCAGTAGATTTCAAGACAGTTCAAAGGTATGAAGTCCACCATTTTTCAGACGCAAGTGTCACGGGGTATGGAGTCTGTACCTATCTAAGAGCAACCAGCATAACAGGACAGATACATTGCGTCCTAGTCATGGCCAAGGCCAGAGTATCTCCCACAAAGGTAACCACGGTGCCAAGACTCGAGCTGTCCGCAGCAGTTGTAGCAGTACGCACAAGTGACATGCTCAGAGGAGAATTGGAGCTTGAAGATGCCCAGGAATTCTTCTGGACGGATTCAAATGTCGTTTTGGGATACATTAACAATGACGCAAAACAGTTTCATATCTTCGTAGCTAATCGCATACAGCGCATCAAGGAAAGTACAAAACCAACCCAGTGGAAATACGTGATGTCAGAAGACAATCCCGCTGACCATGCGTCACGAGGGCTTAAGGCAAAAGAACTTATTGCTTCCAATTGGTTTAGTGGTCCAGAGTTTCTCTGGCAGGAAGAGCTTCCAAGCGGTGAGGTTAAGGTGAGAGAACTTGATGTCAAAGATCCAGAGGTGCGCAGGGTCATTGTACACCAGACCTCAACCACAACAGATTCGCTCACTAATCGCTTCCTTAAGTTTTCAAGCTGGACAAGATTAGTGAAAGCAATCGCCAGACTCCAAAGATTTCTCAAGGAGTTTAAGGGTACAAGACAGAGGACCAATGAAACCACAAGTCTCGAGGAAAGACAGGATGCGGAACTTATCATCATGCTCATTGTACAAAGAGAAATCTTCTCCAAAGAGATCAATGATCTTGAGTCACAAAGAGAGATGACCAAAGACAAAACCAGTAGGCTATACCGACTCAATCCCTACTTAGACCACAGGGGCATCCTTAGAGTGGGAGGTCGATTAGAGCACGCTGCCATGCATCCACACATCAAACATCCAGTCATTCTACCAAAAAACAACCACATAACAAGGTTACTGATTGATCACTATCACAGACAAGTGCAACATCAGGGGCGTGGCATGACTATAAACGAGTTGAGATCAAATGGCATCTGGATCCTAGGATGTAGTCAAGCTGTATCATCAGTCATCTACCGCTGCATCAAGTGCAGAAGGTTTAGACGTCACACTGAAGAACAAAAAATGGCAGACCTGCCGCGGGAGAGAATGGAGACAACTCCTCCGTTCACGTATTGTGGGATGGATTGTTTTGGTCCATTTTACATCAAAGAAGGTCGAAAAGAGCTGAAACGTTATGGACTATTGTTCACATTGTTCACATCTCGTGCAGTGCACATAGAGTTACTTGACGATCTATCAACCGATGCATTCATCAACTCACTTCGTGCATTCATTGCCCTACGTGGAAACGTTCGCCAACTCCAGTCAGATCAGGGCACCAATTTTGTTGGAGCGAGGCGTGAATTCTTGAAAGCAGTAAATGAAATGGATCAAGAATGCCTTAAACAACTAGGATGCGAGTTTGTCATGAACCCTCCCTCTGCTAGCCATATGGGTGGAGTTTGGGAAAGGCAGATCCGGACCATCAGAAGTGTGTTAACATCTATCCTGGATCAGTCATCCCGAACACTTGACAGTTCATCCTTACGGACTTATCTTTATGAAGTGATGGCAATCATAAACAGCCGACCTATGACAGCCCACTTACTCAGCGACCCAACAGGTCCTCAACCTCTTACGCCCAACTTACTTCTGACAATGAAGTCCTCAATAATCTTGCCTCCACCTGGAAACTTCGTAAAGGAAGACCTCTACCTCCGCAAGAGATGGCGTAGAGTCCAATACCTGGCCAATGAATTTTGGCAAAGATGGAAAAGGGAGTACTTATTGAGTTTACAACAAAGACAGAAATGGCACAAGACAAGGAGAAATGCGAAAGTCAATGATATAGTAATTGTACAAGACAATACTGCACCCAGAAATGAATGGAAGCTGGCTAAGGTCGCCACTGTGTATCCAGCTGAAGATGGATGTGTGCGGAAGGTCCAGTTATTGATCAGCGACTCCGCATTAGATGACCAAGGAAAGAGACTCAGCAAACCAGTCTATCTGGAGAGACCTATTCACAAGACAGTCACATTACTTGAAGCTGACTAACATAACTTAACTTACAGTAATCGCTTACACATAGTTCGTTGGTTGAAATCACAAGTGATTTAGTGGGAGTGTTGCTGCCTTCAAAGTGAACTCATGTATTTCAGCTTAATATGGTTCACAGTTAAAATATAAATATATATGAGGTTAAAAATCATATGTTTGAGGCAAATAGTATCTCATGGCCAATAAATAATAATTTCATGTTTATTTCTTTCTGTTAAAAACTTTGTAAGAGAAGGGGGGAACTTATTTTTTGTTCAGTGTGGAAATTATAATTGTTGCTGTGTGGACGCTGAATGGGTGCACTCGCTAAGATATGTGGGAGATATGTGCTGCGGCTTGGGAGGCAGCTGTCTGAAAGCCACGGAAGATTGCAAGGTTATCTTTAAGTTTAACGTTGAAGCATGAAGATGAAACACCCTTAAGTTTACCCTCTCGGGTTCATGCGGCCAATGAGGTATATTTTTCCTTCCTTTTCATTATATTTGTGTTACGTGACTGTATGTGTGTGTGTGTGTAACAAGCTGATTTCTATATTATTTTACATGGCATAAATGTATCCTTCATTTTATATGTAATTTCATCTTGTATTGTCTGCAAGTATGTTAAGAATTTAAGGTTAATTTACGTTTTTGCTGTGTTTATTTATATCAGTTCTGACGGCAATGTGGAAATGTGGCGATAAGGAAGCATGTAGAAACATGTTTGAAGACGTTGTCATCGAATAAATGCCCGTTAACAACCAGGAACGACTTGAGCCTTTATTAAACCTCGAGGGAGTAACAACATATGTTAGTAATGAATGCATACACACTTGTGAATAATTTGCATATACATATAAACTTGACGCACGCATTGACCTATAAATACTCGCATATACATATAAACTTCCATGCATATACACCTATAAACACTCGCACATACATATAAACTCGATGCGCGCATACACATCCAAAAAACACTCGTGCATACATACAAAATAAAACGTGGATGCATGCTTTAGTTGTGTATATATGTATATGCGAGTGATTTCATATATGGATGTGCGTGAACTTTTCAGTGCAAACGGAAGGCATTTCAGTGTAAAAGGAAGTCATTTGTGTGTACACGGAAGTAACCTGCATTTGCAATTTTGCAATCATGGCGAGGGATCGTGCTACAACTGAAGCAATTAGCGAAATGTGCTTGCTTCGCCCACTATTATAAGATCAATTGCTAATTCAGTTGAATCGTTTGTGTTGCCTTCTGTTCAACTGCAGTCAGAATCAGAAACTGAATTGCGGGCTTTGTTTCGGCCATCGGCGCCTGCTATACAAAGCATCAATAACAGGCCAACATCATCTGCCGGCGAAGTTCACGGACCACGATATCACACTCGCCAGCAGTATGGGAATTGCCAAAAATAAAAATTTTTGGTTCCCAGAACGTTCTGAGAACGTTAGTTTCTGGTTCCCAGAACGTTCTCAGAACGTTCCCAGAACAGACATTCTAACGTTCTCTATTGGTTAGCCAGGAAAGTTTTCTTTACGTAAATAGAACGTTCCCTGTTGGTTTGGAGAACATTCCCCTAACCTTCCCAGAACGTTCCCCTAACCTCTTTACTCCGATATAATTTACCCTGCTGTACGTAATCGTCCAGCAATGCCCGCGTCCCATAGGGTATAAGCGGCATGGAAAAAGGATGAATGGACGTCAATAATCAGTAGCGACTACAATCCATGTCTTGTTTTGAACTTATTTAATCAATATAAATAATTCAAGCACATAAACCTTAATATGGAGGATTACATAAGATTGAATTATGCATTAATATGTACATTTCGTAACTTGTATCACTGACACCTACTACCACAACCAGGTTTTACGTTTAAGTGCCAAATAACAATGACTTCAACACAATATGTGGTTTTTAAATATGAATTCACAGACATTAATAATGAATAAAGATGACTTTAACTGGGATAACATTGCATTATTTTCTTACCACTGAATTAACGGAACGTAGCTTCTCTCTTTTGGTCAGTAAACCAAAACTCCTCGGTTAACATCATGTTGTCTTCAATTACGTGTCAAATCTCTCTGAAATCACACTATTTACACTGGTATATTTATTAATTATAACCCATTATTCAATAAAGATCGATAAACTAATGTTAGTCAGTCGGTAAAAACGAAATGACCCTTCATTTTTAAATTACGCGAGTGCGCGTCTTTCTGTGGAAGACGAAAGAAAGCCCGTGCTGGAGAAGCAGTAACGAAATATACAAATAAACCTGCGGATATATTATAAAAAATTTAAATCTAAAAATAACCTGCAGGGAACGTTCTGGGAAGGTTCTCTTTAGGTTATAAAATAACACCTCAAAAATAACCTGCATGGAATGTTCTGGGAACGTTCTCTTTTGGTTACAAAAACACAACCAATAAAGAACGTTCCCAGAATGTTCTTATTTGGTTCCCTACAAAAATAACCAAACGGGAACCATATGGGAACGTTATAGGGGAATGTTCTGTGTTTACTCTTCATTGCACCTTGCACAAGCAAATAAAACACTAACAAACGTAACAGCTATTAAGGTCACTCTGAAATTCATGTCGATCTGCATGAGGAAGACATTCCTTAATGACTTCCGTTTACACTGAAATGCCTTCCGTTTGCACTGAAAAGTTGACGCACATCCACATATGAAATCACTTGCATTAACATATATACACAACTAAAGCATGCATCTACGTTTTATTTTGTATGTATGCGCAAGTGTTTTATGGATGTGTATGCGCACATCAAGTTTATATGTATGTGCGAGTGTTTATAGGTGTAAATGCATGGAAGTTTATATGTATGTGCGAGTGTGTATAGGTGTGTCTGCGTGCAGTGAGTGTATATGTATGTGCGAATGTGACTGCTCCTCCTCATCTTAAATGGAATGTAATTATGAAACATTGTCATTAGTAGGCTAAAATATGAGTCTGATTAATTAATCAATTCACCTACACAGTGTCATGTCATCTTTATCACAGTGCAAAGTATCTGTCTCACCTGCTGGTTGGCTTTTTCGCAGCCAACCCTGCAGTGATGTGCTGCCCTTTGCTGCCTCCCTGAATCGTCTCTCCCTTTCCTGAATCCGCCTCTTTTCAGTGGGCATCTTGGCTTCAAACAATACCCAAAATAGTGATAGGATTTAGGCATTTAACCATTTTGAATAAAATAATGAATGTGATGCATTACTTCCATCATTCATTCTTCTTGCTAAAACGAAATGTGAGAAACTAACTATCAGCAGACATGTAGCTTAGTTTGCCTAATGCCTACCAAAAAATAGTAGCCTAGGCTGCTTGTCTGCAAGCTATCTGTCTGATTATTTAGGCTAAACCTGGCAAACTCATTCTGGATTTATGAAGATTTTAATTAATTTCATAAAACTTGATGAGGATCATCCGTTTGTTATACCTTTCCGACAACGTTAAATCGTCTCACCCGAAAACCGCGACAATCTCCTTCTAGTGCCGGTCGCATGCAGATTTTTTTTAATCTAGGCCTACGTGAAATTCTGCATCCATTGTGCGATTTTTTTTATTTATTTTTTTCCACCTCGGAAGGGCAACGTGAGTCGAGAAGGGCATATGGGCAGTTGGCCGGGCAAACTGAGCAACCCCCTTGTGCACGTGCCTGCAAGTGTGTATGCATTCATTACTAACATAATATGTATTGTTATCGATTTCATATTAGTGTGCACGTGTATTTGGAAATTTGCCATGCACTGTACCTGACAGGCCTCAATTCATTGATATTGAATCAAAAGCTTGTGAATCAAAATTTAATTTGTGAAATTTGTGTCAATGCCCAGCCCAGTGTGTGTGTGTGTGTGTGTGTGTGCGCGCGTGCGTGTCCTACATTTCTGTGGTCCTGCTATAATCCTGAACTCTCCTACATGATCCACACTAAAAAATAAAATAAAAAAACACAGAAATTGTCACACATAATTTACATAATAACAAAAACAACATAATAAACTAATAATAAAAACATTTAAAGAAAATAAGTTTTAGTTTAGTTTCCTCTACTTAAATTTTGGGGTCAATTACTCAAGTGAAAAAAATGGCACCCCTCTCATAATTATTTATATAAAATACTTACATATTGTAGAAAATCTTTTCTTAGTTTATCACTATAGATCAATCAAATAACACATTACCTAATCAAATTTGCACTGCATAGATGGCATACAAGCTTCTTCTGAAGGGGCATCTAGATGTATTTACACATGTTATTTAATGCAGCTCAGATGCTGAATGAATGCATTTGCACTGCAGTTACAATATTTTATTGCATAAATATTTTAAATATAACATTTTGAATATAGAAGCAGGGCTCGACATTAACGATTGTCCAGGACAAGTGGTTTTTGAAGGGGCAAGTGAAAGATAAATTTGCTTGCCGACTGGAAAAGTAGCCTTTGTCAATAACAACGTCAATAACAAAAAATAACCAGGGCAGTACTTGTCACTCTGCCATCGAATGTCCAGAGATGGCTCCAGCCCCTGTCAAGAGATGGCTCCAGCCTCTGACCAGAGTCAAGAGATGGCTTCAACTCCTGTTCAGAGTCCCGAGATGGCTCCAGTCCCTGTCCAGCGTCCCGTGAAGGCTCCAGCCCCTGTCCAGAGTCCAGAGATGGCCTCAGCCCATGTCCAGACTCCAGAGATGAGACCAGCCCCTATCCAGAGTCCCGTAAAGGCTCCAGCCCCTGTCCAGATTCAAGAGATGGTTCCAGCCCCTGTCCAGAGTCCAAAAATAGCTCCAGTCCCTATCCAGAGTCTCGTAAAGGCTCCAGCCCCTGTCCAGATTCCAGAGATTGCTCCAGCCCCAGTCCAGAGTCCCGAGATGGCTCCAGCCCCTTTCCAGAGTCCCGTAAAGGCTCCAGCCCCAGTCCAGAGTCCCGAGATGGCTCCAGCCCCTATCCAGAGTCCCGTAAAGGCTCCAGCCCGTGTCCAGATTCCAGAGATGGTTCCAGCCCCTGTCCAGAGTCCAAAAATAGCTCCAGCCCCTATCCAGAGTCTCGTAAAGGCTCCAGCCCCTGTCCAGATTCCAGAGTTTGCTCCAGCCCCAGTCCAGAGTCCCGAGATGGCTCCAGCCCCTTTCCAGAGTCCAGGATTGGCTCCAGTCCCTGACAAGATTCCAGAGATGGCTCCAGCTCCTGTCCAGAGTCCCGAGATGACTCCAGCCCCGTCCAGAGATGGCACCAGCTCCTGTCCAGAGTCCCGAGATGGCTCCAGCCCCTGTCCAGAATCCCGAGATGGCTCCAGCCCCTGTCCAGAGTCCAGAGATGGCTCCAGTCCCTTTCTAGAGTCCCAAGATTGTTTCAGCCCCTGTCCATAGTCCAGAGATGGCTCCAGCCCCTGTCCAGTGTCCAAAGATGGCTCCAGCCCCTGACCAGAGTCCCGAGATGGCTCCAGGCCCTGACAAGATTCCCGTAAAGGCTCCATCTCATGTGAGATGGTGGTCCAGTGGGTTAAACCATGGACCTGATATGCAGAAGGTTGCTGGTTCGATCCCAGCGGTCACCACCAGTGTGTCCTTGAGCAAGGCACTTTACTCCATGTTGCTCCAGGGGGATTGTACCTGTAACAAGGGCATAAAAGCGATTTTCTGCCAAATGCATAAATATAAGACAAGATTGCAGAGATGGCTCCAGCTCCTGTCCAGAGTCCTGTGAAGGCTCCGGCCCCTGTCCAGAGTCCAGAGATGGTTCAAGCCCCTTTCCAGATATGATTCCAGCCCCTGTCCAGAGATGGCTCCAGCCCCTATCCAGAGTCCCGTGAAGGCTCCGGCCCCTGTCCAGAGTCCAGAGATGGTTCAAGCCCCTTTCCAGATATGACTCCAGCCCCTGTCCAGAGTCCAGAGATGGCTCCAGCCCCTGTCCAGAGTCCAGAGATGGTTCAAGCCCCTTTCCAGATATGACTCCAGCCCCTGTCCAGAGTCCAGAGATGGCTCCAGCCCCTATCCAGAGTCCTGTAAAGGCTCCAGCTCCTGTCCAGATTCCAGAGATGGTTCCAGTCCCTGTCCAGAGTCCAAAGATGGCTCCAGCCCCTATCCAGAGTCCCGTAAAGGCTCCAGCCCCTGTCCAGATTCCAGAGATTGCTCCAGCCCCTGTCCAGAGTCCAGAAATGGCTCCAGCCCCTGTCCAGAGTCCCGAGATGGCTCCAGCCCCTTTCCAGAGTCCAGAGATGGCTCCAGCCCCTGACAAGATTCCAGAGATGGCTCCAGCTCCTGTCCAGAGTCCTGAGATGGCTCCAGCCCCTTTCCAGAGTCCAGAGATGGCTCCAGCCCCTGTCCAGAGTCCCGTGAAGGCTCCGGCCCCTGTCCAGAGTCCAGAGATGGCTCCAGCCCCTGACCAGATTCCAGAGATGGCTCCAGCCCCTGTCCAGGGGCCAGAGATGGCTCCAGCCCCTGTCCATAGTCCAGCTCCTGAGTCGCTCTAGTGTCGGCTCCAGCCCCTGAGTCTTCAGAGTATGTACAACTGACCAGCATGGCTACAGCTACATGTCCACAGCCACAGAGGCCATCGCTAAGATGCTCAGCCCCGAACTGCTGGTTCTAGTCCTAGTCCCCTGAACTCTCCTCCATTCTCTCCCTGTTTGTTTCTATGGCCACTGATTGAGTTAGTTCTGTTCAGGTGTATCTTATTAATTAATCTCATTAGTTCCTCTTGTTTGGTGTGTACTTAAGCCCTGGGTTTCCGACAAAGCTACAGCAGAACAGTTGCACATCTCAGAGCAAGTTTAATTACTCAATGATTCAGTGTTATTGGATGAAATAGCTGAGTTCCAAATTATGTTTAAAAGCAAATTGAGTGTTTTAAAAGATATTGATCAATATCTTTGGAAGCATAGTCATTTTGTAAAAGCCACTTCAACAGCAAAAGCGCAACTGCCTTTGAATACAATTGCGTATCATGTTGCACAATGCAAGAAATCACAAGATTGCAGAATAATTTATTTTTCCTGCTGCCATAGACATTGTGTCAATTATGCTTGATGAGGGTCATGAAATTAAAGACCATCCCAGTGTCTAATGACACTACATCAAGGCGAATGACTTGGAAGAATAGCTCATTGAGAAAATAGACTTTATATGACTCTATAGCGCACATGTACAAAAAGCATGATTGTTCAGAATGATTGTTAGTGTTGAACATACTTGAGTTTGTCCAGTCTGTAGATTGGATCAGAGAGCAGCTTGACTAATGATTGTCCTGGGTTATTGTAGCTCAAATCCAGCTCTCTCAGGTGTGAGGGGTTCGAACTCAGAGCTGAAGCCAGATAACAACAGCCTTCCTCTGTCACCATACAGCCAGATAATCTACAAACACACACACTCAATCACATGAAATCATAATTACATGTTTAATTGTATTTTTTGACATTCATGCAAATCAACATGAATATAGTGTCTGTGTGATTTAGTGTTTGTTTCTTTAATCTTTCAATATTTTTTTGGTCATGGTAGTTGAGGACCATAAAATCAACTAATTAGTTACCCATGAAAAGATATTGGCTGGTCTTTACTCTCTAAAGAATGGAGACCATCTTAAATTGTCACAACAGGAGTGTTCAGATTTCTGTAACTCATTTAAATAAAACAATTCAAAAAGTTTTTGAAAGACATGATGGGGGAGTTAATGATGACCAATTTTTTTTCTGGGTGAATTGTTCCTTTAGGATACACTGGGGTCTGCTGATAGATTACAAACACACAGAAGAGCAGGGTCAGAGCAGAGGGAATCTTTACATTTCATAACTAAGTGAACTTTTATCTGTTTGTTTTTTACCTCAGTATGTTGAGTTGACAGTGTGAACTCTTCAGTCCATCAGAGAGTAGCTTCACTCCTGAATCATACAGGTCACTGTTACTCAGGTCAAGCTCTCTCAGGGAGGAGTTTGATGATTGTAGAAACGAAGACAAACTTTCACAGCACTGATCAGTGAGATTACAGTCAGCAAGTCTATAACAAAAGATGAAATATCGTTCAAGAAGAGATTTTATTTAGGAGATAGTGGATTAAAATAGTGTTTTCCATATTCTGCACATTATTGATCACATATTTATAACATAATTAATACTGTGTTGCACACATATTCACAGCTGGTCACACCAAAAGGTTTTCCCCATAGCGCTCAGCGCAGCATTAAGTGTAGCTTTTGAAAGGATCACAAGTTTAACAAACCAATACATTTCCCTTGACGATCATATGCCGAACTAGATAGTTTGTCCTTTAACTATTCATTTAACTCAGTATGAAAAAAAGGGAATCAGGTCCAGGTCAGAATATTGGGTCTGCGAGGCAAGTTCCAAAAAGTTTGCAGTGTGAGTGAGGCGGATTAAACGGAAGCGTGCTGTAGTTACATCTTGAACTAGCTGGTTCACGGTGACTGGAGTGGACAGGAACTGAAGTCTCAAGACAGGAACAAAATCAGGGATTTCACTAATGGAGACTCGGTAAGATCTCTCACTCAAACGGAGTCTGGACATGAGGAGAGCTGCCTTGATGGCCATTATAGGTGGGTCCGCTCAGGTCTGCGCTATTAGAGACAGCTTTCCTTGCCTGAAGAAAAACTGGAGCACTTGCCATGATGGTATTGAATGCTGCCGTTGCATAGTCGTGAGGAGGGAAGCTGGCATTTGTTTCACCCACAGTGATGGACGAACCATTTAGCAACAGTACATGATCAAGATGACGCTCCAGGGAAAAGGTGGAAGCTGACGTCAACATCTGTTAATAAAGATGATCATCTATGCCGCCCCAAAAATGGAGAGGAACATATTCGCTGGGTCAAAAGATCTGATGTCGATGGTTGCTGTTGTCAGTTAATGGTCTGGTCTTCTGTCATGAAACAGAAGAATGCAAACACAGGTAATCATCTGAAAAGTATTTATTTAACACTGAGTTTCTGGTTAGCAGATCCTAATTGTGATACTGGTTTGAGAATGTCAGTCTTATCTGTACTGCAGGTTTCTGAGAGAGGTGGCTGAAGGACTGAATACAGGCTGATGAAGAGAACGGATCTCTGAAGAGGAAGAGGTTGTAACAGTTTGATGCAAAGGTAAGTAATCCACAGGTAGGTAGTCAGGTAGGCCTTTAGGGTAGAACAAACAAGACAAGACAACGTGAGGTGGAAAGTGACTGCTTAATAAAGGGTAAGATAATGATGGTGATTACTGAGAGGTGCGGGTGATGGTGGAGTGTGCGCAGGTGGTAAGCAGGGAGGATTCTGGGAGTTGTAGTGCTGAGGGTGACTGAGCTGGTGACTTGGATAAAGGTGAATGAGATGGTGACTGTGACAATAAGCACAGGCTCACAGTCTTGACATTTAATAGTTTGCTTGAATTCATTCTAAACAAACACATACACAAGTTCAAAAGTACTGAATTTGATCCTGGGAATATGAATTCTTTTAACTACTGTGACGAGTCCACCCAGAGGAATCAACCCTAATCCTCTCTGTTTGTTTTTTTTCCTGCACGACAGGACCCGGAAGCGGCGCGCTCGCTCCCTGAAGATGGAGGAAGTGTTGCAGAGCCTCACGGAGGTGAGCATCCGCCAGCAACAAATTGTAGGACATCTCGCCACTCGCCAGGGCAGGATGGAAGAGGAATTAACCGCCATCCGTGTTGCCGCCGCCCAGCGCGATCCGCTACCTGATCCGCGGGCCCGAGCCACCCGCCTGCTGCCGAAGATGACGGCGGATGATGACGTGGAGGCTTTCCTGCAGGTCTTTGAAACGACTGCACAAAGCGAGGAATGGCCAGAGGGCGATTGGGCACGCGCGCTGGCACCACTGCTCACCGAAGAAGCCCAGCGGGCTTATTTCTCACTTCCCCGTGCGATCGCTGAGGATTATGACGAAGTCAAGCGTGAAATCCTGGCGAGGTTGGGCCTCTCATCTCAACAATTTCATGAATGGGAATTCAAGCCTCGCGTGCCAGCCCGTGCCCAAGCCGCCGAACTTAAACGC
The DNA here is from genome assembly GCA_023566225.1 of Romanogobio albipinnatus. NCBI lineage: Eukaryota > Metazoa > Chordata > Actinopteri > Cypriniformes > Gobionidae > Romanogobio > Romanogobio albipinnatus. The sequence continues at coordinate 49,773,854 of CM042249.1, forward strand.
ATCGCTCACCATTGGCTGATGGAAGGAAACCCCACGGCGGCTCAGGTAGCGGAACGGGTGGTGGTCGATCGCCTCCTCCGTGCTCTTCCCCGTTCCATCCGGCAGGCGGTCGGGATGAGGAACCCGGCCAACACCGCGGAACTCGTGGAGGCGATCGAGCTGGCGGATGCCATCCACCACCGTGAGGCAGGGGAGCGAGTGTTGCCGTTCCCCCGGAGGGTGGTCCAGGAGCGACGGCCGCTCGAAGGCACCCCGCGACCAGTAAGCAGGCCGACGGTTCCCCCGCCGCGAGACGAGCCCATGCCCAGCGCCGAACCCATGCCGCCTCCGCGTGCGTGGCTGGCAGGCTGCATCGTCCACCAGCGGATGCCATCGGGAGCTCCGGAAGCAGACGTGGTGATCGAGGGAAGACACTTCAGAGCCCTGCTGGACTCCGGCAGTGCGGTCACCCTCATCCAGCCAGGATTGTGTGGGGCCCGAAGAGGCGAGAAGAGCTTCCTCCCCATTACATGTGTGCATGGAGACACTCGCCAAGTGCCGGCCCGTCGAGTCACCATCTCTTCGCCCCAAGGCACTTGGCCGGTGGAAGTCGGCCTGGTAGAGGACCTTCCGGTGGCCGTACTGCTGGGGAGAGACTGGCCGGGCTTCGACGCCCTGCTCACCGCCGCCACTCAGCCTGTCAGCCAGGAGGGGAACCGTCGAAGACGGAGACGGCCGCGAGGACCCCGCCGCCGACCAGCGCTACTAGCCTCCGACAGCGGGAGAGATGGTGAGTCCCCCTCCCAATCCACTAATCCGTTCTTTGATGTGTATCAGCAGGCTGCCGGAGGGGGCTCATTCGCCAAGGAACAACGGGAGGACGATCGCCTGAAGCACTGCTGGTCCCAAGTGCGGAACATTGACGGGAAAGACGTCCTCCCACGGCCCCATCCTCTCCCGCATTTTGTCGTTGAGAAGGGTCTGCTATACTGTGTTGCACAGCAAAGGGGGGAGGAGAAAAAATTGCTAGTTGTTCCTCGGACCAAGACCGAAACCATCCTGGAGTTGGCGCACTCCCATCCTATGGGAGGTCACCTCGGGGCAGCTAACACCACACAACGTATCCGCGACTGGTTCCACTGGCCGGGACTGGAGGCCGAGGTGAAGAGGTTCTGCCAGGCCTGCCCGACCTGCCAAGTCACGTCGCCCAGGACTCCTCCCCCCAGCCCACTCATTCCGCTGCCCATCATCAAGGTGCCCTTCGAGCGGATTGGAATGGTGGGGCCATCCCAACATAGTGGGGCCGTTGCCAAAGTCTGCCCGTGGCCACGAACACATCCTGGTCATCGTCGATTATGCCACCCGGTACCCCGAAGCGATTCCCCTCCGCAAGGCCACCGCAAAGAACATCGCCCAGGAGCTGTTCCTGCTGGCCAGCCAGGTTGGCATACCAACGGAGATTCTGACTGACCAGGGTACCCCGTTCATCATTTACATTTATGCATTTGGCAGCCGCTTTTATCCAAAGCGACTTACAGTGGACTTATTACAGGGACAATCCCCCTGGAGCAATGTGGAGTAAAGTGCCTTGCTCAAGGACACACTGGTGGTGACTGCTGGGATCGAACAGCATATCAGTTCAGTGGTTTAACCCACTGGACCACCACCTCTCCATTCATGTCCCGGCTAATGGCAGATCTCTGCAGGCTGCTGCGGGTGAAGCAGTTGAGGACCACAGTCTATCACCCACAGACAGACGGGCTTGTAGAAAGGTTCAACCAGACCCTCAAGCAGATGCTGAGACGTGTGGCGGCGGAGGATAAGCGGGATTGGGACCTCATGATTCCTTATGTGCTCTTCGGGATCCGCGAAGTACCCCAGGCCTCAACTGGCTTCACCCCCTTCGAGCTTCTGTTCGGCCGCCAACCACGAGGGCTCCTGGACATCGCCCGAGAAGCTTGGGAGCAGCAGCCTGCCCCTCATCGCACCCTCATTGAGCACGTCCGCCAGATGAGGGAACGGATCGACCGGGTGATGCCATTAGTCCGGGAACACCTCAGCAAGGCTCAACAGGCGCAGCAACGCCGTTACGACCGGGCAGCCCAACCACGGGAGTTCCAGCCGGGAGACCGCGTCATGGTCCTGGTCCCCAGCTCTGCCTGCAAGTTCCTGGCCACCTGGAAAGGACCCTATACAGTGATCGAAAGGATTGGGCCAGTCACGTATCGTCTGAGGCAGCCGGGACAACGCCAGACAGAGCAACTCTACCACATCAACCTCCTGAAGAAGTGGGTGGGGACCCGGGACCAAGTAGCGGCTTTAAGCATCACCGATCCCGTGGTTGTAGACGTCAACCCCCATCTTTCGGCTGCCCAGAAGGCGGAGCTGCAGCACCTGGTCAGTCAGTTCCAGGATGTGTTCTCGACCCAGCCCGGGCAGACCAACGTGGTACACCACGACGTCCGAACACCGCCAGAAGTCATCGTCCGGCAACGGCCCTACCGTGTCCCGGAGGCTCGTCGGCAGGCTATTGAGGAAGAGATCCAACAAATGCTGAAGTTGGGGGTAATCGAACCATCCCGGAGCCCGTGGTCCAGCCCCATTGTGATGGTCCCAAAGCCGGATGGCACCCTCCGCTTCTGCAACGACTTCCGACGCCTGAACGAAGTCTCCGAATTCAACGGGTACCCCATGCCTCGGGTCGACGAGCTACTGGATCGGTTGGGAAGGGCCCGGTACATCAGCACCTTGGACCTCACCAAAGGCTATTGGCAGGTACCACTCTCTGAATCCGCTACACCCAAGACTGCTTTCTCGACCCCCAGTGGCCACTGGCAGTACCGGACCCTTCCCTTCGGCCTGCACGGGGCCCCCGCGACCTTCCAGAGGATGATGGATGATGTCATCATCCACTCCGAGGCATGGGGAGACCACCTGGAACGTCTGCGGAGGGTGCTTTCGGAGCTCCGGCGGGCTGGACTCACTGCCAACCCCCACAAGTGTCACCTAGCCCTCTCCGAGGCCAAGTACCTGGGTTTCAGAGTCGGAAGGGGCCTCATCCAGCCCCAGGAGAAGAAAGTCGAGGCCATCCACTCTGCCCCAAGACCGCAGACGAAGACCCAGGTACGGGCCTTTTTGGGGTTGGCAGGGTACTACCGATGTTTTATCCCCAACTTCTCCCCTCTTCTTCGCCGGTACTCCACGCTCCAGACTTCGGTTGCCCCTTCCTGCTGCAGACGGATGCTTCCGACACAGGACTGGGAGCCGTCCTGTCCCAAATCCAGGAAGGCGAGGAGCATCCGATCGTCTACATCAGCAGGAAGCTGTCCCCGGCCGAGGGGAGGTACGCCGCCGTCGAGAGGGAGGCCCTGGCCATCAAGTGGGCAGTCCTGGAGCTCAGGTACTACCTGCTAGGACGCAAGTTCACCCTGGTCACCGACCATGCGCCTCTCCAGTGGATGGCCCGCGCCAAGGACACCAACGCCAGGGTGACTCGCTGGTTCCTAGCGCTCCAGGACTTCCACTTTGAGGTACGTCATCGGGCTGGGGCCGCCAACGTGAACGCCGACGGCCTCTCACGGATATGGACAGCTTACGCAGGTCTGTCAGGGGTCATTCCCCACCCTCCCTTTGTTTCACCCCTACTGTCTCCATATGTTCGCAGGACCAGAACGGCGCTTAGGGGGGGGGGGATGTGACGAGTCTACCCAGAGGAATCAGCGTCGCCCTGGCAACACAGCACCTGCACGTCATCACCGTGGGCTGATCGGTCCCAGCTGCACCTCATCAGCAAGGAGACATAAAAGCAGCAAACGCTGAGAAGAAAGACAGACTCTGGTCTCGAGCTGAATGCACTGCTGGACTAACCTCTCTCTTTATTGTTCTCCTAGAAAGCAGCGAGTGACCGACAGCCCACTTCACTGGAGCCCCTTGGACACCCACTTTCACCAGGATCGAGCACCACAGAGCATGAGGATTCACTAGCCACCATGCACCGGCTCACTGACTGTTTTCACATTTTCACGAGCACTGTAAATAAAATCCACCCTCCGGGGCCTTTTGCACTCAGCCTGCCTTGTCGTGTGATTCCTCACCCTGTGACACTACATTGAATTATTTAGATCAGGGGTCAGCAACCTTTTTGTCATAAAGTGGCATTTTTAAGCTACTTAGTGAATCACTGTGCCACACTGTTCCCTGCCTTAGATTATTTGTCGACTGTAACAAATCAAATCTAGCAAGGTTTATAAACACCAAAAGAATAAGGTACTATTACTCTAGCTGGTATATAACTAGTGATAAAATTACAATGTACACATATAAGCGAATGACTTCTGACAGGTTGATCCACTTTGTTTCGCAGCACAAAGCACTGTATGACAAACAAAATGTGGAATAAAGAGATGGAATATAAAGACAGATTGAGCCACTGACATCCTGAAGTAAACCTTTGAATCGCTCGGGATAATCTCCCAGCTTCTTGATAAAGAGGTGGAACTCTCCTTCCGCAATCTCAGGATCTTTTTCTCTTTTTAAGAACTGAGAGGCCAACAAAAAATCCTCACTGCTTGAAGACTCCATTTTGTATTGTTTTTCAAAAAAATTCGGAATGGATTAATTAATATGCATCGGACTCAGTGTGCAAGGTTTCTGTGCATGACGGATTTTTACGATGACGAATATGAAAAAACGCATACAAATATTTTGGTCAGAGAGACAGTGGAAAATTGTCATGAGAAACCCAACTACAACCTTGATTAACAGTTGTAAATTAACAGAAATGGCTAAACTGACACATTTACAGAGATTTTTTATAAAATTATGAAAATTTTCACAGAAACTCAAATTGAATTTAATCACCAATCACATAAATTAATACTCACAGAGCTTTTCTGCAGTTCACCACAGCTGGTATCAGTCTCCTTCTACCCTCATCTGATGTGTTGTATTTCTTCAGATCAAACTCATCCAGCACCTCCTCTGATATCTGAAGCATGTAGGCGATTGTTGAGCAGTGAGACGGAGAGAATCGATTCACAGAGTGATTCTCTGATTTCACAAACTCCTGAATCTCTCTGTACAGAGTCTGATCATTTATTTCTAGCAGACAGAGGAACAGATTGATGCATCTGTCAGCTGAGAGACATTCATCTGCCTTGATTTTATCTTTAATGTACTTTGTGATTTTCATGATGATCTCTGAGCTGTTCACTGTATGTGTCAGTAGATCCTGTAAGAGTCTCTGATTGGACTCCAGTGAGATGCCGAGCAGGAACCGCAGGAAAAGATCCAGGTGTCCATTTTCACTCCGTAAGGATTTAACAACTGCTGCTTTTAGTAGCTCATACATTGAGTTTTTCCGACTGTACCGCTGATACCTGCTATTCAGAATGGACTTCAATGATTCTGTGTTCTTGATGACATGGCAGTAAAACAGATAGAAAGCAGCTAGAAACTCCTGAAAGCTCAGATGAATGAAGCAGTAGACTTTCCTCTGATGAATCACAGATTCCTCCTTAAAGATCTCAGTGCAAATCCCAGAATACACTAAGGCAGTGACGTCTATGCCGCTCTCAATCAGGTCCTCCTCATAGAACATCACATTGCCCTTCATCAGCTGTTTGAAAGCCAGTTCAGCAAGTTTCACAATCACGTCTCTGTTGGACTTCAGGAGTTTCTGTGGATTTCTCTCATCATACTTCTGATTCCTCATGTTGATCTGAGTCAGCAGGAAGTGGATGTACATTTCAGTCAGTGTTTGAGGGATTTCTGCACTGTCATCTTGTTTCAGGAGGTTTTGAAGCACAGTGGCTGAGATCCAGCAGAAGACGGGTATGTGACACATGATGTGGAGGCTTCTTGATCTTCTAATGTGTGAGATGATTCTGCTGGCTTGATGCTCGTCACTGATTCTCTTCCTGAAATATTCCTCCTTCTGAGGATCATTGAATCCCTGAATTTCTGTCACACGGTTGATGTATTTTGAGGGGATCTGATTGGCTGCTGCTGGTCTGGAGGTGATCCAGATGAGAGCAGAGGGAAGCAGCTCTCCTCTGATGAGGTTTGACATCAACACACCCACTGATGAAGACTCATTCACATCACAAACTTCCTGTCTGTCTGAAAACATCAGTGTAATTCTGCTTTCATCCAGACCATCAAAGATGAGCACAACTTTACACTCCTCATAAATCTTTGAGTCCAGATCTTGAAGTTCAGGATGAAAGTCCAGCAGAAGTCTGTGAAGACTGTACTGGTGATCTTTAATCAAGTTCAGCTCTCGAAATGGAAGCACAAACATGAAATCTACATCCTGATTGGCTTTTCCCTCAGCCCAGTCCAGAATGAACTTCTGCACAGAGACGGTTTTTCCAATTCCTGCGATGCCTTTAGTAAGAACAGTCTTGATTTGGTCTTTCTCTACATATCCTGGTTGATGTAAGGTTTTAAAGATGTCATTGCAGTAGATTGGTGTGTTTTGTGTTCTGGTTGTTTTCTCCATCTGTAAAACCTCATGTTCTTCATTCATTCCTTCCCTCTCTCCCTCTATGATGTAGAGCTGTGTGTAGATCCTGTTCAGGAGAGTTTGATTCTCTTCTAGTTTGATTCCCTCAAATAAGCTCTCGTACTTGTTCTTCATGCTGGTTTTGTGCTGGTCTTTGACTCTTTGCCTGATGAGGGTCTGAAAATCGGAGTCAGTGCAGGTCAGACGGGGCTTCACTGATCTGATCTCATCATCTCTCTTCAATCTGCAGAAAGATGAAATGGACCAATAACTGTGAAAACGCATTATTATAAATGTTTCCAACTCACCAAACGTTAACATTTAATGTGAAATGACCATATTTAGACCATTTTGTTTTCTTTATTTACTTTTGATTTACACTATTTTGAAATTTAATGTATATTTTAATGTAGGATTAGGCAGTTACAGAAGTTATTTTATAATTTCAGCCTCATTGTATGGACACATTTCTATTATCCTTTTATACATTTTAGTTTCAGGTGTAGCTGGTTATTATTCATCACAATAGTACAAGTGGCTGCCCTGGATGCATGAAATTTATTTACTGACTACTGCTGCTTTTTTCCCCTTTCTTTTTTTTCACTGTTTAATAGTAAACACCAGACTTAGGACGGCTCCAGAGCTCCTGTTAAAATTGCAGGTAGAACTTCTATATTTCACCCATCATTGACAGATAATGCATTAGGATTTTAATTAAGCTAAATTAAATATGCATTATGAGTCTTGAAGTTTTTGGCAAAAGGGAAAGCCACAGCCCCCTTTCTCTGTTTTCTCTAGTCATGTAACAGTGATTTCACAGACTTTTGCTTTCTACTGCATAGAGCGGTACATTAACCCCACATTAAGTCACATTTATACTCACTCAGGGTCAGAGGTCACTGCTCCATCAATGAGATTAGGGGGAAAGATCATGGACTCGACACTCTTCATAGACACACAGCTGGGTTCTGAAGATGCTGCATTTCTCACTTTAAATACAGTGCTATAAAAATACACAGAATAGAAATATACTTAAATAATTCCACTCACACTTCACTTGATGTATCTTCTCAGAGAGACACAGAGCTCTCCAGTTCTCCAAGTGAAGCCCTGGTTATACTCCAGTTCAGATGCATACATTGCATACATATTACATGGACAGCTGCGGAAAGCACACTACTTGTTTTTATACTACTGAAAGTGTATGCTGGGGTCCGCTCGCAGACGTGTTCCTTCACTTCCACACTTCCAATTTCCCTCCACGAATTATTGCAAATTTGGCTGTCTTTATATTGTTTTAACAACGGATTGTAGAGGTGCGGGTAGCAATGGACTTCTTCACACAGCCTCTCTTCTAATTTGACATCCATGTTGTTTTTCCAGTGCATGTGCAGTTGGTGCTTTTGTAGCCTAGTGACAAGTCCGCACTGTCACAAAAAAATGGGAGGCACACGGATGTCCGCAAAGAGCCTCCATGTACACCCTCCGATGACAATTTTTTTACGTCATGCGGAACCTCGCGCACGCATAAAGTATAACATTAGCTTGACAATGAAGATCTAGGCTAAGTGTTGCAGGTTCTTGACTCAATGTTCACTGGTTCTGGAGCAGCTAATTTACTCAGTGATCAAGCTAAAGCCAGGGATGGGGCTAGTTTTCCAGAGAGACATTAGAGAAATTTGTGTTTCACAGATGTACTTTGCTATTTCAATCCTGAACGAATCTGCCATGTCTTTGTTTTTTCTCACACAACCTCAGTAAAAAAATCCAGGGCAAATGACCTAGTTTATCGGCGAACTCAATGATCCTCCGAGAAATCTAATCCCGCCCGAATGCGAATGTGTCACATATTAGTCTGTTTTGGTTATGATTCTGATTTGTCACATGTTCCTTTGTTCTCTTTCCCACCATTTCTGCGTTTCCCTGATTACCCTCATTAGTTCATTCATCCCAGCTGTGTCTTGTTCATTATCTCGTTTCTGTCCACTACTTAAGTTTCCTTGTTCATTTACTCCTTCTAGTCTCTGTTGTGTTATGTTGGAGTGTTTTTCCCTTTTCTGGTTTCTAAGACGCTTTATTCAAGTTTTAGTTTGCATTCAGAATTTGGAGTCTACAGTCTGTTCCTGGTACAACGACCCGTGACCGAATGACTGTGATTGCTGATGTTGTATTATCCTAACGTTTCTTAATGTTGTTTTTTGACCTACCTGAGCTACTGTTTGCACACCAATCTTCTGCATGTTTTTTATTTATTTATTGTTCAATAAATATCCTGTCATTAAAATATGTTAATATAGAAATATATTAAAAAAATATAAAAACAAAATAATTTTAAAAAGTAAAGATTCTGAAAGCATTGAAGGAGATCCCCATAATAATGCAATATAGATTTACAGTAGTAACAATAAATTATAATTTTTTATATATATGATTAATATATTTTTTAAATATGCTGTTTCCATTATAAATATGGTGATTATCTCTAAGGTGGACACCCCACTTAATATATGATATTTACCATCTGAATCTAATCATGTCATGTCAAAAGTCAGCCGCTGTTTATTATCATGTTATTTATTGTGCCTTTAGCCTGGACAGTCTTTTACCCAAAATACCATACTTTTACATATTCTTCCGTCATTGAAAAAACGTTGCTTTAATTGCCTTGAAAAACTACCTAAATCTACAACATTTTTAACATTTGATGTTTCATAAACATCAAATATAGATCAAATTAGTGCAGAATCAACTGTTTGTCATGTGATCCTGCCATGTGCTCCCTTGTCGTGTTTTTCATGTTGTCATGTTCTGATTGGTTCATTGTTTCATTGTTCACATGTGTCCCTTGTCTTGTCATTAGTAGTCTGTGTATTATAGCCCTCATGTTTGCCATGTTCCCTTGTCGAAACAATATAGCAACGTACACGATAGAGTACGTTGAGCGTACGACTGGGGGAAGCGCTGAGTTGGTCTCTGGTCGATCGGACGGTGGAGAGTTTTGGCTGCTGCTGTGATCGGGTGTTTTCCGGGCAGATCTAAACGGTGGTGGGGCATAAACTGATCTGTGACTGGACTAAGGATGGCAGGTAGTAGTGATGGTGAAGGTGGGCATGAGGATATGGATTTAAATGACTGGACAGAAGTACCGAGAAATAAACGAGTTAGGAATAATAGTAGTTTAGGAGGGAGTAGTTCAGATGGGGGAGAGGAAGGTAGGGTAGTGAGGAGAAGGCAAGTTGAAGAGAAGGGGTTTAAAATAATTCTGAGGTTTAAGGAAGGACATGATATAAGGAAAGTTAGTCCGGTGGCATTGACACGGGGTTTAAAGGAGAAAATTGGTGAAATTTCAATGGCGAAAGTGTTGGGAGATGGTGGGCTGTTAATAAAATGTAAAGATGAGAAACAGAGAGAAAAGGCGATGAAGATGGCTAAAGTGTGCGGTAAATCGGTGGAGGAAGCCAAGAAGACAGGTGATGGACCCTTTACGAAAGGTGTTATTTATGGTATTCCAGTTGAAGAAAAGTTGGAGGATTTGAAGCTAAGCATAAAAGGTGGGAAAGTTATTAACATTAAAAGACTTCAAGCGAGAAAGGGAGGAGAAAGGGTTGATAGCTTGTCAGTGCTGCTGGTGTTCTAAGAAAGTGTGTTGCCAGAAAAAGTGAGAGTGGGATTTTTAAGTTACAATGTAAGAGCATATGTTCCTCCTCCTTTGAGATGTTATAAATGCCAAAAATATGGACATATTGCGGCTGGATGTAAAGGAAAACAGAAGTGTGGAAGGTGTGGAGGGGAACATGAGTATGGGAAATGTGAGGATGGGGCAGAGATTAAATGTGCTAATTGTGGAGGTGCACATAGTGTGGCCTATGGTGGATGTGAAGTGAGGAAGAAGGCAGTAGAAGTACAACAGCTGAGAGCTAACAAGGACATATCGTATGTAGAAGCAGTTAAGTTGGTTCAGAGGGAGAGTAGAGTGGAGAAGAAAGTAAAAGAAATAGAAAAAGAACATTCAAGTGAGCAGCTTGTAACAAAAAGTCAGAGGGAAGATGGTGATATGTTACGAGTTAAAAAGGAAGATTTTGTGTATTTCATGGCTGTAGTAATTAACTGTACATTCCAAGCAAAGGGGAGATCTGAGAAGATTGAAATAATAGTAAAAAGTGCAGCAAGATATTTAAATATTCAAGGCTTGACTGGGATAGGGGTTCAAGAAGAGCTTAAAAAACAGGAACAGTTAAGCAAGGAATCATGGTCACAAGATTAATTTTATTGTTAATTTTAATGTTAGTTCTTCAGTGGAATGCAAGGAGTCTACTGTCGAATGGGCAAGCATTTAAAGGATTTCTTGAGGCATTAGAATACAAACCTGACATAATATGTGTTGAAGAGACATGGCTTAAACCTAATTTAGATTTTGTGATACAGGGATATGTGTCTATAAGAAGGGATAGAGAAGGAGGTAATGGGGGTGGATGTGCTACTTTTATCAAGCAAGGGGTTTCATATAGAGTCATAGAAAAAGGGAAAGAGTTGGAATATGTAGTTGTTGAAGTGTGGGTAGGGGATGGTAGGTTGGTTATTGTGAACTTCTATAATCCATGTCAGAGGTTGGAATTGGAAAAATTGGAGCATATAAAGGGACTAGATAGTAAAAGAATAATTTGGTGCGGTGATTTTAATGCTCACAGTACTCTTTGGGGAGGGGAAAGGACGGATAGGAATGGTTTGATAGTGGAGGATCTGATGGATACATTAGGACTGGTGTGTTTAAATGATGGGAGTTTTACAAGGGTTAATTGTAGTACAGGGAGTGAGTCAAGTTTAGACTTGACATTAGTGTCACAGGCCTTGGCAGGTATTTGTGTGTGGGAGGTTATAAAACAATCAACTGTAGGAAGTGATCATTACCCCATTTTATGTAGAGTAGGTAATGAAAGTAAGGTGGTATTAGAAGAGGCATCAGAAAGGTGGATATTTGGTAAAGCAGAGTGGGATAATTTTAAAGAAATAAGTGAAACAAGTTTTAAAAATATAAATAAAAAGCAGGATATAGAAATATTTAATGAAAATGTGAGGGAGGCAATAATTGGGGCTGCTAATCAGACAATTTTAAGGGAAGATGTTATGAAAAGGCGGAAGTTAGTTCCGTGGTGGAACGATGAGTGTAGTAAAGTAATAAGGAAACGCAATAAGGCTTTTAAGGTATTAAAAAATACCCATAATTTCCAACATTTTATAGAATACAAAAGAATGCAAGCAGTGGTTAGAAAGACTATTAAAGAAAATAAAAGGAAGTATTGGAGAACATTTTGTGATTCAATAGGGAGAAGCACACCAATTGAGAGTCTGGACAATGATAAAATAAATGAGTGGAGTAAGACGGGAGTGGGGGTACCCAGTATTAGAAAATGGGGGGGGGGGGGGGGGGGGGTGGCTAGTAAAGATATAGAGAAAGCAGATATGTTAGTTAAAGCATTGGTTGAGGTGCATAGTTCTAGTAATATGTCAGAAGAGGGGATAAGAGGAAGGGAAAAAACTAGTAAAGATAATAAAGAATTGCTGGAAAGAAGAAGTGAGGGATAATGCTATTAATTCTCATTTTACATTAGAGGAATTGAAACCGTCTATCTTTAAATCAGGATTAACTGCTCCAGGAAAAGATCAGATCTGCTATATCATGTTGAAACATTTGTCAGATGTAGGGTTAGAGGTCATTTTACATTTATATAATAAGATTTGGAAGGAAGGGAAATTACCAGGATGTTGGAAACAAGCAGTTATAATACCCATCAGGAAACCAGGGAAAGATCCAACGAATCCATATAACTATAGACCAATAGCATTGACTTCTCATATGTGTAAAATAATGGAACGTATGATCACAGACAGATTAACGTATTATTTGGAAGCAAGGAATATAAGATCAATATTCCAAAGTGGATTTAGAAAAGGTAGGGGAACAATGGATCCGATAGTATGTCTAGAATCAGAGGTGAGGAAGGCACAAGTGAATAAAGAGGTAGTGGTAGCAGTGTTTTTTGATGTGGAAAAAGCGTATGATTTATTATGGAAAGAGGGATTATTGATTAAAATGAAAAGATTAGGAATATCAGGAAACATTTTTAGATGGGTGAAGGAATTTTTATATGAACGCTCAATAGAGTTGAGAGTGGGAAAAACCTTGTCAGCAAGGTTTTTGGTGGAAAATGGAACGCCACAAGGAAGTGTTATAAGTCCATTATTGTTTTCAATAATGATTGATGATGTGTATAATAATATTGGGCAAGGTATAGGGAGATCTCTGTTTGCAGATGATGGGGCACTGTGGAAAAGAGGTAGGAATGTTGAATATGTTGTGAAACAGATGCAGGAAACAATTAAAAGAGTGGAGCAATGGTCCTGGGAATGGGGATTTAAATTTTCGGTGGAAAAAACAAAAACACTTTTCTTTACAAGGAAGAAAATTGGAGTAGAGGTCCAACTGTATTTATATGGCAAGAAGCTGGAAAGGATAGAATCATTCAAATTTTTAGGTGTGTGGTTTGATGCTAGGCTCACATGGAATGTACATATTAACAGTATTGTAAATAAGTGTAAAAAGGTATTGAATGTGATGAGATGTTTAGTGGGAGCAGAGTGGGGAGCCGATAGATCTGCTTTGAAAACTATATATATAGGTTTAATAAGATCTGTTCTGGATTATGGATGTGTGGTGTATGGGTCAGCAACTAAAACCTTGTTGAAAAAATTGGATGTAATTCAAGCACAGGCATTAAAGGTCCCATGGCATGAAATTTTCATTTTATGAGGTTTTTCAACATTAATATGAGTTCCCCTAGCCTGAATATTGTCCCCAAGTGGCTAGTAATGTTGATCGGTGTAAACCCGAGTTCTGGCTGTCTCTCTCTGCCTTTGAGAAAATGACAGGCCAGACGAGCCAATCCTGAAGTCTCCTGTTTTGACGTCCAAGCAGGAACGGTTACCTCCCTTTCCTCCGCCCAGAGAATCTGGCACGCCCATGCAAACGCTCGAGAGATCGTTCCTTGTGAAAGTGTGAATGCTGGCAGTTTCTCAGTGTTTGGATGTACAAATGAAAACAGAAGTCTTTTTTCAGTTCCTTCTGATCTGTGATCAGTAATTTCTGATGTGTAGCTAATTATTTATTATTCGTGCACACAATGCGGCTTCTCTCTCTCCAGACAGAACGGTGTTTTCTATCTTGTGAGTCAGTGTTTTTGTATGTCCTCGTCGCGTCTACCGGTTCTAAAATGTGCATACAGTCGTGAGTTTCTGCTCAACATCGGCCTCACACACGCCGAAGCTCGGGCTGCACTGGCCGTTGGCCTTCAACATCCCCGACCCCCAGTACTGCATCTGGCCCACAGCGGAGGCACCAAACGCGGCGTGAGATTAAGCAGAAGGGGGGTAAGCGTGAGCATATTCGGGCTAGCCAGCCTAGCCCCACAATAAACTGGATTACATTCGATTACTGCTGTTGTGTCTTTGTTTGCGCTGTGTACTCAACGAGCGTCACTGACGCTTTTATTTTATTTTAAAAATAATGCTATTATCAACACTTACTTTTAACTCGTTCATCTCGACAGCTGTAATGGTACTTTGCATGTGTTACAAAGTTGGTAATAATGATGAAGACAGGGTCGGTGTGACTGGGACTCGTGTTTATTCAGAACTCTCAGATACAAACACAATAAACTCACAGCGCTGACTGACAGCGCTCTCATAACTCAGTAGGTACTATAAATAACTTTGTTAGCGATCGCTGAGCTCCGTCTCTGGTACTTTAGTGATGTCCGGTTCGCGAACGATCTTTCTTTTGAACCGGTTCTTTTTAGTGAACCGAATCAGTTCACCAAATCGGACTGAATCGTTCTAGATGTCAGCCAATCACAACAGTGGGCGTTTTTACTGAAGTCTCACAGCAGACACGCCTCTTGAAGCAGAGCATTCAGCCACAGGGCAAACAGCAGTATTGAAAAAATGCCTTTTATTTCTAAATTATGACATTTAATGATGTAAAAGTCATACTAACAATATAAGTACACCTCAGGAAACATTATAAAATAATAGAAAAATGCCATGCCATGGGACCTTTAAGGATATGTAGTGGGGCTTTTAAAACAACATCTGTGGCTGCATTACAGGTTGAAATGGGGGAAGTGCCATTGGAGTTAAGGAGACAGCAAATCATGACAACATACTGGGTTAATTTACAAGGACATAATAACCATCCTGCAATAAGTGCAATTGAGCCGTGCTGGGAACATGAAAAAAGGCAAACAAAGAGCTTTGGTTGGGTTGTTAGAAAGAAGGCAGGTGAAATTGGTATACTAGATAGGAGTTACTCTCCAACTGTAGTTCTGCCAGCTATACCACCTTGGTTATTGCCACAGCCAGAGATAGACCTAAGCCTCCTTGAATTGATGAGAGATGTAAATGAGGGAAATTATAAAAACATTTTTAATGCATACATCAGAAGAAATTACTATGGGTATTTACAAATCTATACAGATGGTTCTAAAGACCCTACGACAGGTAGAACAGCAGCAGCAGTAATAATCCCTGATTTTAATGTGGTATGTGGAAAGAGACTCACAAATGATATATCTGTCTTTGCATGTGAAATGATTGCCATTGTTATTGCTTTGCAATGGGTAGAGGAGGTCAGGCCAGAGAGAGTGGTCATTGCATCAGATTCATGTGCAGTATTAATGAGTTTAACATTTTGCAACCCCAGAAGTAGAGAGGATTTATTGTATGAAATACTACAATCATTATTTAGAATTCGACAAATGCACTTGTATGCTAGTTTTGTGTGGGTCCCTGCACATGTGGGGGTTGATGGGAATGAAAAGGCAGATAAAGTAGCAAAATGTGCATTAAAGAATGGGGATAAAAACATAAATGTAAATATTAGTAAGTCAGAAGCTAAAGTGATGATTAAAGGACAAATAAAAAGCATGTGGCAAAATCAATGGAACAAAGAAAGTAAAGGAAGATATCTGTTCAAAAATAATCCTTAAGTTGGGAGTACAGGGTATGGAGGACGAAATAGAAAAGAGGAGAGGGTTATTACAAGAATAAGGAATGGGCATACTGGGCTAAACAGTTCTCTCTATGTGATTGGAAAACATATTGATGGGAAGTGTGAATATTGTGGTGAGCAAGAAACAGTAGATCATGTTTTATTACATTGTCTGAAGTATGAACCAGAGAGAGAAGTTTTAAAGCATGCATTAAGAGAAAATGGAGAGGAAAATATCAGTAATATTCTTAAAACATCTGCAGGTGATAATGGTTGGAAACTTCTTCTAGAGTATTTAGGATCAACAAGATTAATGAATAGAATTTGAGCTATAATTTTATTTATATTTATATAGGTTTGTTTATTTGTTATTATTTTATTTATCAGTTTTTGTTTGTTTGTTTTTAATCTAATTTAAAATCATTCTCTTTGTCTTTATAATTTGGGTGTTTATATAGATCTTTAGTCCATACTCCAGATCAGTGGGTGGCGGTAATGCACCTGAAAGTTGTTTGCCAACCACCAATAAAAATTAAGGAAGAAGAAGAAGAAATGTTCCCTTGTCTATCTTTGTTACATGTAACCCGTTGTTGTTGAGTGTCTGTTCATGTTTCAAGTCAAGTTCAAGTCATTGTTTGTTTTTTTTTATGTGCATGTTTATCATTAAACTGCACTTGGGTTCATCTACACTCGCATCCAGTGGACTATTGTTACACATGTGTGTCCGCCAGTGCCCACTGCAGACGCCCTTCAGACCGCATATCAATAGACAAACCCAAGTTGATAGCTGGACCAGCAAAAAGAAGGCAAGGCAAGATTATTTATATAGCACATTTCATTCACGGTGGCAATTCAAAGTGCTTTACACAGAAACTGAATTAAAATATTCATAAGAGAATAAAATAAAAAAATATATAGTATAACTTGAATCCCCCCTATCTCGAGTGGAAGAAAAATGGAGAGTAAGGTTTGCGATTTTTACTATTTATATTTGTCAGGTAACTGTGTGTTTAAACAGTACCCTTGCAGACAAATCTTCCTGGCCTAACTCCAGGGCTAACTTTAAAAATAGTTGTCAGGTAACTGTGTGTTTAAACAGTACCCTTGCAGACAAATCTTCCTGGCCTAACTCCAGGGCTAACTTAAAAAAATATTTGTCAGGTAACTGTGTGTTTAAACAGTACCCTTGCAGACAAATCTTCCTGACCTAACTCCAGGGCTAACTTAAAAAATATTTGTCAGGTAACTGTGTGTTTAAACAGTACCCTTGCAGACAAATCTTCCTGGCCTCACTACAGGGCTAACTTTAAAAATAGTTGTCAGGTTACTGTGTGTTTAAACAGTACCCTTGCATTCAAATCTTCCTGGCCTAACTCCAGGGCTAACTTTAAAAATATTTGTCAGGTAACTGTGTGTTTAAACAGTACCCTTGCAGACAAATCTTCCTGGCCTCACTACAGGGCTGACTTTAAAAATAGTTGTCAGGTTACTGTGTGTTTAAACAGTACCCTTGCATTCAAATCTTCCTGGCCTAACTCCAGGGCTAACTTTAAAAATATTTGTCAGGTAACTGTGTGTTTAAACAGTACCCTTGCAGACAAATCTTCCTGGCCTAACTCCAGGGCTAACTTTAAAAATAGTTGTCAGGTAACTGTGTGTTTAAACAGTACCCTTGCAGACAAATCTTCCTGGCCTAATTCCAGGGCTAACTTTAAAAATATTTGTCAGGTAACTGTGTGTTTAAACAGTACCCTTGCAGACAAATCTTCCTGGCCTAACTCCAGGGCTAACTTAAAAAATATTTGTCAGGTAACTGTGTGTTTAAACAGTACCCTTGCAGACAAATCTTCCTGACCTAACTCCAGGGCTAACTTAAAAAATATTTGTCAGGTAACTGTGTGTTTAAACAGTACCCTTGCAGACAAATCTTCCTGGCCTAACTCCAGGGCTAACTTTAAAAATATTTGTCAGGTAACTGTGTGTTTAAACAGTACCCTTGCAGACAAATCTTCCTGGCCTAACTCCAGGGCTAACTTAAAAAATATTTGTCAGGTAACTGTGTGTTTAAACCGTACCCTTGCAGACGAATCTTCCTGGCCTAACTCCAGGGCTAACTTAAAAAATATTTGTCAGGTAACTGTGTGTTTAAACAGTACCCTTGCAGACGAATCTTCCTGGCCTAACTCCAGGGCTAACTTTAAAAATAGTTGTCAGGTAACTGTGTGTTTAAACAGTACCCTTGCAGACAAATCTTCCTGGCCTAACTCCAGGGCTAACTTTAAAATATTTGTCATGTAAATGTGTGTTTAAACAGTACCTTTGCAGACAAATCTTCCTGACCTAACTCCAGGGCTAACTTAAAAAAATATTTGTCAGGTAACTGTGTGTTTAAACAGTACCCTTGCAGACAAATCTTCCTGGCCTCACTACAGGGCTAACTTTAAAAATAGTTGTCAGGTTACTGTGTGTTTAAACAGTACCCTTGCATTCAAATCTTCCTGGCCTAACTCCAGGGCTAACTTTAAAAATATTTGTCAGGTAACTGTGTGTTTAAACAGTACCCTTGCAGACAAATCTTCCTGACCTAACTCCAGGGCTAACTTTAAAAATAGTTGTCAGGTAACTGTGTGTTTAAACAGTACCCTTGCAGACAAATCTTCCTGGCCTAACTCCAGGGCTAACTTTAAAAATATTTGTCAGGTAACTGTGTGTTTAAACAGTACCCTTGCAGACAAATCTTCCTGGCCTAACTCCAGGGCTAACTTAAAAAATATTTGTCAGGTAACTGTGTGTTTAAACAGTACCCTTGCAGACAAATCTTCCTGGCCTAACTCCAGGGCTAACTTTAAAAATAGTTGTCAGGTAACTGTGTGTTTAAACAGTACCCTTGCAGACAAATCTTCCTGGCCTCACTACAGGGCTAACTTTAAAAATAGTTGTCAGGTTACTGTGTGTTTAAACAGTACCCTTGCATTCAAATCTTCCTGGCCTAACTCCAGGGCTAACTTTAAAAAAATTTGTCAGGTAACTGTGTGTTTAAACAGTACCCTTGCAGACAAATCTTCCTGACCTAACTCCAGGGCTAACTTTAAAAATAGTTGTCAGGTAACTGTGTGTTTAAACAGTACCCTTGCAGACAAATCTTCCTGGCCTAACTCCAGGGCTAACTTTAAAAATATTTGTCAGGTAACTGTGTGTTTAAACAGTACCCTTGCAGACAAATCTTCCTGGCCTAACTCCAGGGCTAACTTTAAAATATTTGTCATGTAAATGTGTGTTTAAACAGTACCTTTGCAGACAAATCTTCCTGACCTAACTCCAGGGCTAACTTAAAAAATATTTGTCAGGTAACTGTGTGTTTAAACAGTACCCTTGCAGACAAATCTTCCTGACCTAACTCCAGGGCTAACTTAAAAAATATTTGTCAGGTAACTGTGTGTTTAAACAGTACCCTTGCAGACAAATCTTCCTGGCCTCACTACAGGGCTAACTTTAAAAATAGTTGTCAGGTTACTGTGTGTTTAAACAGTACCCTTGCATTCAAATCTTCCTGGCCTAACTCCAGGGCTAACTTTAAAAATATTTGTCAGGTAACTGTGTGTTTAAACAGTACCCTTGCAGACAAATCTTCCTGGCCTAACTCCAGGGCTAACTTAAAAAATATTTGTCAGGTAACTGTGTGTTTAAACAGTACCCTTGCAGACAAATCTTCCTGGCCTAACTCCAGGGCTAACTTAAAAAATATTTGTCAGGTAACTGTGTGTTTAAACAGTACCCTTGCAGACAAATCTTCCTGGCCTAACTCTAGGGCTAACTTAAAAAATATTTGTCAGGTAACTGTGTGTTTAAACAGTACCCTTGCAGACAAATCTTCCTGGCCTAACTCCAGGGCTAACTTTAAAAATAGTTGTCAGGTAACTGTGTGTTTAAACAGTACCCTTGCAGACAAATCTTCCTGGCCTAACTCCAGGGCTAACTTTAAAATATTTGTCATGTAAATGTGTGTTTAAACAGTACCTTTGCAGACAAATCTTCCTGACCTAACTCCAGGGCTAACTTAAAAAATATTTGTCAGGTAACTGTGTGTTTAAACAGTACCCTTGCAGACAAATCTTCCTGGCCTAACTCCAGGGCTAACTTAAAAAATATTTGTCAGGTAACTGTGTGTTTAAACAGTACCCTTGCAGACAAATCTTCCTGGCCTAACTCCAGGGCTAACTTAAAAAATATTTGTCAGGTAACTGTGTGTTTAAACAGTACCCTTGCAGACAAATCTTCCTGGCCTAACTCCAGGGCTAACTTAAAAAAAATGTGTCAGGTAACTGTGTGTTTAAACAGTACCCTTGCAGACGAATCTTCCTGGCCTAACTCTAGGGCTAACTTAAAAAAAATATTGTCAGATAAATGTTTGTGTTTAAACAGTACCCTTGCAGACAGATCTTCCTGACCTAACTTCAGGGCTAACTTTAAAAATATTTGTCAGGTAACTGTGTTTAAACAGTACCCTTGCAGACAAATCTTCCTGGCCTAACTCCAGGGCTAATTTTAAAAATATTTGTCAGGTAACAGTGTGTTTAAACAGTACCCTTGCAGACAAATTTTCTTGTCCTAACTCCAGGGCTAACTTTAAATAAATATTTGTCAGGTAACTGTGTTTAAACAGTACCCTTGCAGACAAATCTTCCTGGCCTAACTCCAGGGCTAACTTTAAAAAAATATTGTCAGATAAATGTTTGTGTTTAAACAGTACCCTTGCAGACAAATGTTCTTGTCCTAACTCCAGGGCTAACTTTAAATAAATATTTGTCAGGTAACTGTGTTTAAACAGTACCCTTGCAGACAGATCTTCCTGACCTAACTTCAGGGCTAACTTTAAAAATATTTGTCAGGTAACGGTGTTTAAACAGTACGCTTGCAGACAAATCTTCCTGGCCTAACTCCATGGCTAACTTTAAAAATATTTGTCAGGTACTGTGTGTTTTAACAGTACCCTTGCAGACAAATCTTCCTGGCCTAACTCCAGGGCTAACTTTAAAAATATTTGTCAGGTAACTGTGTTTAAACAGTACCCTTGCATACAAATCTTCCTGGCCTAACTCCAGGGCTAACTTTAAAAATATTTGTCAGGTAACTGTGTGTTTAAACAATACCCTTGCAGACAAATCTTCCTGACCTAACTCCAGGGCTAACTTTACAAATATGTGTCAGGTAACTGTGTGTTTAAACAGTACCCTTGCAGACAAATCTTTCTGGCTTAACTCCAGGGATAACTTTAAAAATATTTGTCAGGTAGCTGTGTGTTTAAACAGTACCCTTGCAGACAAATCTTCCTGGCCTAACTCCAGGGCTAAAAAGAGGGCTTTCCTGTCTCTCAACCTCGTCTACCCAGACAGCCTTAACAAAATAATAAAATAAAAATAATCAGCTAATATTTCTGGCGAACCCATGCCTATAGAGAAGACCCTTTCTGGGCCCAGCCCAGGGCGATTTGTGTCAAAGCATTCCTAGATTATTTGTCATAAACACTTTAAGAATCCGTCCAGCAGCGGAGGACTATTATTCTGTCGCAGGGAACAGAGGAAGAACTGGTTCATCTTTGGTTGACCAATTAGTGGAAAGGGGCGAAGTGGAGTGGAAATCGAATATTCAAGCCATTTATCCATTTTCTACCCCTGAACCTAAAAATATAAAAATCAAGCCAAATTCCAGTTTTTTCCTTTTTTCTCATTTTCACAAGAAAGAGGACAGCTAAAGAAAAAAAGGTGGTCATTTATGAAATTCAGGTAAACCAGATATTGTTCTTTCTGCATATGCCTGATATCATGACCAGAGGTGGACAATATTTTACCCCATTCCTGTTTTTGTTTCACTACCGCAGTTAAACCATGTTTATACTCACTGAGGGTCAGAGGTCACTGCTCCGTCACTGAGATTAAGGGGATGGCCCAATGAATCGTCACTCTTCATAGACACACAGCTGGGTTCTGGAGATCCTGCTTCAACATCATCATACTCCTCCTCTCTCTTCTCATAGACACTCATATTAGATGCAGTGAGCACTTGAAACACACAGACTAAAAATTTACAACAATTTTAAACATTAGATATACAGAACATAACATGAGAATAAAAAAAGTTTTAGGCGTGGTTTACTTATTTAAGTATGGCAGTCAATTTTTCAGTAGTTACACTATATATATAAATTATTATTATAGATATCACTATATGATCTCAGAAATGTGTTTGTTCAAACCTACCTCTGTCTTAACAGTTAAGATCCTCAAACACAAACTTCATTCAGTTCATAAATCCATTCTGTCCCTCGATAACAGCATTAAACTGATCTGTTCTCAAACTGAATCACAGGATTCGCAGATTTTCTCTCCTGATGTTCATGTTCGTCACTATCGTCGAGTCTATTGTCAATTTAAAACAAACTGGTTCAACCAGTCTAAATGTTTTACATTTTTGTTAACCGTGTATCAAACACCTGCTCAGGTGAAGAAGTTTTTGCATTTTTGAATATGTCCACATCTACAAAAGTTTGTTTACAGTAATGCTCTTACTTTACCTGTGCTAAGATAACAACTAAATGTCTTGAAACTATTGCTGCGTCCCAATTCGACTACTTATACTACGACCTAAAAGTATGTACTCTTTTTGTGAAGAAAAAGTACATAATTTTGAGTGTGCATCAGAAGAGTATGCAAGCTTTGGGACATACTACTTCGTCATTTTTAACTGACAGCGCTGTTGCTTAGTTCCCATCACTGTTTAAACTGCCCTGTCAATCATCGTCACAGATAAAATTCTCCACATTTAATTTAATTTCGAAGAGAAATGTAGAAGTCTGTTGATCTGCCATTTTTGGGTCTTTAATGCAGACTCTCCTCATGTGTTTACAGTTTAAATATAATGCTGCATTTAAAAGTTAATGGCCAAATGTATCATTACAAAAGTTCTCAATGCTGCTGCAGGTGAACTATGATGTAGATAACATTGAATAAATATCTTTTCGTCAGGTTAAATGTTGATAATTTATCACTCAAGTCCCTTTACTTAAACCTCTCTTCTTAACCGTCAGACTCACACACCAGTCATGTTTGTAGTTTTTTTAAACACATTTTATCAGCATTTGTAGTTCTAATCAAACTCGCAATGGTTTATGGGCAATATCAGCCGTTAGAGTGCGCGTCGATCTGCACTTCAAATTCTGACCAGAAATAGTAGACCATCCGGGTATCTTTGGAATACTCTTTTCAACATACTACGATTTGGGACATACTAATTCTATTTTCGAATACTTTTTAGGATGGATAGAATGCGAATTGGGACGCACCGTATATCTGTCGTTTTTTAGAAAATGTCAGTAATGTATGAGGTATGACAGGTTATGACATGATATGATGGTTGACCAACAGCAGGATTGTGATATTGCTTTAAACAACAGTCAAATAAACACGATATTACTATTAACTTACCTACCAAACACGTTGTCTGTTACTTTGTCTATTTGTATTGCATTAACGAAAATAATTCCACAACAAAGCCATTTATCTGAGCAACACGCAGTTGTGGTGTTTATTATGCAAATAAATCAAATTATGGATTAACAAATTAGTTATAAATATATATATATAAACTGAAAGGATTAACACAGATATTGGTTCTCAGGACTGTAGCATTAGTTCACTAACAGTGTTATTGAAATGTTATTGTCACATTGTAAAGAGGGAGACCTGATCTGGTGTCAGGATGGCACTGGCTCTGAAACACACACACACACACACACACACACACATATTTTAATCTTGCCGATGAAAGAGATGATCATTTTTGTACAGTTTTGGACCCTCTATATAAATAAAACACCTAGACAGGGTAAACCCAGCCCGATCTGCCGGCGATTTGATTTCGCCTTGCAGCTCAGGCTGGAAACCTGTACATATTTATATCCTGCTTCTGTTACAAATTTGCGGGAACCAATCACAAACCGGCTTATCCACCAGTCATTTGAACTATGCCAGTTGATCATGCCTCTCATGGTCTGATTGGTTTAAAGGTGCACTATGTAAAATAAAAATTCAGTAAAATGTCCAAAAACCACTAGTGTTATATATTTTGTTCAGTTGAGTACTTACAATATCCCAAATGTTTCCAACTATTTGTAAATCGTGAGAAATTGCTATTTTAACCAAGGAACCGGGACGTGTGAGGGAGTCGCCTGTCAATGACATCATATCTGCGTTCCCCTCGGTTTCCGGTTTTATTCTACAGAAACGCTTTACTCTCACTGCAGTGTGAACAAGTGTCATAGCAGCCAAGCGAACGCACAAAGTAACTTCATAACATCATTTTCAACACACTCAGATGTGTCTAATACGATAAATAGAGCTGTGTTACCTCATACTCATGACCGGAAAAGTGGAAGTGGTGCCGGCGACTGTGGCATAATAAAAGTCCTGCTGCTTGCGAGGCATGTGTTGCGTTCATCTTATTAATAATTTCTCCAGCGGTTCCTCAGCTCCACAACACTCGGCCCTGCTCTGCTTCATACTACAGCAAAGTTAATAATCACATCCATGAACATGATTTCTGCCCGAGTCCTATCCCGATTATTTCCCACCGGCTGTGAGGTGAAGACCACATGTCCCAAGATTCTGCGCTCAAACGTGGCATCATCAAACTACTGTTTTGAATAGGTGACCTCTAGCGGACCTCTAAGAGTCATTTGAACTATGCCAGTTGATCACACCTCTTGTGCAGGAGAAAATACAGAGCAGACTCCCCAGAAATACTGTCTTTTGCACCATAGTGCATTTGTGCCATCATTTGTATTTTTCCATCTTGGACCATAACAGGTACAGGTACAGTGGGCCATCAAAACCCAATTCCCTATACACACATATTAGACTCCATTTCAATAAGTGAGTGACAGAGACCTCTAGTGGTGAGATGAACATCTTGCACTGGATGTCACTCATATGACCTTGAAATACTAGACCATTCTTCTTGAAAGTGTTTGAAAGTTCATAGTTGGCCTTTTATGAAAGGCTGCTGAGCGGTTGTACCCCTTATCCATTTCATCCGCTAAAGCTGCTAAACAGAGCTGAAGAAATAATAAAACAAACTGAATGTTTAAAGTAAATGAAATCTATTCTTAAGCTCCGAAAGTTTTGAACAGGACTTTCGATAATGTTAATGCAATGTCAAGTTTCTTGCTTACATTTCAGTTTTGACGTGAAAATTAGCAAACACATTTGTTTTGTAATTTTAATGGTAAAAGACTGTCAATTGGTAAGTTGCAACCTCAATCAACCTGCATATCAAGTAATTGTATTGGAAAAATAGAGATAAATTTAGTTTTTGACCAAGTCATCTTATCATTTACAGTGAAAAACCATAAATTACACTTTACATTTGAGGATATTTCATATTAATAATCATGTTTCAGTAGGTGTTATGTACATTAGGAGTTTGTTACATCTTATGTTGTTTAATAAATGTTTATTGCATTATTTACTGTTACCATGGTGGTGTTTTGTATTTGTGTGAATGACACTGTCCACATTCTATATTTTAGTACTTCAGCTTGTGGAAAAGCTACTTGTGATAAGAGGTTCAAACCAGATTTTAGTACTTTAGTAGGTTATGTTAAAATTCATTAAATGTATCATGGCATGGATTTTTTTATTTTATAATGTTTCCTGAGGTGTACTTATATTGTTAGTATGATTTTTACATCATACAATGTCATAATTTAGAAATAAAAGGCATTTTTTCTATACTGATGTTTTCCCTCTGGCTGAATGCCCTGTTTCAAGGGGCGTGTCTGCTGTGAGACTTCAGTATAAACGGCCACTGTTGTTATTGGCTGACGTCTTTACATTTGAAATGAGCGGAGGGGGCGTGGTTTAACGAGGTCTACGAGGCACAAGGCTGCTGCCAGAGAGACGGATGTCACTTCTCATCAGTTCTCTCAGGACGTCTCAGTTCAGTGAACTGTTGTAGTTACTAGCATATACTTCAGGTTATTCGTTTATTTCTAGTCGGAGGGACTGTCACTCATGTCAGAAAGTTAGTAACTTTAGTAAATGATGGATCAGTGCTGACTCGAGACGTGAACCGTTTAGAACGATTCAGTCCGATTTGGTGAACTGGTTCGACCGGTTCAAGATCTTACTACTAAAGACAAAATATGTATGTTTTTGTTCAGACATGCAGCAACAAAACAATTGTTTTGCTCATCTCTGTTAATAGCAGGAACAAAAACATATCCAATCAGATTGTTTTTAATGCTTCTCAGTCTAAACGATCAAAATGGATTTCATGTGTTTTTGTTATTCATTGCTGAATGATTTATGTTACATTTATGTTTTATTTAAGTTGCAGTCCTGTATGTCACATGCCTGTCCTGTGTAGCACATGTGGTGGTTTGTTATTTTCCTGTCTTTGTCTAGTTCCCACCCTCCTTGTTATCTTGTTATTGGTTTAATTTGCCCCACCTGTGTTCCCTCATTACCTGCCTCATTTGTCCCCTTTAAATAGTTCCCTTGTGTTCACAGTCCTTGTCGGTACGTTGTGATGTCTATGTCTCCCTTCTGTGAGCCGCTCCTTCCCCTTTTGGTATGTTTGTGTTTTAGTCCTTATGTTGTTTGAATTATGTTATGTTTTCCCCCTTGTGGGTTTTTGTTTTGTGTTTATGTTTATTTTGTTAATAAATACCTTTCCCTGCACTTGAGTCCTCCCACCAGTTTCATTTGTTTGGGGAAACGTGACACTGTAGGTCCAACGTGGCTAGGTCAGGGGCCTAGAGTAATGTATAATTAGCCTGTATTGTCTCTTTCTTCTATATACTGCCCTTATGAAAAACATAATCAGTCATAACATGCATTGCTGAAGTCTCAAACTGGCAGCATGACTATACAATGATGACCAGTGTGCAGTGGCGCTCCTGCCTGTACACAAAGTACATTTCAATACAAATTCTGTACCATATAAATCATGAATGATGTATAATCATGTTTTTCATGTAGTCTGTCAACATGAACAAATCAGAACCCAACCATAATTCCTGGTTAGATATAGTGTCAGTATGATAATTGTGACCAGTCACAGTCACCTATAGGTTAATTGAGTGAATTGTATTATGACAAAATCTGTTATGTCTTTTTTTTTATTATTATGACATACAGTGAGGAAAATCAGTATTTGAACACCCTGCTATTTTGCAAGTTCTCCCACTTGGAAATCATGGAGGGGTCTGAAATTGTCATCGTAGGTGCATGTCCACTGTGAGAGACATAATCTAAAAAAAAAATATCCAGAAATCACAATATATGATTTTTTAAAGGTCCCGTTCTTCGTGTTTTTTTGAAGCTTTGATTGTGTTTACAGTGTGCAATATAACATGTGTTCATGTTTCGCGTGTAAAAAAACAGTATTTTTCACACAATTTACTTATCTGTATACCGCTGTTTTCACTCTACTAAAAACGGCTGATGACTTCCTTGTTCTATGAAGTCCCTCCTTCAGAAATACGTAACGAGTTCTGATTGTGCCAGCGGTTCCCGTGTTGTGATTTGACAGCAGCTTAGCGCACATGGCCCGGTTCCTGTGTTGTGATTCGACAGCAGCTTAGTGCACGTAACTTGCATGAAAAGGTCACACCTCTTAACGGGAGATGTATGCGCTTAATGATCTCTACAGCGTCCATGGGAAAGCCAAACAAAGGTGATTTGACTCCGGGATGAAAATAACAGCGTCTCGACGACATGGTGACAAACACACTCAAACGCACCACTTCCTTTTCTCCACGCGACCGTCCTCTTCTCCACGTGGGACAGCAACAAGACCACGCCCCCTTTTTCGCGTATTCTTGTGGGCGGAGGTTAGTCTGTTCTACTGTTCTACTGACGTAATTTATGAAGGAAGTACCAGGATGTAGTCCAAACCGGCCGTTCGCTGTAGGCTTTGAAAGGGAACTTCTGTTAAATAAAATATCTCGCTTGGCATTGAACGTTGAGCTTTATAATTTTACAGGTATTATTTATGCTCTAACAGCAACATTACACACTAACTAAAGTTTGAACAGTGGGATCACGAAGAACGGGACCTTTAACTTTTTATTTGTATGATACAGCTGCAAATAAGTATTTGAACACCTGTCTATCAGCTAGAATTCTGACCTTCAAAGACCTGTTAGTCTGCCTTTAAAATGTCCACCTCCACTCCATTTATTATCCTAAATTAGATGCACCTGTTTGAGGTCGTTAGCTGCATAAAGACACCTGTCCACCCCATACAATCAGTAAGAATCCAACTACTAACATGACCAAGACCAAAGAGCTGTCTAAAGACACTAGCGACAAACTTGTACACCTCCACAAGGCTGGAAAGGGCTACGGGGAAATTGCCAAGCAGCTTGGTGAAAAAGGTCCACTGTTGGAGCAATCATTAGAAAATGGAAGAAGGTAAACATGACTGTCAATCTCCCTCGGACTGGGGCTCCATGCAAGATCTCACCTCGTGGGGTCTCAATGATCCTAAGAAAGGTGAGAAATCAGCCCAGAACTACACGGGAGGAGCTGGTCAATGACCTGAAAAGAGCTGGGACCACCGTTTCCAAGGTTACTGTTGGTAATACACTAAGACGTCATGGTTTGAAATCATGCATGGCACGGAAGGTTCCCCTGCTTAAACCAGCACATGTCAAGGCCCGTCTTAAGTTTGCCAATGACCATTTGGATGATCCAGAGGAGTCATGGGAGAAAGTCATGTGGTCAGATGAGACCAAAATATAACTTTTTGGTCATAATTCCACTAAACGTGTTTGGAGGAAGAAGAATGATGAGTACCATCCCAAGAACAGAATGCTTTTAGCGGGGATGGTAGCGAGGGGGGCACCTCAGCTAATGAGGGCAGAGGGGCAGTGGCTCTAGCCACCGGGCCACCCCCCTGTGCTCAGCCACTGTGCTTCAAAAGCTCCTGAAACAAGATGACAGTGCAGAAATCCCTCAAACTCTGTCTGAAATGTACATCCACTTCCTGCTGACTCAGATCAACATTTGGAATCAGAAGTATGATGAGAAAGATCCAGAGAAACTCCTGCAGTCCAACACAGACATGATTGTGAAACTTGCTGAACTGGCTTTCAATCAGCTGATGAAGGGCAATGTGATGTTCTATGAGGAGGACCTGATTGAGAGTGGCATAGACGTCACTGACGCCTCAGTGTATTCTGGGATTTGCACTGAGATCTTTAAGGAGGAATCTGTGATTCATCAGAGAAAAGTCTACTGCTTTACTTTGCTTCATCTGAGCTTTCAGGAGTTTCTAGCTGCTTTCTATCTGTTTTACTGCCATTTTGTCAAAAATAAGAAATCACTGCTGTCGTTTCTGAATAAAAGATATCAGCGGTATAGACGGATAAACTCTTTATATGAATTATTAAAAGCAGCAGTTGTTAATTCCTTACAGAGTGAAAATGGACACCTGGATCTTTTCCTGCGGTTCTTGCTCGGCATCTCACTGGAGTCCAATCAGAGACTCTTACAGGATCTACTGACACACACAGTGAACAAATCAGAGACCATCATAAAAATAACACATTACATTAATAACAAAATGAAGGAAGATGATTGTCTCTCAGCTGACCAAAGCATCAATCTGTTCCTCTGTCTGCTGGAAATGAAGGATCAGACTCTCTATGAAGAGATTCAGGAGTTTATGAAATCAAAGAATCATAAAAGAATCGACAAACAGTCATTGGAGGGGCATGATGGCGCCAGTGTGCATGGCAAGCCGTCTGTCTCGTCTACTTAGTTTGTTGTTTGCTATCGCCCTATTTATCTGTACATACTGTCGATATGTCTCTGCTTTGCTAGTTTATGATCGCCACACACTTTTCAACATTCGAATATTTGCTGATATATTGTCAGAAAAACATGTTTTGGGAGACCACTGGACCTCGAGGCTTCCTCCTTTGCTGTCGGATATACCTGAGTATCTGCGCCGTTCACCTGTTGTTCTTCCCCGTAAGAAGCGCTACAAGCGACGGGGTAAACGCGGAGGTGTACTGGTCGGATTTAGGGCTTACCGGGCATCCACCTGTGTGACGGGTCCCGATGGACGCTACATTCCTGCTGCCGGGCGTTTGCTGAGGATGAGAGGCCGCTGGCTCTGTCCAGTTGTCCCTGGCTCATGGGTTATTTCCGAAGCCCACCTGCTGATGGCACCATCTTCTCCCATGCGGGCTCGGATCCACCGAGGCGGTGTGGATTTGTCGAACCTGCGCCCGCTAGATCGTGCGGCGCCTCCAGGCAGTGAGGATCAAACTCTTTGCCTGTCTTTGTTTAATGCTAGATCGCTAGCCAACAAGACTTTTCTCCTCAATGACTTCTTCACTTCTCGTGAGTTGGATTTTATGTGCTTAACAGAAACCTGGCTTCATGATGGCGAGCTCACGCCTTTCTCTGAACTTCTTCCTCCTCGATGTGGCTTCCTTAGTTCTCCTCGGACCACAGGTAAAGGTGGAGGATTGGCCGCTGCGTTTAAGTGCGTCTTTCAGTGTCGGGAGATTCCGTTTGACCGCTGCTCTAGCTTTGAGCTGCAGCTGTTTGAGGCGAATCTTCCAGTGATGGTATTATGTGCGGTGGTGTATCGACCTCCAAAGTTTAATAAGGATTTTATTCAGGACTTTGCTGACTTTGTGGCTGGGATTGCGTTAAAATATGATCGCTTTTTAATCGTTGGTGATTTTAATATACATGTGTGCTGCGAATCCAGACCTATGTCTAAGGATTTTCTTAATCTTATTGACTCTTTTAATCTTACGCAGTCTGTCTCTTGCCCGACACATGAAAAAGGACATACTTTGGATCTCATACTGTCATATGGTTTAGATGTTGCAATTGATGAAATATGTGACACTTGTATGTCGGATCATCTGCCCGTTATATTTACTATAGTTCTCTCCTGCTCGGACACTTCAACTGTTGCTCCCGCACGCAGTGTGCGTGCAATTAATCCTCTAACTGCCTCTCAGTTTTCTGCTGCCTTTAAAGACTCAGTGCTGTTCAGTATTGAAGATTGTAATCTTAATGTGGAGGAACTCACAAACTTTTTTGACTATACTTGTACTAAGATACTCGACTCTGTTGCTCCATGGAGGGATAAATGCACTAAAGCGCTTACTGAACCTTGGCTAAATGACTATACCCGCTCTCTCAGACGTACCTGCAGAACTGCTGAGAGAAAGTGGAAGAAGG
The DNA here is from genome assembly GCA_023566225.1 of Romanogobio albipinnatus. Classification (NCBI taxonomy): domain Eukaryota; kingdom Metazoa; phylum Chordata; class Actinopteri; order Cypriniformes; family Gobionidae; genus Romanogobio; species Romanogobio albipinnatus. The sequence continues at coordinate 49,804,650 of CM042249.1, forward strand.
ACAAACTACAAGTGTCATTTCACATTTTAAAGGATGCCTTACATAAATACCAGGGAGCAGTTAAATCTGCTAAAACTCATTTTTTTATCTCACCTGGTTGCTAATAACACCCAGAGGCCTCAGATTCTCTTTAAAGTGTTCAATTCTCTTGTTAACCCTTGTGAAATTGACTGTGCTGTGCCATCCACATTGTTGTGTGAAAACTTCCTGAAACACTTTATAGATAAAATTGCTGGCCTGAGCTTTTCATCCTCTGCTTTTACCAGTGACCCCTCTGTTCCATCTTTATGCCCAGCTGTCTTCCAGCAGTTTGAGCCGGTTACATTACATGTTCTCTCGAACATAGTTAAGCAGCTTCGTCCTGCAAACTGCCTGCTGGACAGTATCCCTGCCCGTTTACTCAAAGATGTTTTTAACACTGTTGGGTCCAGTATTTTATCCTTGGTTAACACATCACTTAGCTCAGGTTGTGTGCCAGCTGCTTTTAAACATGCTGTCGTACAACCTCTTTTAAAAAAGAAAAATCTGGATCCTTCAGTTTTGTCTAATTTTAGACCTATTTCTAAACTTCCCTTCTTATCTAAAATCTTGGAGAAGGTTGTTTATAATCAATTACAATCATTTTTAGATGATTTTAGTATTTATGAAAAGTTCCAGTCTGGTTTTAAGCCCCGCCATAGTACTGAAACTGCCCTTCTAAGAGTCTATAACGACCTACTCTTAGAGGTTGACTCAGGAAACTCCGCTGTTTTAGTGCTCTTAGATTTGACTGCCGCCTTTGACACTGTCAACCACTCTATCCTTTTATCCCGACTCAATCAAAGTGTAGGCATTACGGGCATGGCCCTAAAATGGTTTGAATCATATTTGGCAGATAGAAGTTTTTCTGTCCACCTTGGGAATTGCTCTTCATCTGCTGCCCCTCTTTCTTGTGGGGTCCCCCAAGGTTCCATTTTGGGACCCATGCTCTTTTCTCTGTACATGCTGCCCTTAGGGTCCATTTTAAAAAAACATAACATGTCTTTCCACTGTTTTGCAGACGATGTACAAATCTATTTGCCTGTAAAAAACAATGACAAGGATACTGTCCAGCCTTTATTGAACTGCTTGAGTGATATCAAAATTTGGTTGGATCAAAACTTTCTCTGCCTCAATGATAATAAGATTGAAATTGTTGTGTTTGGTCGTGCTGTACATTTTAGTGCCTGTGTTGATGCTCTTGGTACTTTAGGTTCTCATATTCGACCTGTTACCAAGAATCTGGGTGTGATTTTTGACAGTGATTTTAAATTTGATAAACAGATTAGCTCTGTTGTTAAAACTAGTTTCTTTCAGCTGAGACTATTGGCTAAGGTTAAACCTTACCTGCTACGTAAAGACTTTGAAAGAGTCATACATGCATTTATTACGTCCCGTTTAGATTACTGTAACTCTCTGTATGTTGGATTGGATCAGTCATCCCTTCGCCGGTTACAGTTAGTCCAGAACGCAGCAGCTCGACTTTTAACTGGGACTAAAAAGTGCGACCACATCACACCGGTTTTGGCAACACTCCACTGGCTTCCGATTTGTTTCAAGATCGAATTTAAAATTGTTTTAACTGTTTTCAAGATCTTAAATGGGTTATCGCCCTCCTATTTATCAGAGCTTTTGCATGTCCACACACCTGTCAGAGCACTGAGGTCTTCCAATCAGATGCTCCTCGATGTGCCCAGATCCAGGTTAAAAAATAAAGGTGACCGAGCCTTTGCAGTGGCTGCTCCAAATCTTTGGAATGGTCTACCTATTCATGTAAGGACAGCCCAGACCATTGAAACATTCAAGTCCTTGCTTAAGACCCATTACTATGCATTGGCTTTCAAATCAAGTTGAGCTTTGATATCTTGACCTTGACTTTATTGTTGTGCTGTTGGTTCTTTTGTATTGTATACTGTGTATTGTTTGTGTATATTATCTCTTTGATTTTGAATTTTGTTAAGCACTTTGGTCAACTATGGTTGTTTTTAAACGTGCTATATAAATAAAATTGAACTGAACTGAACTGAAAGAATCACTCAGTGAATCGACTCTCTCTGTCTCACTGCTCAACAATCGCCTACATGCTTCAGATATCAGAGGAGGTGCTGGATGAGTTTGATCTGAAGAAATACAACACATCAGATGAGGGTAGAAGGAGACTGATACCAGCTGTGCTGAACTGCAGAAAAGCTTTATGAAAATGAATTTATGTGGTTGGAGACTAAATTTAATGTGTCTGTTTTGTCATAAAACTGTGTAAAAACTGTGTTAAATCATGCCTCTCATCAATCAGCCTCTCACTTGTTTTCATTAAAAAAAAGAGTGTGTCATGCGTCATGATCAATATGTGATTTTTTTTTCTTCAGTTTTAAACTCAGAAAACAATATTTTAACCAATCTTCTCCTCTTTATTGAACCATTTTTAATTCTGGGTTATAGACTTGCTGACAGTAATCTCTCTGATCAGTGCTGTGAAAATGTGTCTTCATTTCTACAATCACCAAACTCCTCACTGAGAGAGCTGGACCTGAGTCACAGTGACCTGCAGGATTCAGGAGTGAAGCTTCTCTCCGAAGGACTGAAGAGTTTACACTGTCAACTCAACATACTGAGGTAAGACAAACAGATTAAAATTCTCATGGTTATCAAATTAAAGATACCATTTGCTTTCTGCCCTGGTCCTGATCACCCGCTCAGTGAACAGTGTGTGATCTGGTCCCCTGAAGCTGAGATTAATTATTACATACAGTGACAACACCCACACACTGAGATACAAAAAATGCACTTATGTGCACTCAAATGAACATTCATCTCAATATACAGTGATATATATTGTGTGTACACACTCAGACACACTGCATAGAAAATGTGCCTTGGAATCTGTGACAAAGGTGGGCAGCTGTTCTAATTTCAGCTTTGTTTACATCCATTCTTACAGTGTGTTCAGTGTTTATATTTTATCACAATTTGTGTTCTCTATGGGAATTGAACCCAACACTTTGTTGTTGTTAGTGTCAGTTGAGCTACAGGAACCCATGTATCATGCTGAAATAACTGTTGTAACTTTTATAAAGGTTCATAGTACTAGACTAATTCTAGTATATTAAAGGTCCCATGGCATGGATTGTTTTGATTATTTTATGTTTCCTGAGGTGTACTTATATTGTTAGTATGGTTTTTACATAAAAAAAATCATAATTTAGAAATATTTTTTTTCTATACTGATATTAGCCCTATTAGCTGATATTGAATGCTCTGTTTCAAGGGGCGTGTCTTCTGTGAGAAACGCCCACTGTAATGATCGGCTGACATCTTTGCATTTGAAATGAGTATTAGATTGTGTGGCGGAGGGGGTGTGGTTTAGCGAGGTCTGCAAGCGCTGCCAGAGAGAGAGACGGACTGCATGTGGTCCAGAGAGACCTGGAGCAAGATAGCTGAGAAAGTTTTATTGTACCGAGTTGTTGAGACCACAAGTTTATTTTGTTTGTATCTGAGAGTTCTGAATAAACACGAGTCCCAGTCACGCCGACCCTGTCGTCTTCCTCCTTATTCTACGAACTTTGTAACATGTGGAACCCCTCTCAAATAATTTTACTAAGTTTTTTTACCATCACAGCTGTCGAGATGAACGAATCGTCAAAGTGTTGATTATAGCATTATTTTTAGATCTTTTCCCATCACATGAAAAGCTGCAGTGATGAGCAATGAGTACACAGGCAGTCTGTTGATTGTGTGAATGCAGTGATCTCGTCATTGCAGCACTTTTTCTCTCACAAAATGCTTTCACCACAACTAACAGCAAACACGACATTGACATGAATACAGTAAGAGCTTTGTGCAGCATAACAGCGCCATTCATTATAACGGCAGTTTGGGCAACTGTGCAGATACACTCACAATGTGTGATTGACAGATCCGAAGATTATAAAGAGAGTGTTCTTTGATCATCTAATCAAAATTGAAATAACAGATTTGTTTCATGCTGCTAACAGAAACTATGTGAAGTTTATCATTTTAGTCACTGGCTTGATTCACTGAAGCATTACGCTTATGGCATCAAGACGGCCAGTGGCGGGACTGACAGTATTAAACGATTTAGAAAGAAAGTCTGTGTGAACTTGAATGATTAGCTACACATCAGAAATCACTGATCACAGATCAGGCATTAATGAACACTGTTACTCACTGTTTGTGGTGGTGCTGTCGAATCCATATGGTAAAAGTCTGTTTGTTAAGCCTGTGCTGACAATGCGAAATGGAATCCATTTTCTCCAAATTCTCTGGGCGGGCAAAGCAAGAGGAAGGGGAGGTAACCGTTCCTCATATGACAGCATACAGGGAAGATTCCAGATCGGCTCGTCTGAGCTCTCATTTTCTCAAAGGCAGAGCAGGACAACCAGAACTCGGTTTACACCTATCAAATTTTTTTGCCACTTGGGGACCATATACAGGGGAACTCATTTTAATGTTAAAAAACCTCATAAAATTAAAATTGCATGCCATGGGACCTTTAAAAGAATATTAGTCATGTAATCAATACTGTTATGTATTTACTGTTGGTAACTGGATTATCCTGCAGTTGTTATCTTATGCTCTAGATGGCGCTGTGTAATGTATACCTTGAAGTCAGTTTTAAGCACACTCGGTTTCATTGTGTTATTGCTATCTATAGCTCCTCAGAATATAATGATATTCGTATAAACAAAACAAATACCATGTGTAGAAAACTTTACTTTATTCCATCTCCTCTTTATCAAACCACGTTTGTCTTGTGTTGTCACGCCCTGAAGAAATTTACCAATTCACAAGATTAACGGAATGCATAGCCGCCATAAAACATTGGATGACTGGTAATTTCCTGCAACTCAATTCAGAAAAAACTGAATTTTTAATTATTGGACAAAAAAGCTCCACAAGTAGTAACCTAGAATACTGTCTAACACTTGATGGCTGCTCTGTCAAGTCTTCGTCGTCAGTGAGGAACCTGGGTGTGCTCTTTGATACCAATCTTTCGTTTGAAAGCCACGTTTCTAGCATCTGTAAAACTGCTTTCTACCATCTTAAAAATATATCAAAATTACGGCACATGCTCTCAATGCAAAATGCTGAACAGTTAGTTCATGCGTTCATGACCTCAAGGCTAGATTATTGTAATGCTCTATTGGGTGGTTGCCCTGCTCGCTTAATAAATAAACTCCAGCTGGTCCAAAACGCAGCAGCTCGAGTACTTACTAGAACCAGGAAGTATGACCATATTAGCCCAGTTCTGTCAACATTGCACTGGCTACCTATTAAACATCGCATACATTTTAAAATCTTGCTTATTACTTACAAAGCACTAAATGGTTTAGCTCCCCAATACTTGAGCGAGCTCTTAACATATTATACTCCATCACGTCTACTGCGATCTCTAAATTCTGGCCAGTTGTTAATACCGAGAATATCCAAATCAACTGCAGGCGGTCGATCCTTTTCCTATTTAGCTCCTAAACTCTGGAACAGTCTTCCTAGCACTGTTCGGGAAGCAGACACACTCTGTCAGTTTAAATCTAGACTAAAAACACATCTCTTTACTGTGGCATACACATAAAACACTTTACCAATTAATTGATTGTTAGGCTGCATTAACTAGGTCAGCCGGAACCGGGAACACTTCCCATAACACCTGATGTACTCGTTACATCATCAGAAGAATGGCATCTACGCTAATGATATTCTCTCTGTTTTATCCCGAGGTTTACTGCAGTCAGCCAGATCTGGGCCGTATCCTAATCAGATGGTGGACCAGAGAAGACCAACACAGGACCCCGAAGTGTCTGCAGAGACCGTGTCAATTATCCTCCCCCTGCAACTGCCTCATCGACACGGCATCTAAATAAACCCGTCACCAGTGTGATGACTCCGATTGTTCGAATATTATCATTAAATAATACTTAAATCGATATGTCATCCGCAATAAACCCGTCTCCAGCGTGTTGCCTCCGATCATTCGAATATTGCACTTTAATAATTATTTAATCAACATCATCCTCAATAAACCCGTCTCCAGCGTGTTGCCTCCGGTCCTTTGAATATTCCGATCTATTATGACCTCTTACCTGTAAAGCAGCCAGAATAATAATAATAATACGTTGTTTGTAAATTGGCCAGAGGAGAACTGGCACCCCGACTGAGCCTGGTTTCTCCCAAGGTTTATTTTTCTCCATTAGGTCACCTAATGGGGTTTTGGTTTCCTTGCCACTGTTGCCTCTGGCTTGGCGTGCTCAGTTGGGGACACTATATTTTTCAACTAAACATCGAAATAAATCTAATTAATAAACTAATTTAACCATGTAAACTAAATTACTGATCTAATTATTGATCTAAAGCCCACACTGTCACCGTATGGAAATTGAAATGAACTGATGACATCAAATGGCTATACAGCTGAATAAAATTAGGCTGCATTATTTTGCTGTTTAACACTGTAAAGCTGCTTTGAAACAATCTACATTGTTAAAAGCGCTATATAAATAAAGTTGACTTGACTTGACTTGACTTGTGTTATAGACACTGTTACTGGGAGGCTGAATGGAGCGGGATGGAGGAGGTTAATATATCACTGGCATGTAAAGGAATCAGCAGGAAAGGATTGAGTAATGACTGTGTGTTTGGATACAATCTGAACTGTTTGTCTTTCTCTGTCTGAGAGGAACAGAAATGTGACGCATGTGGAAAAGAAGCAGCCGTATCCTGATCATCCAGAGAGATTTAATAAGTGTCCTCAGGTTCTGTGTAGAGAGAGTCTGTCTGGACGCTGTTACTGGGAGGCTGAATGGAGCGGGATGGAGGAGGTTAATATATCACTGGCATTTAAAGGAATCAGCAGGAAAGGATTGAGTAATGACTGTGTGTTTGGATATAATGAAAAGTCCTGGAGTCTGAACTGGAGTCTGAACTGGAATCTGAACTGTCTTAATAACAGTTTCACTATCAGACACAATAAGAAGAGCAGAAACATATCTGACCCTTCATGTGACTCTAAGAGAGTAGGAGTGTATCTGAACTGGACAGCCGGCACTCTGTCCTTCCACAGCGTCTCTGACACGCACACACTCACACACTTACACACATTCAACAGCACATTCACTGAACCACTCTATGCTGGATTTGGGGTTCTTTGTCTCAATAGTTCAGTGTCTCTGTGTGAGAAACAGCTGAGACACACAGTTGAGTGAAAGAAACACTCACATTAACTCTCTCTTTAACTCTTACAGCTGTAAACTCTTTCTCTCTTCTAATCTTAACTTCCCAGTGTGTATATAGAAACACACACTTCAGTCTAAATGAGACACAGACTTCTGTTGCGTTTTTATAAAGACATTTGAATGCGGCTCAACAGGAGTCTTTTTAAGTCTCTGAGCGCCACTTGGGGGAATATTTAGTTTCTCACTTCCAGGAAATGGAACTGATGGTAACTGAGGGTCAGTTCAGAGCTCTGGCCTTTAGGCAGACGAATAAACCTCATCACACGTAACTGTATCACTGACAACCACCTTGTTGCTTCATTAAATCTTTCTCCATTTTCTGCTACTCTCTCTTCATGCTCAACAATGACTCTTCTGGTCTCCTTTCACTGTAATCTTTGCTCTGTCTTCTCTACACGGTGCTCCTCTGTGGTTCATATCACTTTACTGCAGAACAATTTTTCTTTAATGTGTTCATGTATTTCAAGACATGCTGTTGTCATCTTTAACACATGTAAAGTCAGAGCTTTACTGTAAACATGCTTTTGTGTTTGTTTTTGGAATAAATGTGGATATATTCAGAAATTAAGAAAACAGCTGTTCACACGCTTTTTACACACGGACAACATTGTTTTGCTCTCTTTCAGGTTAAAATATCAACCAGTTTAACCATATTATATCGAACGTGAAACTGTTTCAACAGACTCCATTTTGTGAACATGAACAACATCAGGAGAGAAATAACAGACAGGAAGATCTAGGCAGACAGGAAACTCAGGGACGACCTCCATGGTCATATCTAGGCAGACAAGATCAGGGATGACCTCCTTGGTCATGACAGGACAGACTGGGATTTCACAGGCGACCTCTGTGGTCATGATGTAGCAAACAGGAAGTTCATGGACAACCTCCGTGGCCGCATCAGGGTAGACAGGAAGTTCATGGGCAGACGCCGCCACCACGGGCACAATTAGATCAGGTGCCGCCTCCTCTGGAGAAACTGGAGAAGTGTCCTCGGCCTAGACACACAGAATGGCCATAGTGGTAACATGGAGTATAATTGATTGTGGGAGAATTTCTGACACCCCCAGACTAGATACCAACACAGAGATGCCAGCTACTCGCACCGACATTACCGGTGTGTCCACCAAACTGGAAGCCAGTCTCAAACACCTAGGGTCCAACTAGAGTCTAAGCATTCCGGCTGGCAGGTGTGACAACTGTGAACTAACAAGGATTATGTAGTAAGGTTGGTTTGTGTGGGAAGAAGGAGGCGGGAACCGGCGAACATTCAAAACATTTAATCAAAATAAAATGGCGGCGGCAGCCCCTCGCGGCTGACTGCCGCCTACATACAAACACAAATTAACATAAAATGAAAATAAAAGCTGCAACCCCTCACGGACGACTGCAGCGTACACATAACATAACTAAAATAAAACACAACACAAAATCCAGGCCTGGTCCTCTCTCGTCCCTCACTGTCGTCGCTCCTCCTTTTTACTCCCTCACTCCTCCGCAAGAGCCGAGATCGCTGCGGCGCGCAGCAGCCGCTCATCCTCCCTGATGAGCGCCGCCTCGTCCCGCCTTCACGGTCCCTCGGCCTCGCTGCTCGCCACAGATTAATTATTGCTTTAAAAAATATTGCTCATTGTAAGTTCATGTTAGCTAGCAAGCTCCGCCTCTGCAGAAGAAGATCAACGCCTACTTCATCACTACCTGTTTAGCCCTGCCCACCGATTCGTGCATGACATGCACTGACCAGTGATTTCTGAAAATGTGATGATTCATTTACAGTCAGATGTTTTTTGTCTGTGTGTCAGTAAATCAAACTAGTGACTAAACAATAACTTGCATTGTTTCGCTTAGTAGGATGAAAATAATCTGTTATTTAACGCTGATTACATTCTATAAAGAAAGCGATCAAAGAAAGCTCCCTTGGTAATCGCTGGAGCAGCGCCAGCTGGAGCTGTCAATCAAACAGGAGAGTTCAGTGACTCCCATTTTATTCAACAGATCTCTTAACTACAGTACATCACGTTTGCACGGTTAGTGAAGATGAAAGCATTCGTTAGTGAGTTGCAATGACAAGATCACTGCATTCATGAGCTCAACGTGTCTGTGATCGGCTACAATGATCATCACTGCAATCTTTCATGCCACATTCTAAATATAATACCATAGATCTAAATATAATACTGTAGATCTAAATATAATGCTATAGATCTAAATATAATGCCATAGATCTAAATGTAATGCAGCACTTTTCACAATTAGTTACCCATGAGAGCTGTAATAGTAAAAACGCGTTAAAAGAGAGAGTAATACTTAGCTATTTCAAATGGAAAGACGTTAGCCAATCGCAGCAGTGGGCGTTTACACTGAACTCTCACAGAAGACACATCCCTTAAAACAGAGCGTTCAGAGCAGAAGGCTAAAATCAGAATTTTAAAGAATTTCTGAATTTTTAAAGAAATCAGAATAAAGAATAAAAAGAATTTTAACATTATAAGTACACCCCAGGAAACATCATAAAACAATAAAACAACACAGTTCATGACCCCTTTAATCAGCTCTTAAATCGCATCTGTTCTCTCTGGCTTTTAATTAGATCGATATTGGTAGATTTTATATTATTTATTATTTTAGATTTTATCGGGTTGTTAATTCAGGTGTTTATATTGTGCATCTGCTTTGTGTCTTTTTATGCATTCTTTTATATGCACTTGTTCTTATTGTACAGCACTTTGGTGTAACAAGCTTTTAAATGTGCTATATAAATAAAGACTTTTCTTGACTTGACATTTTTTGTCATTAATCGCGATTAAAAGTTTTTAATATTTTTATATTGTAATAATTTCACAGTTACTCTCCAAAATTAATGTGGACTTAAATACAGTATATTTTAAATATCTGTTGTAATGGCGTCTTTTTATGAATGACAGCCAGTGTCACTGATGCTAATACTGATGATGAAGCAATCAACTTCAACATTTATTAGGCTTTAAAAAATAACAACTTTTCATTTAAAAGGTAACTCAACCCCAGGTCAGAGCCTAACTCCACCCACTTGCAATATTTGAAATGCTGGAAAAGTGGGCAGAGCCCAGCGGAGACGAACCGAGGGCGGGGCTGAGCGGGGGGCGTGCACCCGAGACCCGCAGTGACGGATTGATTGACAGCTGTCAGACTCGCAAAGATGGAGAGTGAATGGAGTGACGACAGTAGCTTTGCAACAGAGCGGACTTTTCTCCTCCACCTTCACCTGAAGTGGAGGAGGGTGAATTGTCTGTGGACACAGGGCCAGAGCCGTATCAATTCCAGCCGCTGGCTCAAACTGCGGTCTTAACTCCTGATGCCGACGATTCTAGCGAAGCAGCAGCGCAAGAGAGAATGAGACCACTGACCTAATCTATGAACAGTCAAATCCTTATACTGAAAGCCACAAAAAATATATCAGATACATGCAATGTATTTTCATTCAAATTACCTGAATCAATAGGCAGTGCAGGACCAATAAGTTCAAACCTAATAGCTTATTATAAACAGATTTCCTCAAGTAAAAGTTACGAGTACTGCGTAATTTGCCGTTAGACGCCTCATGCGTCGCTTCAGTCGAGACCAATTGGATTGCCATGGTGAAACGGCCGCCTTTATAGCACGAGTCACTTGTACCCGGAGCGTGCCAGACTGCCATGCCCACCTCGGGACTCGATCGCGAAGCCAGTGCTGAAGCGGTCTCAAATGTAGCAATCCAAGCGGCGTCACCGCGGCTGCAGATGCCATATGCCCCAGCAGCCTCTGAAATAGTTTCAGTGGAACCGCACTCTTGCACTCGATTTGACGGACGCAAGTCAGCAGAGACTGCGTGCTTGCTCGAAAGCTGCGCGCACATGGCGACCGAGTCGATGTCCATACCGAGAAAAGAGATCCTCTGCGCTGGGCAGAGTTTGCTCTTCTCCCAGTTGACCCGAAGGCCCAGACGGGCTAGGTGATGGAGCACCCGATCTCTGTGTCCGCAAACCTGCTCCCGAGAGTGGCCCAGTATGAGCCAGTCGTCGAGGTAATTCAGGATGCGAACCCCGTGCTGCCGAAGGGGCGCAAGGGCTGCCTCGGCAATCTTCGTAAAGACGCGAGGGGACAGAGATAGCCCGAATGGAAGGACCGCATACTGATATGCCCGCCCCTCGAAAGCAAACCGTAGGAACGGTCTGTGTCGAGGAAGGATGGAGACATGGAAGTAGGCGTCCTTCAGGTCGATCGCTGCAAACCAATCGTCCGGACGAACGCATTCGAAAAGGCGTTTCGCAGTCAACATCTTGAACGGAAGCCTGTGTAGGGTTTGGTTCAAGATGCGAAGGCGCGGGCGGCTGGGTGGAGGCAGCAGCGGACCGCCGGGGCAGAATGTGTTTGATTGCCTCAGTCTGCTTCTGAGCGGCCGAGAACTGTTGGGCGAAGTCCTCGACCGCCCTGCTGAATAGCCCACCCACAAACGTGTTCGCTCGGCGTCCCGCATATCGGCCAGGGTGAGCCATTAGTGTCGCTCCTGGACCACGTTAGTGGACATCACCTGACCCAGGGAGCGCGCGGTCACCTTCGTCGCCCGGAGAGCGAGGTCGGTGGTGGCACGCAACTCATTGCTGAGTCCTGGGTCAGCTCCTCCCTCGTGCATGTCGCACAGCAACTTGGCCTGGTAGGCCTGAAGAGTTGCCATGGCATGCAGCGAAGCTGCGGCCTGCCCCGCGGCTCTATAGGTCTTCGCCACCAGGGATGACGAAAACCTACAGGCTTTGGAGGGGTGCTTAGGATCGCCGCGCCAGGACGAAGCACTCTGCGGATAAAGTTGAGCGTTCGACCGGGGGGACCCCAGTGTACCCTTTAGCCACAGCCCCATCGCTGATGGAGAAGGCGGAAGAGCTCGCCGAACGGTCACGGGAAGACAACGGGTTCTTCCAGGACCGCGCAACCTCTTCATGCACCTCGGGGAAGAAAGGTATTGGAGGAGTGGCCGAACTGGTGTCCGGACGCTCCCCCAAAAACCAATCATCCAACCGCGAACGCTCAGGTCGGGGCGGAGGGTTCCACTCCAACCCAAGCGCAGCGGCGGCCCGAGATAACATGGCTGTCAATTCCGGGTCAGACTCGGACAATGCTGGAACGCCTGAAGGCGGCAGCACAGCCAAATCCTCATCCTCGGATGACTCCAGCCCACCTTGTGATGCGGCAATGGACATTTCCTCGTCCTCCACCGCGCCAAACGCCACAGTCGGGACAGCATGAGCCAGCCCCGATGTAGACGCCTGAACACGGGGCGGGTCAGGTGCTTGAGAGGGGGGTGTGGGCCGAGGCATGAGCATCGGCGCATCATTCCACACCATCACCCTCAGATCACCCTGGCCACCAGCCAAAGTGCGACCTCGCGTAGAGACCGCAGATTGGGGTGTGGCAGAGGGGACTCTCGCTCCGGCATCAGCACGAAGCTCACGGAGTCTCGATCGTAACACCGAGATGACCATGTTCCCGCAATGGGAACATGAGTCATCCACAAGCGCTGCCTGAGCGTGCTGAAAGCCCAAACATGTCACGCAGCGCTCGTGCCCATCAGAAGACGCAAGAAATGCACCGCACCCAGAAGTACACGGACGAGACATCCTGAAAAGGACGCGTCACGTGCAGGCTCTTTTAGGAGAGGAAGCTTCGCAGTCGATGCCGAAGCGCCCAGGGAAGCACACACCAGCTGTCAGACGGACCACTGCGCAGATCAGCAGGCAGGAAGTATGTGATCACTGGAACGCGCCGTAACACCAACACTGACCGGAAAGCTGCTCATCTCGAAGAAGCTGACGAATCTCAGAAGGCTGTAGGAGTGAAGAGAGGTACTCTTGGCTCCGAAAGCAGAAACATAATGCGATATTGCCACGTACTTCCTTATATACTCATGCGGTGAGGCGGAGTTACGTATGCAAATTCCGCATGCCCCATGGCATTGGCACGCCATTGGCGTTTTCTATATGCTCGAAGATGATAGGCTTCTAGGCGAAACCCCCATTCGTTAGTCACTAACGTACGTCGTAGTGACTGAACGAAAGGGAACCGAGGTTACGTTAGTAACCGAGTACGTTTTTGTGCATTTTGTCTACCTGTTACAACTTACCCCAGTATGTGTTACAACCTACCCCAGTAGAGAGAACCGGATAAAATATGTGTTCTTTTAACAGCAAAGCTCTGATTTGGGGATTTAAATTTCTGATCTTGTCTCAACACACAAACACACCATGCGTACTTGAGTTCCCGTTCCCTCGTCTTCTGTTCATGAACTGCCATCCTGGAAACCTGGTTACCTGTTGTACTCACCTGGGGTCCGTTCTTAGTCCTTCGCTTAATACATCTGAGATGATTTGACAGATCCCAGATCTTTTAATCGTGATAACTGATCTCTGGTAATTTGGTTCTTCAAACGAATTTTTGGATTGGATTAAAATATCTGAATTAGGATTACTGTGCATTCCTGTGTTCCCTGAAGAGGGCAGATGTATCGATACTCCAAACCACGATCAACAATGCAGCGATTGGCTGGCGTCAAGATAGCAACGTAATGACATCATATAATTAAAAAACTTTTAACTAATTTTTAAAAAATTATAAAATCCAAACATTTCTGGACCAAACAACACAAAAGTTATAATAGATAAATGAAATGCTCTGGATCAAGCCTCTCCGTCAGCTAAACTGAGGATCATCCATTCTCAGTCTAGAGATGGGCGTATCGATATGAAGTATCGATATATCGATAACGATGTGATAAAAATAAAAATATCGATATTAAGGTGTTTTTTTTCTTGGTAATTTTGTTTATTTAAAGAAATTGTTTTATGCATACAATATGAATAACCTGTGTTACTGAACAGTTGTGTAGTATAGGACTATTTTCCTGCTCATCTGAACGATGATCTGAACACACGCAAATGCTGCAAGACAGAACCAGTCAATCACAGAGAGAGCGTTCGGTTACTGATGACACTGTATTCAAACAGAGCTGCGTTTCCCAAAACTATCATAAGAAACCATTGATGCTTTTGGAAACGCAGCCAGAACAATGCTCATCAGAAGACAGAAAACATATGTTATTTCCCAATAAACAAATTGAAAATAGAAATTGTAGCCTACATAGTGCAATTACTCTTTAAAGGTGCCCTAGAATGAGTTGAAACAATATTTTAAATTGTTCTATGATATCTACATAGAGGGTATGTGAGTTATTTACGGGTAAAAACTGTCCAAATACGGCTTTACAGGTCCATTTACAACCCCAGAAATAGTCTCTAGAATGAAATGGTCTGTTTTTGCCTTATTTGGAAGGGTCATGAATATTAATGTAGAGTTCTTTGATCCAGTTTCTGACGAAGATGCTTTTTTTGAGGAACAGCTAATTGTTTTGAGGTTGGAAATGGACGCTTCTGAGTGGTAAGTTTAGCCTGACAAAGACCTGCAAAACGTAACGTCAGTACCAAGAGCCTGACATGTGAACTAGCATATAACATTAACTTTTTAACATGTTATCTCATAACGTCAGCAGTCACAACTTTGTTTTTAGCATTGTGAAAATATTTTAATCATTGTAATGCGTCACCGTATGATTTTACAATGATAACTACTTCCCTTTGACGAACTCTAAACAGCGAACAGGGTAGCGTGTAAATATGTTGTTTGTACAGTACAGTAACTTTTATTTTTATTTAAACAAATTGACTAGATGCTTCGTTTCAGCTTAAGTGGTGGAGGTGATGTTAGCTAGAAGGATCGAGTGAGCTATAAGCATCTAAACTAACATAGTTAGCTCCTGAGTTATGTGTTGTTGATTAAATATAGGCTAAATTATAATTCTATCAGACAAAAGGGTTTGCCATATGTATCTATAGTTGTATTTTGTAGATTTATATGACAACACTGGCAGGAAATAATATTAACCTTTGTCATTTGACATACTGTTATGTATGCTACTTGGAGTTTCCTACTGTACTAGCATCTTGCGTTGATATTAGCATAAATGTTGTCTTGCTAAGAAACTTTCGATTTAATCAGAAATTGTTTAGACAGTCAATAAGTGGATAAAATCACTACTTACTGCTTGCGTGAATATAGTTTGAATTGCCGCGCTTCTCCAGTATCAGCCGCTGAGTGAAGCCTGTTTGATATTGTCCCAGCCTGGTTAGAAAAGCTGTCCATGGTGAAATAGGCCGAGCAAACGAACAACTTTGAATTAAAGTGTAGCGGTAGTCGGTTATAGATAAACATCAACCATGCCTGTTGACAGTTTTTGTTCTGTGGGAAGGGTATGAAAAGTTCTCACGTCCCCTGCACAGCCTGGAACATAACATTTATTTCCATGATCTGTCATTTTCGCTATCCTGGCGTGACGCTTGTTTCTTTACAATACCTGCAGAACTCTCGATGATTCGGCTGTGCAGTTCCGCTTGGCCTTACATGTGCTGGTATATACAAATGTTGTGGGCGTACATATTAATGATCCCGACGGTTGCGTCACTCTCGGTGTTATGTTGAGATTCGCCTGTTTTTCCGTGGTGTTTTTCACAAACAAGATTTACATATGAAGGAGGAAGCAATGGTGTTTGAGACTCACTGTATGTGATGTCCATGTACTGAACTCTTGTTATTCAACTATGCCAAGTTAATTCAATTCTAGGGCACGTTTAAATTAAATGTTAAAAGTTGATATTGATCATATTCTATTCTGTAACTAATGTTAATAAAAATCATGTCTGAATAAAAAGGTTGCATTTTATGGGTGCAATGTCCTGTCACTGGCAGTCCCTTATGAAAATGAAAATGTATTTTTTACTACAGTGACCATAGTTCAACTAGTATTTGTAAATGTCCATGGTTACCACTACAAGTAAACATATTTTAAACCATGTGTAAACAAAAATATGATCTAATAAGTTGCAATTAAGGCATATTGAATGTTAAAATACCTTTCAAATATGATGTTAAGTGGGTATCTTTACCCATTTTACTCTTAGTAATTTTAATAATTTAATAAATGTAATAATTAAACAATTCAGGTTTAGAAGTATCGTATCGGTATCGATATCGGTGATTCTGGCCTTGAAAGTATCGAAAACAAAATAAGTGGTATCGCCCATCCTTAGCTCTGTCAATAAACTTTTACATATTCACATTCACAGAATCCACGTTTGCTAGTTAAACAAAGGAAAAAACTGCCTTTTAAGTGGCGTTTCATTTAATTAATTTCTTATATTATTTACACTACAAGTCTTTTTTTCTCCAAAATGGATGTACAAATTCAATGAATACAATTTTTTCAGTGCACCGCAGTACAAAAAGCAAGAGACAGGTCTGCTAACAGGCCAAAACTCTCTCACACTGGGCCCAGACGAGCAGGTCATCCTCATTACTGAGCCCTGACACCTAACAATGCCCTAACCACCCAGTACAATCTGGACACTACAGAGCCTAAACACTTCTAACACCGCTAACACTTTAGCGTAAGGGTCCAGATTCATGCATTAGCTAAGCATAAATACACTAGTAATACATGATTCATATCCAGTGTTCTTTAAAATGTTTATTAAGCACACACACTTAGGGTGTGCATTTAGGGTGTCCACAGGGTGACACAGGTTCTGGCTCAGGATCACTCGAGGGCTCAGACGGATCCAATGGGAAATACTTTTTGAAGAAAGCCCTTATTTTCTTCATTTTTTTAGGAGAAGCATCCATGCCATCCTGATGATCCATGCCATCACTGACGTCAACCTCCTGACCTTCTGTGGACACAGGTTCAGTCTCAGGAACACTTGCATCTGGGACACTCGAGGGCTCAGGCGGATCCAGCGGGAAATACTTTTTGAAGAAAGCCCTTATTTTCTTCATTTTTTCAGGAGACGCATCCATGCCATCCTGATGATCCATGCCATCACTGATGTCAACCTCCTGACCTTCTGTGGACACAGGTTCAGTCTCAGGAACGCTTGCATCTGGGACACTTGATTCGTTGAGTTCGACCAGATCCAATTCAGGTTCAGTCTCAGGATCACACAAGGGCTCAGCTGGATTCTCACCCTGATCATCCATGCCATCCTGGTCATCCATGCCATCCTGATGATCCATGCCATCACTGACGTCAATCTCCTGACCTTCTGTGGACACAGGTTCAGTCTCAGGATCACACAAGGGCTCAGCCGGATTGATCGGAAAGTTCTTTTGAAAGAAAGCACTCATTTTCTTCATCACTTTAGTAAAAAAAGAAGAAAACAAATAATATGTTATTAGAAACATCACTAACCACAGATCAAAAATGAATTATTAGTCCAACTTTAAAGAAATTTCCGTTTGCATCTCATTTGTTCCGCACACACACAGTTCAGTCATTTATGGGAGTGATGATGACCGCATTTACAAAAATGATACGCAGTGTGTACGGGACCGAACTGAACAACTAGTGCGACCCTAACCCTAACCTGTCATTCCTGAAGCTTTACAGTGTGTACATGGCCATTGTAATTTTGCATCTCAAATTTTCTGTTGACATTCACCTCTTTTTGGGCTGTTCTTTTCGATCTCTGGCTCTTCTGCTGGCCAGCAGACAGTAACCAGATTCACTTCAGGTTCAGGAACTCCATCCGTTTCAGGTGTTGGCTCTGGAACAGCCGGATCCATCCAAAAAAGCATTTGGATGAATCCACTCAATTTTCTCTTCATCCACTCTGTGGTACTTTCTGAAAACACACAATATGTTATTAGAAACATCTCAAACCACAGATTTTCAAACCACAGCCAAGTCAATGCACATCAATACAAATCATGTATTCATTCAAGCAGAAATAGTGATTAAAATGATTAGTTATTATAAGTTGTGATCATCATAATGACTACTACAGTAAGTTATATGGAAGAGTTGTGAGTGGTGGATGTTGAGCACCTGTCGGGCTGTTCTCGGGGGTTGTGCAGGTACAGATTGTGCGCTTCACATCAATGTCGATCTGCAGATCCTCTCCATCTAACTCGTGACTGACTGACATGCACTCATCCGTTTCCACCTCCAGCTGTGCGGTTATGTCGCCTGGTGAGCACCCGAGAAGCTCGTAGATGCGATCGGTCACCAGAAACTCCAAATGCACATTTTCCTCATCCGGGACCCAGCAGCTGTCAATGCAGTACAGCTCGCCGTTCACGTACACCTCCAGACACACCTCTCTGCTGTTTGAGTCTGAAGCCATTGTGTTAATATCAGTTAATAAACGGGTAATATCAGATGTACTACAAAACTGTGTGTGTGATAAACAAGCACACGGTGTGTGAGTGTATAGAGTCTATAATCTGTGAGTATGAACGCGCTGGATATAGACTCTGTATGAAATGATGGTGTTTCTAAAGTTGTTTCTAAAGTTAGTGTTGGTAGGTTATTGCTGTAAAATATATGTGTATAAATAATATGTGTCGCTCAAAATCGCTCGGATTATCGCTGTACTGGAGAAACTGCGGTCAGAGTCTTTATAGTAGGCTAAGGGCCATCTGTGACATCAGCGCTGTCTGTGAAGCTCCGTGGTTGCCATAGTAACTGATTGATTGGCAGTAGCAGCATTTCTCATCACTGACTCACTATAGGCTATTATTATTAATATAGAATAAATCATTTAACACAATTTCCTGTTCTCAGATTACATTTACCGCGATTTCAATCACCTTAGAGGTGGGCAACAATATATTTCAGTCAGTGTTTGCGATGCAGACTCTCCAGAGCCACAATATTTACAAAAAAAAAACAAAAACAAAAAAATATACCAGATGTTATTTTGAAGGCTGAATTAATGTGGTGATAAAAACATTGCGTTAACGCTTCTGTTGAGTTATCCTGTCCAGGGCCGTTTCTAGCCATTCTGACGCCCTAGGCGAAATCCTAGTCAAATTTTAAAAAGCAACATTGGTATTACTGGTGTTATTTAACAAATACATACATTCCAAATTATATTTGTTAATAAGGATTCAAATTAATACCAGTAATACCATTGTGTAGCCACATGCCTGTATAGCCCTAGGCCTATTATTTATATATATATATATATATATGCAATCCATAGTGGCTAAATTGTTCTCAGACATAACTACATAATTATTACGTGATATTATTACATTTCACATGAAAGTAATAAGAATAAATACTGATTCAGTGCGTTTTTTGTTACTCACTGATGAACTTTCCCTTTAAATAACGCGCATAGCGTCCCTCTGTGTGTACATCACTGCTTGCATTAAGCACTATTAGAACTGAATGAATCGATTCAGCATTCAACACCATCCGTAAAGATTCGTTAAATTTGACATAGTGATTTAATAAAGAATGTATTAATCTTGTGAATTAGCACATATTATGCCATTGTTAAATTGGCCGTTAAAGTTTTGTATGGGACAATTACAAAATGCACTGATCCTTTAACAATGCATTGGCGCAAAAAACGTTTGGAGGTGCAAGTAAGAGAAGAAAGCTTTATAGAGTCAAAATATAACTGCGCACTCATGAAATGATGAAGTGAAGTGTGCAGTTATATTTTGCCTCTAACATACACATCGAGCAATGCTATCTGCCCATTTCACAACGTGATTTCTCGACTACAGCAAATACTGCCCTAACAAAATACAGATTTGTGCACTTTTTACTGTACCTGTTTTTTAAATTGGCCTTTAGTTTGAATGTAGCTTTATTGTATGGTTAAAAAAGCGTTCCCTCTCTTTGATCTAATGGTGTTGTTGAGCTCTCCAAATGCAAACTTTTTTTTTTTTTTTACAGTAATTAACTGTATTGTATTTTTTACAGTAATTGACTCTCTCTGATCCAATGGCAAATAGGAATCGTCAGATTGACAGTACTCTGATCCAATGTGGGAACTACTGGGGGCGGCAATAACATTTTAGGGTAGCCGTGACACCCTTTACACACAAAAATCTGGTGCCAGATATACGCTATTGGCGCCCCCCCCCACTGATGGCGCCCTAGGCGACCGCCTAGTTTGCCTATGCCTAAAAACGGCCCTGATCCTATCCTCACGAGCTGAACGCCTAATCAAACAACGCAGTCCGATTTACGAGCAAATTACTCCTTTGAGCAGATTATTGCTCCTTGGTCTTGGACAAAGCAGTGATTACCACACATCTGAACTATAAATATAAAAAACCTAAACAATTACACTTGCAACAAATACATGTGCAGAATACACATACTTAATGTGTATTAACCTAACACTTAACAAATGCTTAAAATAAGCCTAAAAATGCAAAATAACAAGACCGATTTAAGATGAGTTATTTTCAAGCACAAACGTAACAAAACATTTAAAGCTGCACTGTGTAACTTTTTTAGTTTATTCTTAGCTAAAAACACTTAGTTCTTTCAAAAATATATGTGCTCATTAATGTATATTTACTTCTTTCGAGTAATAAAGTATTCTCGTAAGTTTATAATATGCCATTGAAAATACATACGGGTAAGGGGTTCGAATGGGGGTCGCCATGTTGCCCCTCCATCTTGAAAGTACATTAGCCAAAGAGGGACATACCCGTAAATTCAAGCTTCGCCTTTCGCGTTTTAACACTCGATGGCACCGTGTCGAATGTGAAGAGGGGGATTGCTTGAGACTGCTATATGAAAACATGAAAGCCTTTTTGAAAGTCTATTGCTGATGGAGGATCACTCTTATTCTCGAGGATATGTAACAGAGTCGCCAAGGAAGCGAAAAAGAGAATTAAGACAGCAACACAACAGGCAAATCAACACTAATGGACGAGGTCGAACTGGAAGCCATGTTAATCTTGGACTAAATCGGCCACCGTAGGAGTTAAAACGAAATCGGAATTGGGAGGAACAGAAACTAATATTTACTGGATGGTCATATACCCTTTCACCGCTAGATGGGGGAAAATATCACACAGTGTAGCTTTAAGTAAAACAAAAAAAGTAATTTATACTGTATAAAAAAAAGAATGTGGGTACAACTTCCGGTGAGGCGGCGGAAGTAGTATACCAATGGTATTTTGTGTGCTAGTTAGTGAAGAGGCTAGAGCTGTGTCCGAAATCGAATACTTCTCTACTATATTAGTATGCGAAAAACAGTACGCCAACAGAGTAGTATGTCCGAATTCATAGTATTCGAAAAACAGTAGGCGAAAAGTACCCGGATCACCTACTACTTCCGGCGAGATTCTGAAGTGCGCATACGATGGACACTTTATTATCCCATGAGGCCACGGGAGACGATTTATGAATGGAGGTGAAGGGACGCAACTGACGCTGGTAGATCACATGATCATGACAACATGGCGGTTGTAGTACGTCCGGATTACATTCATACTACATTCATTCATACTATATAGAACGCACTTTTGTAACGGTCACGAAGTTCGTTCAAATTCAAAGGTAGTACCTACTCACATAGTACGTGATTTCGGACGCAGCCTAAGTGTTTTTGGGATCATTGGCAAGGTTTCAAAATGATCATTTTTACTATTTTTTTTATCAGATGGTGCCACAAGGGTTCTGTGAAGAAACATTTGCAACATGAATGACACACACTAGACATATCAGTTTAGTACATTTATTAGCTAATACTATCACAATACAATAAACAATACTACAATTTTCGTGTCCTTAATTGTCCTCTCTTTACTGACCTTCCACAAAAGTGCTGGTGCATGACTACATCAATGTCCTGGCCCTGCAATACCCCGCTGTTTGTATTTCACCTGTCACTGATGCTAGCACCCATGCCTTGTGATGGGATACGTGTAGGCTCAGCTCGGCTCAATGTCCGCTTTTAGATAGTTAGATAGTTTTATTAGATAATTGCCATAGCGGTAACATGGAGTATAATTGATTGTGGGAGAATGTCCCATAGACTAGATACCACCACAGATGCCAGCTACTCGCACCGACATTACCGGTGTGTCCAACTGTGAACTAACAAGGATTAATTATTGCTTTAAAAAATATTGCTCATTGTTAGTTCGTTAGCTAATGCATTAACTAATGTTAACAAATGAAACCTCGTTGAGCTGTTACCATTTTGTCTCATTTTTACGAACCAATATCGATTCTTAAATCCTAAGAATCGATTAGTCATCCTTTTTACAGTTGATGAATGAATGGGACATTGTAGCGTGCCTCCCATCCAATAAATCCCAATAATCTTTGTGCTTTGTTACTATAGAGATGAAACAAAGTCTCAGATTTCAAATTACGTCCATTTTATTTTACGAAATTCAAAAACATAAATACGCTGTGGCGTGAGCGCTCTGGTGCAGCTCTACTCAAAAGAAGCGGCACATGAACGGATCTTCTCTTCCGCTTTAATATAGCGCAAAATAAACATGAATGAGCATCTGAAAGTGTTAAAGGGGTCTTGAACTGAGAAATCAAATTTCCCTTGAGCTTTTGACATATAAGAGGTTTTCAGAACTGAAAACTTCTTTGTTAGTCCAATAAAAGCTTTTATTGACATCAGGCCCAGCAAATGACAGGTTTTTCAAAGTGGGGATCTATGACGTCAAAGGGAGGCAAGCACCGCCTCTGCAGAAGAAGATCAACGCCTACTTCATCACTGCCTGTTTAGCCCCGCCCAACGATTCTTGCATATGACCAGTGATTGCTGACATGTAATGATTCATGTACAGTCAGATGTTTTTGTCTGTGTGTCAGTAAATCAAACCAGTGACAAAAACTTCAATTTGCGTTGATTCTCTTAGTAGGATGAAAATAATCTGTTATTTAAAGCTGATTAAATTCTATAAAGAAAGCGATCAAAGAAAGCTCCCTTGGCAATCGCTGGAGCAGCACGCGCTGGAGCTGTCAATCAAACTGCGAGAGTTTATCAGTGACTCCTGTTTTATTCAACGAATCTCTTAACTATATCACGTTTGCACTGTTAGTGAAGATGAAAGCATTCGTTAGAGTACAGAAACTGAGTTGCAATAATGAGATCACACATGTGTGTGATCGGCTACAATGATCATCACTGCAACCTTTCATGCCACAATCTAAATATAATGCTATAGATCTAAATATAATGCCATAGATCTAAATATAATGCTATAGATCTAAATATAATGCCATAGATCTAAATATAATGCTATAGATCTAAATATAATGCCATAGATCTAAATATAATGCCATAGATCTAAATATAATGCCATAGATCTAAATATAATGCCATAGATCTAAATATAATGCCATAGATCTAAATATGCCATAGATCTAAATATAATGCCATAGATCTAAATATACCCATGAGAGCTATAATAGTAAAAACGCGCTAAAAGAGAGAGTAATACTTAACTATTTCAAATGGAAAGACGTTAGCCAATCACAGCAGTGGGCGTTTACACTGAACTCTCACAGAAGACACGTCCCTTAAAACAGAGCGTTCAGAGCAGAGGGCTAAAATCAGGGTAGGAAAAATGCATTTTATTTATAAATTATGACAATTTTTTAATGTAAAAAGCATTTTAACATTATAAGTGCACCCCAGGAAACATCATAAAACAATAAAACAACACCGTTCATGACCCCTTTAATCAGCTCTTAAATCACATCTGTTCTCTCTGGCTTTTAATTAGATCGATATTGGTAGATTTTATATTATTTATTATTTTAGATTTTATCGGGTTGTTAATTCAGGTGTTTATATTGTGCATCTGCTTTGTGTCTTTTTATGCATTCTTTTATATGCATTTTTTCTTATTTTACAGCACTCTGGTGTAACTCTGTTGCTTTTAAATGTGCTATATAAATAAAGACTTTTCTTGACTTGACATTTTTTCTGTCATTAATCACGATTAAAAGTTTTTAATATTTTTATATTGTAATAATTTCACAGTTACTCTCCAAAATTAATGTGGACTTAAATACAGTATATTTTAAATATCTGTTGTAATGGCGTCTTTTTATGAATGCCAGCCAGTGTCACTGATGCTAATACTGATGATGAAGCAATCAACTTCAACATTTATTAGGCTTTAAAAAATAACAACTTTTCATTTAAAGGGTAACTCAACCCCAGGTCAGAGCCTAACTCCACCCACTTGCAATATTTGAAATGCTGGAAAAGTGGGCAGAGCCCAGCGGAGACGAACCAAGGGCGGGGCTGAGCGGGGGGCGTGCACCCGAGACCCGCAGTGACGGATTGATTGACAGCTGTCAGACTCGCAAAGATGGAGAGTGAATGGAGTGACGCCAGTAGCTTTGCAACAGAGCGGACAGAGCGGACTTTTTTCCTCCACCTTCACCTGAAGTGGAGGAGGGTGAATTGTCTGTGGACACAGGGCCAGAGCCGTATCAATTCCAGCCGCTGGCTCAAACTGCGGTCTTAACTCCCGATGCCGACGATTCTAGCGAAGCAGCAGCACAAGAGAGAATGAGACACCTGACCTAATCTATGAACAGTCAAATCCTTATACTGAATGCCACAAAAAATAGATCAGACACATGCAATGTATTTTCATTCAAATTAACTGAATCAATAGGCAGTGCAGGACCAATAAGTTCAAACCTAATAGCTTATTATAAACTGATTTCCTCAAATAAAAGTTACAAGTACTGCATAATTTGCCGTGTTACGCGCTAAGACGCCTCATGCGTCGCTTAAATCGGCCGCCTTTATAGCACGAGTCTCCACCCCTTTCGGCGGACTCGCTCACCATTGGCTCGCACGTGCCGCACCATCATTGGTTTGTTTTCTTTAACTTCACGAACCAATCGACGTGCAGTATTCACTGCGTGATTGTATAAAGGCTTCAGAATCGGAGAAACGTCTTGTCTTACTTATATTAATAAAATGAATGAGTACTCGTTCTGTAAGGGAACCGAGGTTACATTAGTAACCGAGTACGTTTTTGTGCATTTTGTCTACCTGTTACAACTTACCCCAGTATGTGTTACAACCTACCCCAGTAGAGAGAACCGGATAAAATATGTGTTCTTTTAACAGCAAAGCTCTGATTTGGGGATTTAAATTTCTGATCTTGTCACAACACACAAACACACCATGCGTACTTGAGTTCCTGTCCCTCGTCTTCTGTTCATGAACTGCCATCCTGGAAACCTGGTTACCTGTTGTACTCACCTGGGGTCTGTTCTTAGTCCTTCGCTTAATACATCTAAGATGATTTGACAGATCCCAGATCTTTTAACCGTGATAACTGATTTCTGGCTAATTTGGTTCTTCAAACGAATTTGCGGATTGGATTAAAATATCTGAATTAAGATTACTGTGCATTCCTGTGTTCCCTAAAGAGGGCAGATGTATCGATACTCGAAACCACGATCAACAATGAAGCGATTGGCTGGCGTCAAGACAGCAACGTAATGACATCATATAATTAAAAAACTTGACAAATTAAAAACAAATGATAAAATCCACACATTTCTGGACCAAACAACACAAAAGTTATAATAGATAAATGAAATGCTCTGGATCAAGCCTCTCCGTCAGCTAAACTGAGGATCATCCATTCTCAGTCTAGAGATGGGCGTATCGATATGAAGTTTCGATATATTGATACCGATGTGATAAAAATAAAAATATCGATATTAAGGTGTTTTTTTTCTTGGTAATTTTGTTTATTTAAAGAGATTGTTTTATGCATACAATATGAATAACCTGTGTTACTGAACAGTTGTGTAGTATAGGACTATTTTCCTGCTCATCTGAACCATGATCTGAACGCACGCAAATGCTGCAAGACAGAACCAGTCAATCACAGAGAGAGCGTTCGGTTACTGATGACACTGTATTCAAACAGAGCTGCGTTTCCCAAAACTATCATAAGAAACCATTGATACTTTTGGAAACGCAGCCCAGAACAATGCTCATCAGAAGACAGAAAACATATGTTATTTCCCAATAAACAAATTGAAAATAGAAATTGTAGCCTACATAGTGCAATTACTCTTTAAATTAAATGTTAAAAGTTGATATTGATCATATTCTATTCTGTAACTAATGTTAATAAAAATCATGTCAGAATAAAAAGGATGCATTTTATGGGTGCAATGTCCTGTCACTGGCAGTCCCTTATGAAAATGAAAATGTATTTTTTACTACAGTGACCATAGTTCAACTAGTATTTGTAAATGTCCATGGTTACCACTACAAGTAAACATATTTTAAACCATGTGTAAACAAAAATATGATCTAATAAGTTGCAAATAAGGCATATTGAATGTTAAAATACCTTTCAAATATGATGTTAAGTGGGTATCTTTACCCATTTTACTCTTAGTAATTTTAATAATTTAATAAATGTAATAATTAAACAATTCAGTTTAGAAGTATCGTATCGGTATCGATATCGGTGATTCTGGCCTTGAAAGTATCGAAAACAAAATAAGTGGTATCGCCCATCCTTAGCTCTGTCAATAAACTTTTACATATTCACATTCACAGTCTGTTCCCTTCTGTTACATTAATGTCATTTCTATTGAAGCTTGTATGTCTTGTCATTACACATTTGTAGAGCTAAAGCAGCAGTTTAGTACATTTAAAACATTGGGCCTTAATTTGACGTTCTGAGTGCATGGTGCAGGTGCATTTAGGGTGTCCGAATCCACATTTGCTAGTTAAACAACGGAAAAAACTGCCTTTTAAGTGGCGTTTCATTTAATTAATTTCTTATATTATTTACACTACAAGTCTTTTTTTCTCCAAAATGGATGTACAAATTCAATGAATACAATTTTTTCAGTGCACCGCAGTACAAAAAGCAAGAGACAGGTCTGCTAACAGGCCAAAACTCTCTCACACTGGGCCCAGACGAGCAGGTCATCCTCATTACTGAGCCCTGACACCTAACAATGCCCTAACCACCCAGTACAATCTGGACACTACAGAGCCTAAACACTTCTAACACCGCTAACACTTTAGCGTAAGGGTCCAGATTCATGCATTAGCTAAGCATAAATACACTAGTAATACATGATTCATATCCAGTGTTCTTTAAAATGTTTATTAAGCACACACACTTAGGGTGTGCATTTAGGGTGTCCACAGGGTGACACAGGTTCTGGCTCAGGATCACTCGAGGGCTCAGACGGATCCAATGGGAAATACTTTTTGAAGAAAGCCCTTATTTTCTTCATTTTTTTAGGAGAAGCATCCATGCCATCCTGATGATCCATGCCATCACTGACGTCAACCTCCTGACCTTCTGTGGACACAGGTTCAGTCTCAGGAACACTTGCATCTGGGACACTCGAGGGCTCAGGCGGATCCAGCGGGAAATACTTTTTGAAGAAAGCCCTTATTTTCTTCATTTTTTCAGGAGACGCATCCATGCCATCCTGATGATCCATGCCATCACTGATGTCAACCTCCTGACCTTCTGTGGACACAGGTTCAGTCTCAGGAACGCTTGCATCTGGGACACTTGATTCGTTGAGTTCGACCAGATCCAATTCAGGTTCAGTCTCAGGATCACACAAGGGCTCAGCTGGATTCTCACCCTGATCATCCATGCCATCCTGGTCATCCATGCCATCCTGATGATCCATGCCATCACTGACGTCAATCTCCTGACCTTCTGTGGACACAGGTTCAGTCTCAGGATCACACAAGGGCTCAGCCGGATTGATCGGAAAGTTCTTTTGAAAGAAAGCACTCATTTTCTTCATCACTTTAGTAAAAAAAGAAGAAAACAAATAATATGTTATTAGAAACATCACTAACCACAGATCAAAAATGAATTATTAGTCCAACTTTAAAGAAATTTCCGTTTGCATCTCATTTGTTCCGCACACACACAGTTCAGTCATTTATGGGAGTGATGATGACCGCATTTACAAAAATGATACGCAGTGTGTACGGGACCGAACTGAACAACTAGTGCGACCCTAACCCTAACCTGTCACTCCTGAAGCTTTACAGTGTGTACATGGCCATTGTAATTTTGCATCTCAAATGTTCTGTTGACATTCACCTCTTTTTGGGCTGTTCTTTTCGATCTCTGGCTCTTCTGCTGGCCAGCAGACAGTAACCAGATTCACTTCAGGTTCAGGAACTCCATCCGTTTCAGGTGTTGGCTCTGGAACAGCCGGATCCATCCAAAAAAGCATTTGGATGAATCCACTCAATTTTCTCTTCATCCACTCTGTGGTACTTTCTGAAAACACACAATATGTTATTAGAAACATCTCAAACCACAGATTTTCAAACCACAGCCAAGTCAATGCACATCAATACAAATCATGTATTCATTCAAGCAGAAATAGTGATTAAAATGATTAGTTATTATAAGTTGTGATCATCATAATGACTACTACAGTAAGTTATATGGAAGAGTTGTGAGTGGTGGATGTTGAGCACCTGTCGGGCTGTTCTCGGGGGTTGTGCAGGTACAGATTGTGCGCTTCACATCAATGTCGATCTGCAGATCCTCTCCATCTAACTCGTGACTGACTGACATGCACTCATCCGTTTCCACCTCCAGCTGTGCGGTTATGTCGCCCGGTGAGCACCCGAGAAGCTCGTAGATGCGATCGGTCACCAGAAACTCCAAATGCACATTTTCCTCATCCGGGACCCAGCAGCTGTCAATGCAGTACAGCTCGCCGTTCACGTACACCTCCAGACACACCTCTCTGCTGTTTGAGTCTGAAGCCATTGTGTTAATATCAGTTAATAAACGGGTAATATCAGATGTACAAAACTGTGTGTGTGTGATGCAAAAGCACACGGTGTGTGAGTGTATAGTTCGACTCGAACTGTTCGAGTCTATAATCTGTGAGTATGAACGCGCTGGATATAGACTCTGTATGAAATGATGGTGTTTATAAAGTTGTTTCTAAAGTTAGTGTTGGTAGGTTATTGCTGTAAAATATATGTGTATAAATAATATGTGTCGCTCAAAATCGCTCGGATTATCGCTGTACTGGAGAAACTGCGGTCAGAGTCTTTATAGTAGGCTAAGGGCCATCTGTGACATCAGCGCTGTCTGTGAAGCTCCGTGGTTGCCATAGTAACTGATTGATTGGCAGTAGCAGCATTTCTCATCGCTGACTCACTATAGGCTATTATTATTAATATAGAATAAATAATTTAACACAATTTCCTGTACTGAGATTACATTTACCGCGATTTCAATCACCTTAGAGGTGGGCAACAATATATTTCAGTCAGTGTTTGCGATGCAGACTCTCCAGAGCCACAATATTTACAAAAAAAAACAAAAACAAAAAAATATACCAGATGTAATTTTGAAGGCTGAATTAATGTGGTGATAAAAACATTGCGTTAACGCTTCTGTTGAGTTATCCTGTCCAGGGCCGTTTCTAGCCATTCTGACGCCCTAGGCGAAATCCTAGTCAAATTTTAAAAAGCAACATTGGTATTACTGGTGTTATTTAACAAATACATACATTCCAAATTATATTTGTTAATAAGGATTCAAATTAATACCAGTAATACCATTGTGTAGCCACATGCCTGTATAGCCCTAGGCCTATTATTTATATATATATATGTAACGAGATAAATATTGTAAGTTGAGGTCCCTTTAAGTAAATCCTGCAATAATGGGATTGCGTTTCCTATTGGCTGCATCGGTGGCGCTATAGGACACTGTGTTTGAGTAATCTGCAGCAGAGCTAAAGAGAACTGCTGTGGGTGAGTCGGTTCTGTGTTTGCTCCACACTAAAAGTAAAAAATATGTAATTTCATATAAGATGTTTGACACTGTATGCAAGGATTGCTCACAATAGACACTGATTGCTTTGTAGAGAGTGTTATCTGTGTATATTTATGAGTATTTTGATCGTTTTATATCAGTTTTGATGCACTCAACGATCTTTCTAACTGCGTCATTTTCCATGTGCTTTCTAACGAGGTGAAATGTATTTCGAATAGGTGGAGCTTTATACAACTTTATGATTCACCATCTTCTCTCTTTCACTGCTCTGTGTGCAGGTAAATGTTTTTTCCATTAATTTCATACATCTAAGAGTAACATAAAATGGATGATGTAAGCTGTGTAATCAGTTTTATACGATCACAAACCAAAGTTTAAGAATGAAAAGACAGTATTGAATTGTTTACAAAGTCTGTAAATTTCCTGGAGAGTTTATTACACTTCAAATTTGTTTTATTTTTGTTTACTGTTAAGTACACTATAATGGAAATGAGTAATGTTTATTGTGATATTGAGAGCAGCAGAGCTAAAGAGAACTGCTGTGGGTGGAGCTTTATACAACTTTATGATTCACCATCTTCTCTCTTTCACTGCTCTGTGTGCAGAAAATAAAGAATCCTGATTTCATCTATATTCTGAGTGTGTGTGCTGATGAGGGGGTGAGACAACCTGGGTCGAATAAGAAAACCAAAGGTCACATTGGTGCCGTGACTCAGGACTTCAGTCAAGGTGGTCGAAGATCATCTGAACATCGGACCGGCGGGATTGTCTTCATTCTTCTCTACACAGGACTTTCAGCTAAGCTTTAAAGTTATCACGGGACTAAGAAAAAAACTGAAAAGAGACTTTTGAATAGACACTTTGAAGTGATTTTATTTTTTTATTGAGTTCAGGAATATTTGCTATTATAGAATATATTTTGCATTTTTTTCCCCTTTCTTTTCTTACTTTTATGCTCTCATTAATTGATTATGGAGAACGCAAGGTTAACTGAATCTCGCTACATGGGCACTCCAGTTAGTGTTGGTCGAGGGAGAGGTTTATTAACCACACCAATTCCCTTCCCAAACATTAGCAATGGTATGGGGTTAGAAGCTAATGTGAGTCCCGCTCCAAATGGTAATGAGAACTCTATTAGTGTAAATGGCAGCAGTTCTGAAATGACGCAGCCAATTAGCACATCAACTCCAGTCCTTACCAGTGACATGATGAGTCAGATGGGTATCATAGTGCAGCAAGTAGGCCTACAACTGGCGGACAGTATCCTTGAACATTTGAATTTGCGCAGTCAGACAGAAGTTACACCTAAGCATTCTCAAAATAGCCACCAGAGTAGATACATGCCTGAGCAGAGTTCCACGTCAAGTGCATCGCAGATTCAAGTAGTGCGTCAAAGGGAAGTTAAAGATCCTCCAATTTTCAGAGGCAATGATTCAGACACTGTTACACTTGATGAGTGGGTGGAGCTCATGAAAAACTTCATAAGAAAGGGATTTCTGCCTACTGCAGAGCAGGGTGATGCAATTTTAATCCACCTGAGAGGCAAAGCCAAAGATGTTGTTAAAGTGGGTATGCTGTCTAGCGGATTGAATATCAGAACAGATCCTGATGCAATCTACACCATTTTACGGAAGCATTTCAGTTGCCAACAGTATTCTCCTATCCCACTGCAAGATTTCTATACAACTCTTCCAGATCCCCAGGAGGATCCCTTTGATTACTGGTTGCGCCTGAACCATACTGCTGACATTACGGCTGAGTGTTTAAAACAGCAAGGCAAGGTTCTAGATAATCAACTGATTGAGGTTACACGTATGTTCATTAGAAATTGTCCAGATTCAGATCTAGCGCTGACGTTTCGTTCAAAAACCATTGACAAATGGACGGCTTATGAAGTGCAAGAGATCTTGAACGAGTATCATTCAGAGAAAAGTCTCAGAGCAACGGGAAAAGGAAATAGGCCGAATGCATGTGAAAAAATTTCGGTGAATGAGATGCGTCTAAGTCCTGGCCCATGCACGGTAAAAGCTGAACAGGATTCTCTTCAGTCAAAACAGTCAGAAAATATGGCTTTGGAAAAGGTGATCGATATGCTGGAACGAGTTCTGATGAATAATAGTGGTAAAGCACAAGCAAGCAAGGAGTACAGGAAGAGAAGCAGCATGTCTAGAATACCAGGCTTGAATGAGGCGCCATGCTTGGTGTGCAAGGACACCTCACATTCTGCTTTTATTCACTGTAAAGACTACAGGCTCTGTTTCCAGTGTTTTTCACCTGACCATCCCAGAAACCGGTGTCCAAAGGAAAGGAAGAGTGCTCTCTTGGACAATCAGCAGTCAAACTGAGTGATCTACGTGTGAGGGAGGATCACGTAGATCTTGAGAGTGAAGCTCCCGTATCAAGTTTTGGTGAGATGAGAGATTATGAGTCCTTATGTGAAATGTTCAGTGATGTAACTTCAGATAAAAGTCATCTTTCAGAGTGTTCAGAGAGTTCAAAAAGCTGATAGCTTGTTTTACACAAGATATTGTCATTGTTGGTTGTGGTGGCCATCATGTTTCCCCTACTGCAATCTATGATCTTGATGCTACAGTGTACGGCTGCTCCATGACAATTCCTGTTTTGGTTGTGCCTGGACAGACTGAAGAGATGATTTTGGGCACGAACGTCATAAAGAGAGTCCTGATGCAATTAAGAGAAACTGACGGTTACTGGAGGCTCATGTCTAAGTCAAGTAACAATGAGAGTGATGAGTGCTGTATGTTTCTATCCCTTTTCTCAAATGCCGAGAGGTGGAGAGGTGAATCCATACCTGAGAAAGTCGGTACTGTAAAGTTGCAGAGGAGTGTGACGTTAGAGCCACAAACTGAACATCTAGTTTGGGGTAAGCTACCTCAGTCTTCAGTCTTGTCAGTTGGCAGCACTGTCATCGTGGAACCAACCGAGTCTAGATCGAGACCAAGGCAAATATTGGTCGGGAGGGTCATAACACCACTATGGGGAGATGGTTCTATCCCCTTGAAAGTCATCAACCCCACTAATCACAGAGTTGTGTTGAAGAGAAATGCAAAAATAGCTGACGTGTCGCCTTGTATTGCAGTGCAAGATTTGCCGCTACCAAAACAGATTCAGTCAAATCTACAGTGTATTGAGGAACCCTTACCACCTAGATCCGGTGAAGAGATGAAGCGTGTCTTGAGTGAATTGAACCTTGGTGAACTCGACTTGGAGTCATGTGAAGTATCTGCCCACTGGAAAGACAAGTTGTTGCAGCTTATTGAGAAGCATGAGTCAGTTTTCTCAAGAGACAAAATGGACTGCGGAGAGGCCAAAGGCGTTGTCCATCGAATCAACCTCACAGACGACAGACCTTTCCGTTTTCCTTATAGACGCATACCACCGAGCCAATATGCTAAACTGAGGACAGCATTAAATGAGATGGAGGAAAAAGGTATCATCCGCAAGTCACATAGTGACTATGCGTCCCCTCTCGTACTAGTCTGGAAGAAGAATGGCGATCTCAGGATCTGCACTGACTACAGGTGGTTAAATGCGAGGACTGTCAGAGATGCCTATCCATTACCACACCAGTCCGATGTGCTGGCGGCATTGGGTGGCAACACATTCTTTTCCACCATGGATCTGACCTCAGGGTATTATAATGTCCCCTTAGAGGAAGAACACAAAAAGTACACTGCTTTCTCTTCGCCATTTGGTCTCCATGAGTACAATAGGCTTCCTCAGGGTCTCTCTAATAGCCCAGCCACTTTCATGAGAATGATGATGTCTATTTTTGGAGATGAGAATTTCAGTAGTGTTCTTTGTTACCTTGATGATTTGATGGTGTTTGCTCCTTCTGAGTCAGTAGCCCTTCAACGCCTTGAGATGGTCCTTTTGCGGTTGGCACATCACAATCTAAAGCTGGCTCCGAAAAAATTTTTTTTCTTGAGACGATCTGTAAAATTCCTTGGACACATTGTATGTGAAGAAGGGATTAAGACTGATCCTGGTAAAGTTGAGGCAATTAACAACATACAAGCTTCTGATTTGATGGAAGCCGATGGAAAAACACCATGTCAGAAAAAGATCAGGTCCTTTCTTGGAATGGTTCTATATTATCAGCATTTTATTGAAGGATGTTCAGCAAAAGCTAAGCCTCTTTTCAAGTTAACATCAGGTTCAGTCAAACAGACTCCTATCACGAAAGGACGCAAACCAAGAAAGAAAATTAGTTCCCTCAAACTTTCCCCAGCTGATTGGACAACTGATTGTGAAGAAGCTTTGCGCACCCTTAAACTAGAACTGACAAGAAATGTGACATTGGCTCATCCAGACTTTGACCAACATTTCATTCTGGCTGTAGATGCATCTTTTGATGGAGTGGGAGCTGTTTTGTCGCAAGTGCTGCCAGGTGAAGAGATTGCCAGGCCTGTAGCCTTTGCAAGTAGAACTCTGTCTCGCTCACAAATGAACTATCCAGCTCACAGATTAGAGTTCTTTGCCTTAAAGTGGGCTATCTGTGAGAAATTTAGCCATTGGCTAAGAGGAAGACACTTTACGGCATGGACCGATAATAACCCTCTTACATATATTCTGACTAAGCCACGGTTAGATGCATGTGAGCAGAGGTGGGTGGCAAAACTAGCCTCTTACAGTTTTGATCTTAAGTATGTCCCAGGATCGAAAAATGTTGTTGCGGATGCTCTGAGTCGTCAGCCATTTGTCCAGTCTTGTATAGGACATCGCCTTATCACTGAACCATACCTGTCTCTCTTGAAGAATGTCAGTGGTGTTGTTGACAATTCTGTTCAAAATGCTTTCAAGTGCACAAGTAATCATCAGGTGGTGCTTAAGGGTGACAAAGCTTCTTGTGACCCAAACAGTGATGGACTGTTGCCTTCAGGTTCTTCCGGGAGCCAGGAAGTTTCTGCGGTGTTGGCAGCTCATTCTACTGGCGGCTTGAGTGAAGTCATGGGGACTGTACCAGTCATCTCACAACCGCAACAGTTGAGCCCTCCGCTACAGCACAGCAACATTGTTGATGAGCAGGAGCGGGACAGCACCTTGTGTCGGATTCGGTACTATATTGAAAGATGTCGGAAACCATCCAAGAAAGAACAAGCAAGAGAATCCAAAAGTGTGCGTAGATTGTTGAAACACCACGATAAACTTGTCATCTGCGATGGTGTACTGTACAAGGTGAAAAGAGATCCGAAGCTGAACAAGAAACTGTACCTGTTTGTTGTGCCTGCTTCCTTAAAAGTACAAGTTCTCAATGGAATCCATGATGCAGCAGGACATCAAGGACGTCTTTGATCTAATGGTGTTGTTGAGCTCTCCAAATGCAAACTTTTTTTCTTTTCTTTTTACAGTAATTGACTCTCTCTGATCCAATGGCAAATAGGAATCGTCAGATTGACAGTACTCTGATCCAATGTGGGAACTACTGGGGGCGGCAATAACATTTTAGGGTAGCCGTGACACCCTTTACACACAAAAATCTGGTGCCAGATATACGCTATTGGCGCCCCCCACTGATGGCGCCCTAGGCGACCGCCTAGTTTGCCTATGCCTAAAAACGGCCCTGATCCTGTCCTCGCGAGCTGAATGGCTAATCAAACAACGCAGTCCGATTTACGAGCAAATTACTCCTTTGAGCAGATTATTGCTCCTTGGTCTTGGACAAAGCAGTGATTACCACACATCTGAACTATAAATATAAAAAACCTAAACAATTACACTTGCAACAAATACATGTGCAGAATACACATACTTAATGTGTATTAACATAACACTTAACAAATGCTTAAAATAAGCCTAAAAATGCAAAATAACAAGACCGATTTAAGATGAGAGTTATTTTCAAGCACAAACGTAAAAAAACATTTAAAGCTACACTGTGTAACTTTTTTAGTTTATTCTTAGCTAAAAACACTTAGTTCTTTCAAAAATATATGTGCTCATTAATGTATATTTACTTCTTTCAAGTAATAAAGTATTCTCGTAAGTTTATAATATGCCATTGAAAATACATACGGGTAAGGGTTTCGAATGGGGGTCGCCATGTTGCCCCTCCATCTTGAAAGTACATTAGCCAAAGAGGGACATACCCGTAAATTCAAGCTTCGCCTTTCGCGTTTTAACACTCGATGGCACCGTGTCGAATGTGAAGAGGGGGATTGCTTGAGACTGCTATATGAAAACCTGAAAGCCTTTTTGAAAGTCTGTTGCTGATGGAGGATCACTCTTATTCTCGAGGATATGTAACAGAGTCGCCAAGGAAGCGAAAAAGAGAATTAAGACAGCAACACAACAGGCAAATCAACACTAATGGACGAGGTCGAACTGGAAGCCATGTTAATCTTGGACTAAATCGGCCACCGTAGGAGTTAAAACGAAATCGGAATTGGGAGGAACAGAAACTAATATTTACTGGATGGTCATATACCCTTTCACCGCTAGATGGGGGAAAATATCACACAGTGTAGCTTTAAGTAAAACAAAAAATGTAATTTATACTGTATAAAAAAAAGAACGTGGGTACAACTTCCGGTGAGGCGGCGGAAGTAGTATACCAATGGTATTTTGTGTGCTAGTTAGTGAAGAGGCTAGAGCTGTGTCCGAAATCGAATACTTCTCTACTATATTAGTATGCGAAAAACAGTACGCCAACAGAGTAGTACGTCCGAATTCATAGTATTCGAAAAACAGTAGGCGAAAAGTACCCGGATCACCTACTACTTCCGGCGAGATTCTGAAGTGCGCATACGATGGACACTTTATTATCCCATGAGACCACGGGAGACGATTTATGAATGGAGGTGAAGGGACGCAACTGACGCTGGTAGATCACATGATCATGACAACATGGCGGTTGTAGTACGTCCGGATTACATTCATACTACATTCATTCATACTATATAGAACGCACTTTTGTAACGGTCACGAAGTTCGTTCAAATTCAAAGGTAGTACCTACTCACATAGTACGTGATTTCGGACGCAGCCTAAGTGTTTTTGGGATCATTGGCAAGGTTTCAAAATGATCATTTTTACTATTTTTTTTATCAGATGGTGCCACAAGGGTTCTGTGAAGAAACATTTGCAACATGAATGACACACACTAGACATATCAGTTTAGTACATTTATTAGCTAATACTATCACAATACAATAAACAATACTACAATTTTTGTGTCCTTAATTGTCCTCTCTTTACTGACCTTCCACAAAAGTGCTGATGCATGACTACATCAATGTCCTGGCCCTGCAATACCCCGCTGTTTGTATTTTACCTGTCACTGATGCTAGCACCCATGCCTTGTGATGGGATACGTGTAGGCTCAGCTCGGCTCAATGTCCGCTTTTAGATAGTTAGATAGTTTTATTAGATAATGGCCATAGCGGTAACATGGAGTATAATTGATTGTGGGAGAATGTCCCATAGACTAGATACCACCACAGATGCCAGCTACTCGCACCGACATTACCGGTGTGTCCAACTGTGAACTAACAAGGATTAATTATTGCTTTAAAAAATATTGCTCATTGTTAGTTCGTTAGCTAATGCATTAACTAATGTTAACAAATGAAACCTCGTTGAGCTGTTACCATTTTGTCTCATTTTTACGAACCAATATCGATTCTTAAATCCCAAGAATCGATTAGTCATCCTTTTTACAGTTGATGAATGAATGGGACATTGTAGCGCGCCTCCCATCCAATAAATCCCAATAATCTTTGTGCTTTGTTACTATAGACATGAAACAAAGTCTCAGATTTCAAATTACGTCGATTTTATTTTACGAAATTCAAAAACATAAATACGCTGTGGCGTGAGCGCTCTGGTGCAGCTCAACTCAAAAGAAGCGGCACATGAACGGATCTTCTCTTCCGCTTTAATATAGCGCAAAATAAACATGAATGAGCATCTGAAAGTGTTAAAGGGGTCATGAACTGAGAAATCAAATTTCCCTTGAGCTTTTGACATATAAGAGGTTTTCAGAACTGAAAACTTCCTTGTTAGTCCTATAAAAGCTTTTATTGACATCAGGCCCAGTAAATGACAGGTTTTTCAAAGTGGGGATCTATGACGTCAAAGGGAGGCAAGCACCGCCTCTGCAGAAGAAGATCAACGCCTACTTCATCACTGCCTGTTTAGCCCCGCCCAACGATTCTTGCATATGACCAGTGATTGCTGAAATGTAATGATTCGTGTACAGTCAGATGTTTTTGTCTGTGTGTCAGTAAATCAAACCAGTGACAAAAACTTCAATTTGCGTTGTTTCTCTTAGTAGGATGAAAATAGTCTGTTATTTAAAGCTGATTAAATTCTATAAAGAAAGCGATCAAAGAAAGCTCCCTTGGCAATCGCTGGAGCAGCACGCGCTGGAGCTGTCAATCAAACTGCGAGATTTTATCAGTGACTCCTGTTTTATTCAACGAATCTCTTAACTATATCACGTTTGCACTGTTAGTGAAGATGAAAGCATTCGTTAGTGTACAGAAACTGAGTTGCAATGATGAGATCACAACATGTGTGTGATCGGCTACAATGATCATCACTGCTACCTTTCATGCCACAATCTAAATATAATGCTATAGATCTAAATATAATGCCATTGATCTAAATATAATGCCATAGATCTAAATATAATGTCATAGATCTAAATATAATGCTATAGATCTAAATATAATGCCATTGATCTAAATATAATGCCATAGATCTAAATATAATGCCATAGATCTAAATATAATGCTATAGATCTAAATATAATGCCATAGATCTAAATATAATGCCATAGATCTAAATATAATGCCATAGATCTAAATATAATGCCATAGATCTAAATGTAATGCAACACTTTTCACGATTAGTTACCCATGAGAGCTATAATAGTAAAAACGCGCTAAAAGAGAGTAATACTTAGCTATTTCAAAAGGAAAGACGTTAGCCAATCACAGCAGTGGGCGTTTACACTGAACTCTCACAGAAGACACATCCCTTAAAACAGATCGTTCAGAGCAGAGGGCTAAAATCAGGGTAGGAAAAATGCCTTTTATTTATAAATTATGACATTTTTTTTATGTAATAAGCATTTTAACATTATAAGTGCACCCCAGGAAACATCATAAAACAATAAAACAACACCGTTCATGACCCCTTTAATCAGCTCTTAAATCACATCTGTTCTCTCTGGCTTTTAATTAGATCGATATTGGTAGATTTTATATTATTTATTATTTTAGATTTTATCGGGTTGTTAATTCAGGTGTTTATATTGTGCATCTGCTTTGTGTCTTTTTATGCATTCTTTTATATGCATTTTTTCTTATTTTACAGCACTCTGGTGTAACTCTGTTGCTTTTAAATGTGCTATATAAATAAAGACTTTTCTTGACTTGACATTTTTTCTGTCATTAATCACGATTAAAAGTTTTTAATATTTTTATATTGTAATAATTTCACAGTTACTCTCCAAAATTAATGTGGACTTAAATACAGTATATTTTAAATATCTGTTGTAATGGCGTCTTTTTATGAATGACAGCCAGTGTCACTGATGCTAATACTGATGATGAAGCTATCAACTTCAACATTTATTAGGCTTTAAAAAATAACAACTTTTCATTTAAAGGGTAACTCAACCCCAGGTCGAGCCTAACTCCACCCACTTGCAATATTTGAAATGCTGGAAAAGTGGGCAGAGCCCAGCGGAGACGAACCGAGGGCGGGGCTGAGCGGGGGGCGTGCACCCGAGACCCGCAGTGACGGATTGATTGACAGCTGTCAGACTCGCAAAGATGGAGAGTGAATGGAGTGACGCCAGTAGCTTTGCAACAGAGCAGACTTTTTTCCTCCACCTTCACCTGAAGTGGAGGAGGGTGAATTGTCTGTGGACACAGGGCCAGAGCCGTATCAATTCCAGCCGCTGGCTCAAACTGCGGTCTTAACTCCCGATGCCGACGATTCTAGCGAAGCAGCAGCGCAAGAGAGAATGAGACACCTGACCTAATCTATGAACAGTCAAATCCTTATACTGAATGCCACAAAAAATAGATCAGACACATGCAATGTATTTTCATTCAAATTAACTGAATCAATAGGCAGTGCAGGACCAATAAGTTCAAACCTAATAGCTTATTATAAACAGATTTCCTCAAATAAAAGTTACAAGTACTGCGTAATTTGCCGTGTTACGTGCTAAGACGCCTCATGCGTCGCTTAAATCGAGACCACTTGGATTGCCAAGGTGAAACGGCCGCCTTTATAGCACGAGTCTCCGCCCCTTTCGGCGGACTCGCTCACCATTGGCTCGCATGTGCCGCACCATCATTGGTTTGTTTTCTTTAACTTCACGAACCAATCGACGTGCAGTATTCACTGCGTGATTGTATAAAGGCTTCAGAATCGGAGAAACGTCTTGTCTTACTTATATTAAAGGTCCCGTTCTTCGTGTTTTTTTGAAGCTTTGATTGTGTTTACAGTGTGCAATATAACATGTTCATGTTTCGCGTGTAAAAAAACACAGTATTTTTCACACAATTTACTTATCTGTATACCGCTGTTTTCACTGTCCTAAAAACGGGCTGAAGACTTCCTTGTTCTATGAAGTCCCTCCTTCAGAAATACGTAACGAGTTCTGATTGTGCCAGCGGTTCCCGTGTTGTGATTCGACAGCAGCTTAGCGCACGTTGGAAAGGTCACGCCTCTTAACGGAGAGATGTATGCGGCTATGCGCTCAATGATCTCTACAGCGTCCCTGGGAAAGCCAAACAAAGGTGATTTGACTCCGGGATGAAAATAACAGCGTCTCGACGACATGGCGACACACACACTCAAACGCAACAGTTCCTCTTCTCCACGCAACACTTCCTCTTCTCCACGTGGGACAGTAACAAGACCACGCCCCCTTTTTTCGCGTATTCTTGTGGGCGGAGGTTAGTCTGTTCTACTGACGTAATTTATGAAGGAAGTACCAGGATGTAGTCCTAATCGGCCGTTCGCTGTAGGCTTTGAAAGGGAACTTCTGTTAAATAAAATATCTCGCTTGGCATTGAACTTTGAGCTTTATAATTTTACAGGTATTATTTATGCTCTAACAGCAACAATACACACTAACTAAAGTTTGAACAATGGGATCACGAAGAACGGGACCTTTAATAAGATGAATGAGTACTCGTTCTGTAAGGGAACCGAGGTTACGTTAGTAACCGAGTACGTTTTTGTGCATTTTGTCTACCTGTTACAACTTACCCCAGTATGTGTTACAACCTACCCCAGTAGAGAGAACCGGATAAAATATGTGTTCTTTTAACAGCAAAGCTCTGATTTGGGGATTTAAATTTCTGATCTTGTCACAACACACAAACACACCATGCGTATTGAGTTCCTGTCCCTCGTATTCTGTTCATGAACTGCCATCCTGGAAACCTGGTTACCTGTTGTACTCACCTGGGGTCTGTTCTTAGTCCTTCGCTTAATACATCTGAGATGATTTGACAGATCCCAGATCTTTTAACCGTGATAACTGATCTCTGGCTAATTTGGTTCTTCAAACGAATTTGCGGATTGGATTAAAATATCTGAATTAAGATTACTGTGCATTCCTGTGTTCCCTGAAGAGGGCAGATGTATCGATACTCGAAACCACGATCAACAATGAAGCGATTGGCTGGCGTCAAGACAGCAACGTAATGACATCATATAACGTAATGACATCATATAAAAACAAATGATAAAATCCACACATTTCTGGACCAAACAACACAAAAGTTATAATAGATGAATGAAATGCTCTGCATCAAGCCTCTCCGTCAGCTAAACTGAGGATCATCCATTCTCAGTCTAGAGATGGGCGTATCGATATGAAGTTTCGATATATTGATACCGATGTGATAAAAATAAAAATATCGATATTAAGGTGTTTTTTTTCTTGGTAATTTTGTTTATTTAAAGAGATTGTTTTATGCATACAATATGAATAACCTGTGTTACTGAACAGTTGTGTAGTATAGGACTATTTTCCTGCTCATCTGAACGATGATCTGAACACACGCAAATGCTGCAAGACAGAACCAGTCAATCACAGAGAGAGCGTTCGGTTACTGATGACACTGTATTCAAACAGAGCTGCGTTTCCCAAAACTATCATAAGAAACCATTGATGCTTTTGGAAACGCAGCCAGAACAATGCTCATCAGAAGACAGAAAACATATTGGGTTATTTCCCAATAAACAAATTGAAAATAGAAATTGTAGCCTACATAGTGCAATTGCTCTTTAACCCTCAGAGCCCGACGGCATCGCCCACGACGTCACACGGCACCTCCGATAAATATCTATATTATTTCATGAAACTTTTATCGATTTTCTTACCGTTTTTTCCAGCAGAAAGCTAATGAGCTAGCCATCACGGGGGTGTCTTTGGTGTCTTTGTAGCCTTTACAGAAGGTTTTCTATCCAGCCTGGAACATGTGCATCTTTTTGGAGTTGTTCAGCAATAAATCAAAATGCTTACATCCAAGATATATCCACTTGATGTCCATAATTTATACATTTTCCGTCATTTTTGCCGCTAGCGCGATGCTAGCTGCCATTTTGGATGAGGGTTTGACCAATGACAGGCTGATCCGTCATCCACGTTGGTGTGCGTCATTACGCATGAACCACAGCTCTGTTATTGTGAAGAGAGACAGACGCACGGCTAGTTTTGAGGATAGAGAGAGAGAGACGCGCTGCAGTTTTTAGTAGTTTTGTGGAGAAAGTTTGAGGAGAAAGTTTGAGGAGAAGTTCCTGATAGGAACTGTTTTGAGGCTTGGCACCAGTAAATATCCAAAATCCAAAGAGGCCAAAAGCGCCTGGACTTTTTTTGGAAAAATGTAAATAGTTTTGGTTCTGTATAAGTTATCATGTTTATTCCTGAGTTCCAGGACTCCAAAGACTTGAACAAACTGTTTTCCAGAGGAAATATGCTTAGCTTTTATTTATTTGTGTGTGTTTTCAATAAATATTTGAGTGATTCAATTTCCGTTTTATGTTTTCATTTGTCTTTATGGTCCCATAACTTATTTTACATTCAGGTGACATCAATGCAACACAAATATACTGACAGTGCAGCTTGTCTTGAAAAAAAAGAGGTGTGTCAATTGTCTGTGCACAACAGGGTTGATGTTTTACAAGCTTTTTTAGTAAATAACACCAGGCGGAAAAATAATTGTAAAAATACCCTTAGGTCTCTGAGGGTTAAATTAAATGTTAAAAGTTGATATTGATCATATTCTATTCTGTAACTAATGTTAATAAAAATCATGTCAGAATAAAAAGGATGCATTTTATGGGTGCAATGTCCTGTCACTGGCAGTCCCTTATGAAAATTAAAATGTATTTTTTACTACAGTGACCATAGTTCAACTAGTATTTGTAAATGTCCATGGTTACCACTACAAGTAAACATATTTTAAACCACGTGTAAACAAAAATATGATAAGTTGCAATTAAGGCATATTGAATGTTAAAATACCTTTCAAATATGATGTTAAGTGGGTATCTTTACCCATTTTACTCTTAGTAATTTTAATAATTTAATAAATGTATTAACTAAACAGTTCAGTTTAGAAGTATCGTATCGGTATCGATATCGGTGATTCTGGCCTTGAAAGTATCGAAAACAAAATAAGTGGTATCGCCCATCCTTAGCTCTGTCAATAAACTTTTACATATTCACATTCACAGTCTGTTCCCTTCTGTTACATTAATGTCATTTCTATTGAAGCTTGTATGTCTTGTCATTACACATTTGTAGAGCTAAAGCAGCAGTTTAGTACATTTAAAACATTGGGCCTTAATTTGACGTTCTGAGTGCATGGTGCAGGTGCATTTAGGGTGTCCGAATCCACGTTTGCTAGTTTAACAACGGAAAAAACTGCCTTTTAAGTGGCGTTTCATTTAATTAATTTCTTATATTATTTACACTACGGGCCCTATCTTGCACCCAGCGCAATTGACTTTGTACACCGACGCATGTGTCATTCCTATTTTGCATTCCTTTTCCCTCCACAGAAGCACGTCGCTAAACTAGTGAATGAACTTGCGCTCCCTGGGCGGTTCAGCGCAAAAAAGGAGGCGTGTTCCGGCGCAAACAATCCCTGGTGCTATTTTGCTGTTCCATTAAACAATTGCGCCACTGACCAGAAAAAAACTAGTCTAAAGTCAGTGGCGCGTTGCACGTTGTTCATTATGCTATTTTAAGGGCGCATGCTTGACCATAGCGTGCACAACGCGCATACACTTTGCTCATGTAATCTACACAGATGCAACAGTTATTTTTGCAAATCATAAATTGTTACACTAAAAAAATATTAACACATGAGATGACGGAAATCATTGTGGTGTGCCACGAAGATGTGAAAAAATAGGCATAAATCTAGCTTACAAATTATTCAGGCTAATTATTTATTTAACCGACGCTATTTTGGGTGGGTTTCTCCCATCCCCATACAACACAACTTCTCTGTCTTTCACTGCTCTTACAAGAACATCAGTCTCCTCGGCTGTGAACCGCTC
Organism: Romanogobio albipinnatus; assembly: GCA_023566225.1. Lineage (NCBI taxonomy): Eukaryota > Metazoa > Chordata > Actinopteri > Cypriniformes > Gobionidae > Romanogobio > Romanogobio albipinnatus. The sequence goes on from CM042249.1 coordinate 49,849,168, forward strand.
CTGGCGTGCGCCTGGTAAATACGCCATAATAATAGCAATCCATAATGGAACTTGCGCACCTGCTTTTAAAGGGAATGTTGGATGACGCTCTGATTGGTTTATTCACGTTACGCCCAAACCACACCTATGAATAATGAAGCTACTTCAGACCAACCCATTTTAGATTTGCGCCGGGCGCAAGAGCCATTTATCCCGCCGGGAAAATAGCAACAGCGCCGAGACCCGCCCACAAAGTTACTTGCGCTTTGACACTTGCGTTTCAGATTGTTAAAATAGGGCCCTACAAGTCTTTTTTTCTCCAAAATGGATGTACAAATTCAATGAATACAATTTTTTTAAGTGCACCGCAGTACAAAAGGCAGACAGGTCTGCTAACAGGCCAAAACTCTCTCACACTGGGCCCAGACGAGCAGGTCATCCTCATTACTGAGCCCTGACACCTAACAATGCCCTAACCACCCAGTACAATCTGGACACTACAGAGCCTAAACACTTCTAACACCACTAACACTTTAGCTTAAGGGTCCAGATTCATGCATTAGTTAAGCATAAATACACTAGTAATACATGATTCATATCCAGTGTTCTTTAAAATGTTTATTAAGCACACACACTTAGGGTGTGCTTTTAGGGTGTCCACAGGGTGACACAGGTTCTGGCTCAGGAGGGCTCAGACGGATCCAACGGGAAATACTTTTTGAAGAAAGCCCTTATTTTCTTCATTTTTTTAGGAGACGCATCCATGCCATCCTGATGATCCATGCCATCACTGATGTCAACCTCCTGACCTTCTGCGGGCACAGGTTCAGTCTCAGGAACGCTTGCATCTGGGACACTTGATTCGTTGGGTTCGACCAGATCCAATTCAGGTTCAGTCTCAGGATCACACAAGGGCTCAGCCGGATTCTCACCCTGGTCATCCATGCCATCCTGATCATCCATGCCATCCTGGTCATCCATGCCATCACTGATGTCAACCTCCTGACCTTCTGTGGACACAGGTTCAGTCTCAGGAACACTTGCATCTGGGACACTCGAGGGCTCAGGCGGATCCAGCGGGAAATACTTTTTGAAGAAAGCCCTTATTTTCTTCATTTTTTCAGGAGACGCATCCATGCCATCCTGATGATCCATGCCATCACTGATGTCAACCTCCTGACCTTCTGTGGACACAGGTTCAGTCTCAGGAACGCTTGCATCTGGGACACTTGATTCGTTGGGTTCGACCAGATCCAATTCAGGTTCAGTCTCAGGATCACACAAGGGCTCAGCCGGATTCTCACCCTGGTCATCCATGCCATCCTGATCATCCATGCCATCCTGGTCATCCATGCCATCACTGATGTCAACCTCCTGACCTTCTGTGGACACAGGTTCAGTCTCAGGAACGCTTGCATCTGGGACACATGACTCGTTGGGTTCGACCAGATCCAATTCAGGTTCCGTCTCAGGATCACACAAGGGCTCAGCCGGATTGATCGGAAAGTTCTTTTGAAAGAAAGCACTCATTTTCTTCATCACTTTAGTAAAAAAAGAAGAAAACAAATAATATGTTATTAGAAACATCACTAACCACAGATCAAAAATGAATTATTAGTCCAACTTTAAAGAAATTTCCGTTTGCATCTCATTTGTTCCGCACACACACAGTTCAGTCATTTATGGGAGTGATGATGACCGCATTTACAAAAATGATACGCAGTGTGTACGGGACCGAACTGAACAACTAGTGCGACCCTAACCCTAACCTGTCACTCCTGAAGCTTTACAGTGTGTACATGGCCATTGTAATTTTGCATCTCAAATGTTCTGTTGACATTCACCTCTTTTTGGGCTGTTCTTTTCGATCTCTGGCTCTTCTGCTGGCCAGCAGACAGTAACCAGATTCACTTCAGGTTCAGGAACTCCATCCGTTTCAGGTGTTGGCTCTGGAACAGCCGGATCCATCCAAAAAAGCATTTGGATGAATCCACTCAATTTTCTCTTCATCCACTCTGTGGTACTTTCTGAAAACACACAATATGTTATTAGAAACATCTCAAACCACAGATTTTCAAACCACAGCCAAGTCAATGCACATCAATACAAATCATGTATTCATTCAAGCAGAAATAGTGATTAAAATGATTAGTTATTATAAGTTGTGATCATCATAATGACTACTACAGTAAGTTATATGGAAGAGTTGTGAGTGGTGGATGTTGAGCACCTGTCGGGCTGTTCTCGGGGGTTGTGCAGGTGCAGATTGTGCGCTTCACATCAATGTCGATCTGCAGATCCTCTCCATCTAACTCGTGACTGACTGACATGCACTCATCCGTTTCCACCTCCAGCTGTGCGGTTATGTCGCCCGGTGAGCACCCGAGAAGCTCGTAGATGCGATCGGTCACCAGAAACTCCAAATGCACATTTTCCTCATCCGGGACCCAGCAGCTGTCAATGCAGTACAGCTCGCCGTTCACGTACACCTCCAGACACACCTCTCTGCTGTTTGAGTCTGAAGCCATTGTGTTAATATCAGTTAATAAACGGGTAATATCAGATGTACTACAAAACTGTGTGTGTGTGATGCACAAGCGCACGGTGTGTGAGTGTATAGAGTCTATAATCTGTGAGTATGAACGCGCTGGATATAGACTCTGTATGAAATGATGGTGTTTATAAAGTTGTTTCTAAAGTTAGTGTTGGTAGGTTATTGCTGTAAAATATATGTGTATAAATATGTGTCGCTCAAAATCGCTCGGATTATCGCTGTACTGGAGAAACTGTGGTCAGAGTCTTTATAGTAGGCTAAGGGCCATCTGTGACATCAGCGCTGTCTGTGAAGCTCCGTGGTTGCCATAGTAACTGATTGATTGGCAGTAGCAGCATTTCTCATCGCTGACTCACTATAGGCTATTATTATTAATATAGAATAAATAATTTAACACAATTTCCTGTACTCAGATTACATTTACCGCGATTTCAATCACCTTAGAGGTGGGCAACAATATATTTCAGTCAGTGTTTGCGATGCAGACTCTCCAGAGCCACAATATTTACAAAAAAACCAAACAAAAAAAACATACCAGATGTAATTTTGAAGGCTGAATTAATGTGGTGATAAAAACATTGCGTTAACGCTTCTGTTGAGTTATCCTGTCCTCGCGAGCTGAACGCCTAATCAAACAACGCAGTCCGATTCACGAGCAAATGACTCCTTTGAGCATATTATTGCTCCTTGGTCTTGGACAAAGCAGTGATTACCACACATCTGAACTATAAATATAAAAAACCTAAACAATTACACTTGCAACAAATACATGTGCAGCAGTGATGCGCGGGTCAATGTATAAACAACCCGCACCTGACCGACGTTTTCAACTAACCCGCCCGCAACTCGGACCGCAAAAAAAGAAGAAGAAAATATTGTACCCGACCCGCTTCCTGACCCGCATTCTTTAAAAGTAGTAAATGCTCATCGTAGCGTCATTAGGCCATTGAGAAAATGTTTCAGGCCCTGACGTGATGCGCTCAGAGGTGCAGCGGCGAGAGCAGGCCGTTCTTGAGGCGGCCCATCATTTTCCATTTCAGCTGTCTAAATGCATATTATTGATGAACGCGATGTTTATGTTTCGACCCTGCTTGAAGAATTCATCAGCAGGTCAGCTGAGAGAAGGCCCACTTTTGGAAAAGTGTGAAAGCCCTTAGGAGCGCAAACTGTTCTTTTTCTGAATGCTGTATGATATAGTCTAGTGTTATGTAATAAAGGCTTGATTTATTCATTTATTTCGTTTCGTTTTCTGAACAATTAAGATGCTGCATGTGTTTATCCAGTCTAATCGAAGTGTGCGTCTCTCCCCCGACTTTCCCAACAAAAATCCCGCCCACTCTCAGAAAATACATAAAACTGACTTTACTGAGCTATATATTTTTTCTGAGCTTTGTATTTTTACCATAGATTTTAAACGAGCAGCTATGGTTGCGCGTTTCCAACCCAGTCTCACGTGGCGTTTCACACACCCTCTCCGGACCACTTTGAGTTGTTGACACTGACAGCGGCAAAAGCGACGCATGCGCTTTTCACTTGTAAAACTCAAGGGTGTATGGGTAATGTAGTCTCTGCTCGCAAATGAGCGTACCGGTAGGCTAAAAAAACGTTCTGGGCGCACGGAGAGGTGGCGGTACGCTCAAGAGCTATATTTGGAAGTGGCGGTACTGTACCGGCGCGTACCGGCCCACTTAAAGCACTGGTTATTTCCCAATAAACAAATTGAAAATAGAAATTGTAGCCTACATAGTGCAATTGCTCTTTAAATTAAATGTTAAAAGTTGATATTGATCATATTCTATTCTGTAACTAATGTTAATAAAAATCATGTCAGAATAAAAAGGATGCATTTTATGGGTGCAATGTCCTGACACTGGCAGTCCCTTATGAAAATGAAAATGTATTTTTTACTACAGTGACCATAGTTCAACTAGTATTTGTAAATGTCCATGGTTACCACTACAAGTAAACATATTTTAAACCATGTGTAAACAAAAATATGATCTAATAAGTTGCAAATAAGGCATATTGAATGTTAAAATACCTTTCAAATATGATGTTAAGTGGGTATCTTTACCCATTTTACTCTTAGTAATTTTAATAATTTAATAAATGTATTAATTAAACAATTCAGGTTTAGAAGTATCGTATCGGTATCGATATCGGTGATTCTGGCCTTGAAAGTATCGAAAACAAAATAAGTGGTATCGCCCATCCTTAGCTCTGTCAATAAACTTTTACATATTCACATTCACAGTCTGTTCCCTTCTGTTACATTAATGCCATTTCTATTGAAGCTTGTATGTCTTGTCATTACACATTTGTAGAGCTAAAGCAGCAATTTAGTACATTTAAAACATTGGGCCTTAATTTGACGTTCTGAGTGCATGGTGCAGGTGCATTTAGGGTGTCCGAATCCACATTTGCTAGTTTAACAACGGAAAAAACTGCCTTTTAAGTGGCGTTTCATTTAATTAATTTCTTATATTATTTACACTACAAGTCTTTTTTTCTCCAAAATGGATGTACAAATTCAATGAATACAATTTTTTTCAGTGCACCGCAGTACAAAAAGCAAGAGACAGGTCTGCTAACAGGCCAAAACTCTCTCACACTGGGCCCAGACGAGCAGGTCATCCTCATTACTGAGCCCTGACACCTGGCAATGCCCTAACCACCCAGTACAATCTGGACACTACAGAGCCTAAACACTTCTAACACCGCTAACACTTTAGCTTAAGGGTCCAGATTCATGCATTAGTTAAGCATAAATACACTAGTAATACATGATTCATATCCAGTGTTCTTTAAAATGTTTATTAAGCACACACACTTAGGGTGTGCTTTTAGGGTGTCCACAGGGTGACACAGGTTCTGGCTCAGGAGGGCTCAGACGGATCCAACGGGAAATACTTTTTGAAGAAAGCCCTTATTTTCTTCATTTTTTTAGGAGACGCATCCATGCCATCCTGGTCATCCATGCCATCACTGACGTCAACCTCCTGACCTTCTGTGGACACAGGTTCAGTCTCAGGAACACTTGCATCTGGGACACTCGAGGGCTCAGGCGGATCCAACGGGAAATACTTTTTGAAGAAAGCCCTTATTTTCTTCATTTTTTCAGGAGACGCATCCATCTCACCCTGATCATCCATGCAATCCTGATGATCCATGCCATCACTGATGTCAACCTCCTGACCTTCTGTGGACACAGGTTCAGTCTCAGGAACGCTTGCATCTGGGACACATGACTCGTTGGGTTCGACCAGATCCAATTCAGGTTCCGTCTCAGGATCACACAAGGGCTCAGCCGGATTGATCGGAAAGTTCTTTTGAAAGAAAGCACTCATTTTCTTCGTCACTTTGGTAAAAAAAGAAGAAAACAAATAATATGTTATTAGAAACATCACTAACCACAGATCAAAAATGAATTATTAGTCCAACTTTAAAGAAATTTCCGTTTGCATCTCATTTGTTCCGCACACACACAGTTCAGTCATTTATGGGAGTGATGATGACCGCATTTACAAAAATGATACGCAGTGTGTACGGGACCGAACTGAACAACTAGTGCGACCCTAACCCTAACCTGTCACTCCTGAAGCTTTACAGTGTGTACATGGCCATTGTAATTTTGCATCTCAAATGTTCTGTTGACATTCACCTCTTTTTGGGCTGTTCTTTTCGATCTCTGGCTCTTCTGCTGGCCAGCAGACAGTAACCAGATTCACTTCAGGTTCAGGAACTCCATCCGTTTCAGGTGTTGGCTCTGGAACAGCCGGATCCATCCAAAAAAGCATTTGGATGAATCCACTCAATTTTCTCTTCATCCACTCTGTGGTACTTTCTGAAAACACACAATATGTTATTAGAAACATCTCAAACCACAGATTTTCAAACCACAGCCAAGTCAATGCACATCAATACAAATCATGTATTCATTCAAGCAGAAATAGTGATTAAAATGATTAGTTATTATAAGTTGTGATCATCATAATGACTACTACAGTAAGTTATATGGAAGAGTTGTGAGTGGTGGATGTTGAGCACCTGTCGGGCTGTTCTCGGGGGTTGTGCAGGTGCAGATTGTGCGCTTCACATCAATGTCGATCTGCAGATCCTCTCCATCTAACTCGTGACTGACTGACATGCACTCATCCGTTTCCACCTCCAGCTGTGCGGTTATGTCGCCCGGTGAGCACCCGAGAAGCTCGTAGATGCGATCGGTCACCAGAAACTCCAAATGCACATTTTCCTCATCCGGGACCCAGCAGCTGTCAATGCAGTACAGCTCGCCGTTCACGTACACCTCCAGACACACCTCTCTGCTGTTTGAGTCTGAAGCCATTGTGTTAATATCAGTTAATAAACGGGTAATATCAGATGTACTACAAAACTGTGTGTGTGATAAACAAGCACACGGTGTGTGAGTGTATAGAGTCTATAATCTGTGAGTATGAACGCGCTGGATATAGACTCTGTATGAAATGATGGTGTTTCTAAAGTTGTTTCTAAAGTTAGTGTTGGTAGGTTATTGCTGTAAAATATATGTGTATAAATAATATGTGTCGCTCAAAATCGCTCGGATTATCGCTGTACTGGAGAAACTGCGGTCAGAGTCTTTATAGTAGGCTAAGGGCCATCTGTGACATCAGCGCTGTCTGTGACGCGCGCTCCGTGGTTGCCATAGTAACTGATTGATTGGCAGTAGCAGCATTTCTCATCGCTGACTCACTATAGGCTATTATTATTAATATAGAATAAATAATTTAACACAATTTCCTGTACTCAGATTACATTTACCGCGATTTCAATCACCTTAGAGGTGGGCAACAATATATTTCAGTCAGTGTTTGCGATGCAGACTCTCCAGAGCCACAATATTTACACAAAAACAAAAAAACATACCAGATGTAATTTTGAAGGCTGAATTAATGTGGTGATAAAAACATTGCGTTAACGCTTCTGTTGAGTTATCCTGTCCTCGCGAGCTGAACGCCTAATCAAACAACGCAGTCCGGTTCACGAGCAAATGACTCCTTTGAGCATATTATTGCTCCTTGTTCTTGGACAAAGCAGTGATTACCACACATCTGAACTATAAATATAAAAAACCTAAACAATTACACTTGCAACAATTACATGTGCAGCAGTGATGCGCGGGTCAATGTATAAACAACCCGCACCTGACCGACGTTTTCAACTAACCCGCCCGCAACTCGGACCGCAAAAAAAGAAGAAGAAAATATTGTAACCGACCCGCTTCCTGACCCGCATTCTTTAAAAGTAGTAAATGCTCATCGTAGCGTCATTAGGCCATTGAGAAAATGTTTCAGGCCCTGACGTGATGCGCTCAGAGGTGCAGCGGCGAGAGCAGGCCGATCTTGAGGCGGCCCATCATTTTCCATTTCAGCTGTCTAGATGCATATTATTGATGAACGCGATGTTTATGTTTCGACCCTGCTTGAAGAATTCATCAGCAGGTCAGCTGAGAGAAGGCCCACTTTTGGAAAAGTGTGAAAGCCCTTAGGAGCGCAAACTGTTCTTTTTCTGAATGCTGTATGATATAGTCTAGTGTTATGTAATTCAGGCTTGATTTATTCATTTATTTCGTTTCATTTTCTGAACAATTAAGATGCTGCATGTGTTTATCCAGTCTAATCGAAGTGTGCGTCTCTCCCCCGACTTTCCCAACAAAAATCCCGCCCCCTCTCAGAAAATACATAAAACTGACTTTTCAGAGCTAAATGCGTTTAAAAGTAGCTTATTAAAATGGTACAATGGCATTGCTCAGTTCAACGTGTTGGGAAATCGGCCATTTTGTCCCGCGTCAGCATTTATTCAAAAGTTAAAAACGCTCAACATTCAAAAGGTAAATAAGGATTTATTGACAACCCGACCGACCGCGACCCGAATATCATTAAAAATATTTTTGGATGACTCGTAACCGCGGGTGACCGCAGGCACCCGCTCATTTTGGATCAACCCGCGCATCACTGATGTGCAGAATATACATTCTTAATGTGTATTAACCTAACACTTAACAAATGCTTAAAATAAGCCTAAAAATGCAAAATAACAAGACCGATTTAAGATGAGAGTTATTTTCAAGCACAAACGTAACAAAACATTTAAGTAAAACAAAAAAAAGTAATTTATACTGTATAAAAAAAAGAATGTGGGTACAACTTCCGGTGAGGCGGCGGAAGTAGTATACCAATGGTATTTTGTGTGCTAGTTAGTGAAGAGGCTAGAGCTGTGTCCGAAATCGAATACTTCTCTACTATATTAGTATGCGAAAAACAGTACGCCAACAGAGTAGTACGTCCGAATTCATAGTATGCGAAAAACAGCAGGCGAAAAGTACCCGGATCACCTACTACTTCCGGCGAGATTCTGAAGTGCGCATACGATGGACACTTTATTATCCCATGAGGCCAAGCGAGACGATTTATTAATGGAGGTGAAGGGACGCAACTGACGCTGGTAGATCACATGATCATGACAACATGGCGGTTGTAGTACGTCCGGATTACATTCATACTACATTCATTCATACTAAATAGAACGTACTTTTGTAACGGTCGCGAAGTTCGTTCAAATTCAAATGTAGTACCTACTCACATAGTACGTGATTTCGGACGCAGCCTAAGTGTTTTTGGGATCATTGGCAAGGTTTCAAAATGATCATTTTTACTATTTTTTTTATCAGATGGTGCCACAAGGGTTCTGTGAAGAGACATTTGCGACATGAATGACACACACTAGACATTTCAGTTTAGTACAATACAATAAACAATACTACAATTTTCGTGTCCTTAATTGTCCTTTCTTTACTGACCTTCCACAAAAGTGCTGGTGCATGACTACATCAATGTCCTGGCCCTGCAATACATGAACAACCCGCTATTTGTATTTCACCTGTCACTGATGCTAGCCCCCATGCCTTGTGATGGGATACGTGTAGGCTCAGGCTCGGCTCAATGTCCGCTTTTAGATAGTTTCCGACAGATACTGATATGCCTCTGAGCTTTTCAAATTGCTCATCGCCTTACCATCACAGGCTACTGAATATAGAAAATAGCTAAAAATGCTACCGTGCGTGATACAAGGCCACTTCTTTACGTCATCCTCCCAACCAACTACCGAGGAGGGTAAAGGTACTGTTGTTTCACCCTTTTGAAAGTTTGTTGAGGTTGTGTTCCCACATCGTTAGCAAATTTGGATAGCTTGAATGAGTGTCAACTGTTGAATGTCAATATGCTATGTTTCCATCCACCTATTTTAATGCACATTTTGGGATTTCACATCAAAAAATGCTAAATGGAAACGCCAAGATGCGCATGAATTCTATAAATGCGCATAAAAAACGTATGCGTTCGTTTGAGTCTGATACATTTTGTATCTGATATGAAAACGTGCGCATAAACTATAATGGAAATGCATAAAGTCCAGCTTGTTTACTTCGAACCGGAAGACGCTCCCACTTTTGACGCAAGGCTTCATGGGGCATAGGAAACTTGTGGATAAAACTCATGGCCTCCAGCATGCATTGCAGCATTAAGTTTGTCACCATTGTTGAGATTCATATGCTGATTCTTCATATCTGTGAGCGTCTAAATCCCCCGCAGAACGTATTTAAACATCAGATTTCAGAATGTCTGATCTGTGGCAAAGAAAGTATTATTGGTGAATATTATTTATTAATGTTTTTAGTCAGTGATGATAATTTTTGTTTATGGGTTCTTTTGATTTGAACAGATTATGTGTTTTGTTAACACTGTAACAAAAACCACAAACTCACATAAAAGCCAAGAGTCAAAATGCCCAACTAAAGGAAACACTGATCACCATAATGGTGACCAAACATTTTCAATAAAACATCAACATCTAAACCTTCTCAATAACAGCTTCTATAGACATCCTTTCAGGGTTGGAGCCAAACTCTGCAGGACAGCGACTCCTGCGACCCCTGCACTAAGTAGAGGAAAACAATGGTATAATTGTACCCTAAGGACCAATTGTGTACCTTTTAAAGGTACAGTTATACGTTTTGTTCCCAAGGAACAAAATTGTACCTCCACTGTACCTTTTTTTCTGAGAGTGCAGAAAAAAGTGTTTTACGGCAGATTTTTTCTGTTTGAGTTTCCATGCATGAGCATAAACATAAAATATGACCATAAACTTCAGACATGGTGTGGATGATCATTTATTCACTTCTCTTTGAATAAATAGTAACATTTATTAAAACGTCTCAAGAAGACGTACCTATTTTAAAGTACATTTTAACATACATATTTGAATCCCTGTCAGTCATACAACATATTAGATAGAGCATCCGATCAACAATTTAATTACCGACACAAAGAGTAAAGCTGTTTATTCTTCATTAAAGTATCGACAATAGTGTAAAGAACTTCTAAGCACAAAAAGTAGCACTTAAACTAAAATAATAATTCATAAAGTTCTGAATGCCCAAAATAACGAATGCCCCATATCCATGTGAAACGGCAACCAATTAAACATGAAATTACAAATAATACATGAGAAATCAGCAATCAGAACGTACATGTACATATTCAACATGATCTGTATTAGAGAATCGAGGCTTTCTGTAATATCATCACTTGAGCCGAGCACTTCACCACCATAAGTGAGCAAGAGACACTATCCTACTGATTATGAAACATGTACGACGCTTAATTCAACCACTAAAGCAAATACTCCGACAGAACTGACACTGCCATATCGACAAAGACAACGTGAGGATGCACTTCTGAGGCCAATGGCACAATGGCACAAAAATGGTTCAACTGAGCAAAGGCGATGTGTTTTCAATCTAAACCGACAGCGAGATTAGGTCTGAAATAAAGTGCACTCACAAAATCCTGACACTCTACAGCACATAAACACTTTAAACATTTATCATGCATGACAATGCCAGTGACAACACTGAGGTGAACATTAGAAAGAGAACAGCTCTACGGGTCTCACATGCCACACACAAGTACAAACAAGGGTGTACGGTACAGATTTCTTCATGATGAAGTAAAGGGATAGAGAAATGCCTTCCATGAGAGAATTTTCCATATTAATATTGTATATACTTCTATTTTCTCAAATGCAAGGCAATTGCAATGCAAGTTCCCTCTGAACTTTCCAAGAAACGGCTGATATTTGAGCTAGTATCACTACTGAAATGTTCAACCAGATTGTCACACACACACACACACACACATACACAATACGGTAAGAAATTAATCTAGATATTATGCCACAGTATTTGTCCTGGACGCATCACTTCAGGTCACCGGCATCACCCTGGATGGTCTTCTTGATACGCAGCAACATGGTGGTCTGCCACTGGTCGAGACGGGAGATCGAATCAAACTCCTTCACCTGGAGGAGGTCAGCACATGATTTAGAGATCAAAATGAGCAAAAACATATGAGCTGCACCTGATTCACTGCAAAAAATGCTTTTCTTACTACGTATTTTGTCTCGTTTCCAGTCCAAATATCAAAAAATTCTTAAATCAAGATGCATTTAATAAAGTAGTAAAATAACGCAAGTTGTTTTCTGGCACAAAAAAAAAATCTAAGTGAGTTTTTGCTTAAAGGGGTACTTCACCGCTGGGAAGATGAATGTGTATTTAACTTGGGTCATTTATGTAGTAGAAATGTGAAATTATTTTAGAAGTTGGTGCCTTCTAGACTGCGAAAAGCCTGGCTCATATGGATGTAAGACAACAACTCCCAGAATGCACTTGCTTCGCTGCCCTACGAAGCCACTCCCACCAGTTACATCACTTGCCCACCACGGCACCACCCCCACCGTCTTTTTGATTTTTATAGTAATAAAATAATTTAGTTCAGTTAGACAACAGACACTACAGTTAAAAACTGAACGTGTCTGCTTAATACAGCGTGAGCCGAACGAGAGTCACAGCACAAACAGATTTCATTCATCACGAGAGCGAAGAGCTGACAGACTAGATGTTCGCGGAAGATTTGTTTCAAAGCGAAATGTAAAAGCGCCTATTTAAGTGAGTTTGTCATTGTACTGTTTTGCTGTTGTGTTTTTCATTAAAAGGAACACGCAGACGTTTTAGGACTTTAGCTTATTCGCCGTATCCCCCAGAGTTAGATAAGTCCATACATCCCATTCTCATCTCCGTGCCATAACTCTGTCTGACGCACCAACCGCTAGCCTAGCTTAGCACAAAGACTGGAGGTAAACGGCTCCAGCTAGCCGACTGCTCAATAAGTGACAAAATAACGCCAACATTTTCCTATTTACATATTGTGATGTGTGTAGTTACATCGTGTACTAAAACCAACGGAAAATTAAAAGTTGTGATTTTCTAGAGCGATATGGTTTGGAACTATACTATCATACTATCAATGATATTACACAGCACCTGAAAATAGTCCCCAGCGCTCTCTGTGTAAGCAGGTTGTCACGTTGGTTATGTTGACGGAAGTTAGCCTATTTTCAGGCGCTGTGTAATATCATTGCGCCGCTGCACTCATGGGACGGCTCAAAGCTCCTTGATTATAACGCAGGAATGATAGTATAGTTCCTAGCCATATCGGCCTAGAACAGGGTTCCCCAAACTATGGCCCACATTTGGACCGGCCCTCTGAACCAGAGTCCTGCACGGGCGGGTACCCGACGGGTGATCCGCGAATATTGCTGAAACGGGTGAAAAAAACATCCTAACTGTGTCGGATACGGGTGCGGGTCGGACAAGGGACAAACATGGGTCTAAACACGGGTTTTAAACAGTCACGTGCAAACGAATATATATATAAAAATATATGCATGTATATTGTAGATGTGTTCCTAAAAAAAGTATGCATATTTTTAGGAACACATCTACAAAAATATGCCTTGCCTGTATTTCAAGTTGATAAAATAATTTCAAATCCATATTGGTTTATTTGTGGCCGTGCGGCACGCGCGCGTGCCCTCCTAGGAGATTCACAACCGCGCGCGTTCTGCCTGCACTGCAGTCGTCGAGATGGATCCTGAGGAGTTGAGGAAAAGATAGCCGCAAATGTGGAACTTCATCGCTGAGGAAGCACGCAGATAACTGTGGTAACAAACCAAGCACACACAGTTCTAGCGAACAGTATTTTTCAAAAGGGGACAGAACTGAAGGTGCCTCGTAGAGATGATAAGGACACATAACCATGTTTGACAGCTCTGAAGTTGTCCTTGTGTTAATGGTCGTGTAATAACTTCTGTATGCTGGCAATAAACATTTTTGAAAGTGTGTCTATAATGTTATGCTAAACATTAGATTTTTAGTTTGATGAATAGATTTAAAATCATAATAAAATCTCCACAATAATACTGGTAGTCACTCCGGCCCATGTAATTTGACCGTCCCGGCCCCCCATTAAAGAAAGGAAAAATTATGTGGCCCTTACAGAAAAAAGTTTGGGGACCCCTGGTCTAGAAAATCACAACTTTTCATTTTCTGTCGGCCTTAGTACACGATGTTACTACACACATAGTTATAGAATATGAACGTAACGCACAAAGTTTCACGCTAAGTATTTCCCAGTGATATACTGGCATAAAGTTGGCTTGACAATGACATTGGAAGATAGTCGCACCTTTAGGGACCATCTCTAAAGTTACATACGACATGTGAGTATACACGTTTTTAACTTCTTTAATATCAAAAATCCCCATAAAACTCGGAAACCCAACGTGTGTGTGTGTGTGTGCACTTAATATATTTGTAAACATTTTAAGGAACTCTTACTATTGTAATTAATGCCCAATAAAGTCTGTATTAAAGCACTTAATTAATGACATTTTCCATTTTTATGTGACCTAATCAAAAGTGAGAACTATTTATGGTTAATTTAACAAAGCATTATCTAACTCTGTACATATGAGCTAATTAAAAAATAACACAGTGCTAATGAATGAAGAATTCACTATTTGTATATAGTCTATTAACGTATTAACTACAGTTTATAAACTATTAATTAACTACAAACTAATAGTTTTCAAATGATTTATAAGTGCTTTGTTACTGTATACTTATTATAAAGTGTTACTGTCACACCTTTTTCCCAATTATTTCTCAAGAAAGTCAATTTCTGTATAGACACGAATCTTCAAAAATAGTCTTTTCAGCTAAATTAAATCTATTATGCAAGGCAAAATAATGAACACAATAGCAACAGTGTAAAATGTAACACAAATATCAGTATCACCATTTTTTCTGTGAAGAATATTTGCATAATCTGAAATATCTATCAAGAACCGTTTGTGCAATGGAAAGTTTCCAGAGGTTCTTCATGGAGCCATCATTGCCAATAAAGGACCTTTATAAGAGTGTACAGTATGATCACTGCAGATTTGAGATGTTATAAACTTACGGCTTCAGTGAACGCCTCGCTGTTCTGCTCCTCATGAGCCTCCAATAGTTTCTGTACAGGAAGACAAAACAATAAGTGCAAATACTGTGAAATAAGACAACCACATTACTGCACTCAGTTTACATACTGACTGATTGCCTTTTACTTTTTTTATTTACTATAGAGTCCTGCAGGGATGACATATTTATGTAGGCCAAAACCCGGACAGCAGTACACTCTCAAAAGAAAGAGCACAAAATTGTACCTTTTAAGGTGCAAGTGGCCGTCACTGGGGTGGCACCCTTAAGGGTACATTTTTGTACCTCTAAGTCAGGGGTACGGTCCTAGAGAGCTGATGTCCTGCAGAGTTTAGCTCCAACCCTACTAAGCCACCACAGTATAAAACTCATGGCTCCCAGCCAGTCCTTCCAGAAAAATTCGGCTTTTTTTATGATTGTTGCGGGCAAAAATCCTTGATTATGCGGCACGTTTTCTTAAAAAATGCGATGGAAAATGCAGGATATTTATGCAATTTTATGCGATAAAACTTGCAAAAACTGCGGTTTGATGAAAAAGAGAAAAAAAGCTAATATTTCTAATTGAATATTTAAGTTCTCATCTTGTTTTATTGAAGACCTTAATAAACACATGGCTCAATTTGGACCGATTTCAAAACAATGCATCATGAAGCTTCGAAGCGTTATGAATCAGCGAGTCGATTCATGATTCGGATCGCGTGTCAAACTGCTGAAATACGTGACTTTGGCGATCCGAATCGCTGAATCGTCTCATTGATTCATAACGCTTCGAGGCTTCATGATGCTGTGTTTTGAAATCGGTCAACACACCGGGAAACTGCTTTGCACAGTCTTTTGCTGTTATTTTTGTTGGCAAATGGGAATTAGCGCTTCATCATGGTTTCACCAATATCTATGGTTTCACTACGGGGTTTGTAGCTTTTCGATGACGTTCACGTCGGGTAATTACGTCACTTCAAAACGTTCCCATGGCAACAGGGGGAAATGGCGGCTCTCGTGTGAAGTAAACAAACATTTTTCAACTTTCTGCTAATATATATAATTTTTTTTGCAACGAAAATGCGGGTATTATGAAATCATGCTAGCCCCGCACATTTTGCACGCGGAAATAGGCAATTTACGCGGCAAAAGTGCGGCGTATTTGATAAAATGCGGTCCCCGCATAAATATGCAGACTTTGGCTGATTATGCATTAAATCATGCGATCGCATAATCGCGTTTTACTGGAGGGACTGCCCAGCATGCATTGCAGCATTAAGTTTGTCACCATTGTTGAGATTCATATGCTAATTCTTGATATCTGTGTGCGTCTGAACGTTTTCCCCCTTAGAATGAATTTAAAAATCAAAATTCAGAATGTCTGATCTGTGGAGAGTAAGTATTGTTGGTGAATATTATTTATTAACAATTTTAGTCAGTGATGAGTTTAGTCAAAACATTTTCTTCATGATAATTTTTGTTTATGGCTTCTTTTGATTTGAACAGATTATGTGTTTTGTTAACACTGTAACAAAAACCACAAACTCACATAAAAAGCCAAGAGTCAAACTGCCCAACAAAAGGAAACACTGATCACCATAATGGTGACCAACATTTTCAATAAAACCAACATCTAAACCTTCTCAATAACAGCTTCTATAGAGACGTCTTCAGGGTTGGAGCCAAACTCTGCAGGACAGCGACTCACTAGGACTGAACTTGCTTATCCCTGCACTAAGTAGAGGAAAACAATGGTATAATTGTACCCTGCAGGAATTTCTTGGTTCTGCTGAACACAAAAGAAGATATTTTGTAGAATATGGGTAACCAAAAGGTTGATAGGCCCCATTGACTTCCATAGTATTCTTTTTTTTAAACGTTATTATACCATGGAAGTCAAAAGGACCAATTGTGTACCTTTAAAGGTACAGTTATACGTTTTGTTCCCCAAGGAACAAAACTGTACCTCCACTGAACCTTTTTTTCTGAGAGTGTAATTAGACCTTCCAGTTCCATCGTCCCAAATTCAGTGGGTTTTGGTTTAGTGCCTGAAATAAGAAGTGCATCCAAATTCACATACTTATGCACGATTCTATGCCATTTTATAGTCTAAATAGTGTGAGTAGTGATTTCATACTGAAACTCCAAAAAAGACAAAGTGCACTTTAAATACCCGGATGATGCACTTAATTATCCGACAAAGTGTGGGATGTTGGACACTTCATGCACTCTCAAATGTTACCGCTTTAATTGCGTAGCGGAGAGGGAGGGGCTAACAGACTCCGAGGTTCAGTGACAAAATAACCATTGTAAAATTCATACAATACACTGTTGAGTGAATAGTGTATAAGTGCGTAGTGTATAGTGTGCCATTTGTGACACAACTAAGGTCTGTGTTGAACACAAGCTCAAGATATTTTCATGTTTTATTCTACGATATAAAATACACAAGTATTACGCTCTTGTGATTTTTTTAAAGATTTTACTTGTCTTGAAAAAGGCGGTTGCTAACAAGTGGCTAAATGGGACTACATAGGTTGTCGGAGACATCTAATATCACACCGAACCGGTAAACTTGTATACTCACTAGTCCGCTTTCACAGCATCGCTGTGTTTATACACAGATCAGGCACAACATTATGCCTTTATGTCATTATGACCTAATATTGTGTTGGTCCCCCTTTTGCTGCCAAAACAGCCCTGACCCGTCGAGGCATGGACTCCACTAGACCCCTGAAGGTGTGCTGTGGTATCTGGCACCAAGATGTTAGCAGCAGATCCTTTAAGTCCTGTAAGTTGCGAGGTGGGGCTTCCATGGATCGGACTTGTTTGTTCAGCTCATCCCACAGATGCGCGATTGGATTGAGATCTGGGGAATTCGGAGGCCGAGTCAACACCTCAAATTCGTTGTTGTGCTCCCCAAACCATTCCTGAAGCATTTGTGCTTTGTGTCAGGAGCATTATCTGCTGAAAGAGCCACAGCCATCAGGGAATACCGTTTCCATGAAAGGGTGAACATGGTCTGCAACAATGCTTAGGTAGGTGGTGTGTGTCAAAGTAACATCCACATGGATGGCAGGACCCAAGGTTTCCCAGCACAACATTGCCCAAAGCATCACTGCCTCCGCCGGCTTGCCTTCTTCCCATAGTGCACCTGGTCCCATGTGTTCCCCAGGTAAGCCACGCACACACACCCGGCCATCCACGGGATTCATCAGACCAGGCCACCTTCTTCCATTGCTCCATGGTCCAGTTCTGATGCTCACGTGCCACTGTTGGTGCTTTCGTGGTGGACAGGGGTCAGCATGGGCAACAAACTGAGATGCTCTGTGTATTCTGACACTTTCTATCAGAACCAGCATTAACTTCTTGAACAATTTGAGCTACAATAGCTCGTCTGTTTGATCGGACCACACGGGCCAGCCTTATCTCCCCACGTGCATCAATGAGCCTCGGCCGCCCATGACCCTGTGGCCGGTTCTCCACTGTTCCTTCCTTGGAGCACTTTTGATAGAGACTGACCACTGCAGACCGGGAACACCCCACAAGAGCTGCAGTTTTGGAGATGCTCTGACCCAGTCGTCTAGCCGTCACAATCTGGCCCTTGTCAAACTCGCTCAAATCCTTACGCTTGCCCATTTTTTCTGCTTCTAACACATCAACTTTGAGGACAAAATGTTCACTTGCTGCCTAATATATCCCACCCACTAACAGGTGATGAAGAGATCATCAGGGCTATTCACTTCACCATGATTGGTGTAATCACACTCTTGTGTACTATTCTAACTCAAATTTTTAGGGAAAATGTTTTGAAATAAAGACTAAAAGTGTTGTCCCAAATCATGTGACCATGGTTTGTTTATAGCAGGGTTCCTCAAATCCAGCCCTGGAGGGCCATTGTCCTGCAGAGTTTAACTCTACCCAACTCTGTAAATCTGAAGACCCTGACTAGCTTGTTTAGGTGTGTTTGATTAGGGTTGGAACTAAACTCGGTCCTCCTGGACCAGATCTGAGGAACCCTGCTATAAACGAACCATGGTTCAAATTAATGAATTTATTTGTGATTATCATGATAAGAAAAACATGTAAGAATCCTAAACTTTTGTTCAAAGAGCTTATTTTGCAATAATTCAAAAGGCAATGGGAAAATCCTGCTGGGTTTTTGTAGAGAGAAGGCTAACTTTCGGGTTGGCCTACAAGAGTTTAGCTGCATCCGAAATCACATACTTCCCTACTATATACTAGGCGAAAAACAGTATGTGACAAAAGAAGTATGTCTGAATAGAGTACTTATAAAAGAGTTGGTAAAAAGTACCCAGATGACCTCCTACTTCCAGTGAGATTCTGAAGTGTGCATATGATGGACACTTTACTATCCCATGAGGCCATGGGAGACGATTTATGAATGACATTTACATTTATGCATTTGGCAGACGCTTTTATCCAAAGCGACTTACAGTGCCCTTATTACAGGGACAATCCCCCTGGATCAACATGGAGTAAAGTGCCTTGCTCAAGGACACACTGGTGGTGACCGCTGGGATCGAACCAGCAACCTTCTGCATATCAGTTCCATGGTTTAACCCACTGGACCACCATCTCACCAGTGAATGACAGTGATGCGACGTAACTAACGCTGGTAGGTCACATGATAATGACAATATGGCAGATGTAGTGTGTCCAGATTACATTCATACTACATTCATTCATACCTTTTTAGCGGTTGTGGAGTAATTACTTAAAATAAGTACCTACTCAAGAGAGTATGTGATTTTGGATGCAGCCGGCGTCATCACTGCGGCACTCTTGCAAATTAAATTAAACAATTGTACTTACTTTCAACA
The DNA here is from genome assembly GCA_023566225.1 of Romanogobio albipinnatus. Taxonomy (NCBI): domain Eukaryota; kingdom Metazoa; phylum Chordata; class Actinopteri; order Cypriniformes; family Gobionidae; genus Romanogobio; species Romanogobio albipinnatus. The sequence goes on from CM042249.1 coordinate 49,868,939, forward strand.
GCTTACATTCTCTTGAATCAGAGAATGCAGGAAACATCCCTTCATACTTTTCAATGGCAAGCTGAAAGAAAACACAGAATATTTACATCAGATGAGCTGTTACATGTCAGGAGCAACAACTGAATCAATCATGGCTGACTGAGAACAGCATATTCCTACAATGGCATTGGTGACTGAAAATGTTTGCTGCATGAATGCCACTAGGTGTCAGTGTAAGACAAGGCAACTGTAATATCAGCCAGTTTAAAGGAATAGTTCACCAAAAAATGTAAATGCTGTCATCATTTACTCACCCTCGAGTTGTTCCAACCTTGCAGGAATTTCTTTGTTTTGCTGAACACAAAAGAGGATATTTTGTAGAATATGGGTAACCAAATAGGCCCAGGGCCCCATTGACTTCCATTGTATAATAACATTTTTAAAAAAGAATACTATGGAAGTCAATGGGGCCTATCAACCTTTTGGTTACCCATATTCTACAAAATATCTTCTTTTGTGTTCAGCAGAACCAAGAAATTCCTACAGGTTTGGAACAACTCGAGGGTGAGTAAATGATGACAGAATTTTCATTTTTGGGTGAACTGTCCCTTTAAGAACAATAATGACACTATAGCCTTCTGCAGAGCTGAACTGAACTTGATGTAGAATTTATGAAAAATTGAACTGAACGACACTGAACTAAACTGAGCTGAATGACACTATTGTCTTCTGCTTTACAGTTTAAATTGTTTCATAACGATCAGGCATAACATTATGACACGTGAAGTGAATAACGCTGATTATCGCTTCATCACGGCACATGTTAGTGGGTGGGATATATTAGGCAGCAAGTGAACATTTTGTCCTCAAAGTTGATGTGTTAGAAGCAGGAAAAATGGGCAAGCGTAAGGATTTGAGCGAGTTTGACAAGGGCCAGATTGTGACGGCTAGACGACTGGGTCAGAGCATCTCCAAAACTGCAGCTCTTGTGGGGTGTTCCCGGTCTGCAGTGGTCAGTCTCTATCAAAAGTGCTCCAAGGAAGGAACAGTGGAGAACCGGCCACAGGGTCATGGGCGGCCAAGGCTCATTGATGCACGTGGGGAGCGAAGGCTGGCCCGTGTGGTACGATCAAACAGACGAGCTATTGTAGCTCAAATTGCTCAAGAAGTTAATGCTGGTTCTGATAGAAAGTGTCAGAATACACAGAGCATCTCAGTTTGTTGCCCATGCTGACCCCTGTCCACCATGAAAGCACCAACAGTGGCACGTGAGCATCAGAACTGGACCACGGAGCAATGGAAGAAGGTGGCCTGGTCTGATGAATCACGTTTTCTTTTACATCTCGTGGATGGCCGGGTGTGTGTGCGTGGCTTACCTGGGGAACACATGGCACCAGGTGCACTATGGGAAGAAGGCAAGCCGGCGGAGGCAGTGATGCTCCGGGCAATGTTCTGCTGGGAAACCTTGGGTCCTGCCATCCATGTGGATGTTACTTTGACACGTACCACCTACCTAAGCATTGTTGAGACCATGTTCACCCTTTCATGGAAACGGTATTCCCTGGTGGCTGTGGCTCTTTCAGCAGATAATGCTCCTTGACACAAAGCACAAACGCTTCAGGAATGGTTTGAGGAGCACAACAATGAGTTTGAGGTGTTGACTCGGCCTCCAAATTCCCCAGATCTCATTCCAATCGAGCATCTGTGGGATGAGCTGAACAAACAAGTCCGATCCATGGAGGCCCCACCTCGCAACTTACAGGACTTAAAGGATCTTCTGCTAACATCTTAGTGCCAGATACCACAGCACACCTACAGGGGTCTAGTGGTGTGTCTGTTTGGCAGCAAAAGGGGGACCAACACAATATATATTGTGGTCATAATGTTATGCCTGATCGGTGTATATTAGCATCCACACCAGCGCACAATATCGTTCTGTTTATTGTAAGCACACGCTGCAGTTTTATCATCTGTTAAATGCTCAAGCTCTTTAAAGCAGGATGGATTCTGATTGGCTGATCAGCTGGACAAAAATCATTCAAACGATATTCTTTCTTTGTGTCGTTATCGTTATAGTTGTGGTGTGAACACTCATATTCTTTTATATTTTGTATGATTTGTAGAACTCTATCTTTACAGTCATCATCCTGGATGTGAACAGGCCTTAGCATTGTTATTTTCCTGTTTTTTAACATGAAGCGCAATTGTTATTGTATAAAGAGCTAGAGAAATAAATGTGATTACTGAGAAGGACTGTTACTATGAGAGACTATAGTAATTGAATTAAAGAACCAAACAGCCCACACACACACTTTATACTGCAAATAAAAAAAGACTGACCTTTGCGTTTAATTCATCCACGATGAAGTGGCACAGAGCAGCTTTCCAGAAGTACTCTTTAGCGTTGTATTTCAGTAGAGGGTTGTCCATTGTGCTGGTTGCAACCTGAATGTGAAGAGAACAGCTTTAACTTTCATTCCCTCTGTGTTCATTTGCAGAGAGGAAAAGGATACGATTAGATTTACAATGCAAACATGAAGGTGCAATGGTATTCAGCATATCCTTCTCTACCTAAACCACCCTTATATTACACACAAGTCTAATCCAATAACGTTAAATGCTCCATGGATCTCCATAGATCATAAATCCAATGCTTTCTTGCTTATAGAACATAGTAGTAGACTAAAAGACAAAAATGCTGATGTTACATGATTGGCTATTTCTGTGATTTAAACTTTCAAACTTTTGGTTACTAAACCACTTCTCAACCTCTCATTTCATCTGTCCCTGTACTGAAGGAAGTTTACTTCTCTTTCTCAATCTCATTTCCCCAACATATTGTAAAAAGTCATTGCGCAACCTGTAATCTAAGAAGCAAACAGTGATAGATTAATGAGATATTGGCTGTATCTGAAAGCTTGAAAAAGGACGCATTTAGATGCCAGGGACCATCCTTGTGTGTGGGACCTCCACCTTTAAATTTAAAGGAAGCCATATATTTTTATGCACGATTATGGATAAATTGATGATCATTGTTTTTTTTGTTTACAACAGAGATCTGAACCTCTGAACCGATTACTAAACAAAATAACATGTTATTTACTAGAGATTCTGGCAAAATGTTAATTGCTGCAGTGTGTTAAAAAAATATTTGATTAATTTGAATTAATTATTTAAAAATAAATATCAGGTTGGTTGAATGATTCAATGACTCGCTCATTATCATGCAACCTACCAGCGTTAGTTGCAACCATGACTGTAAATAATGGACGAAGCTCCTTCACTATCTTCCATTGTATAAAAGTGAAAAAGTGAATATGGCGCTGACATCTTGTGCTGATTTGGGACCTGAGTCTGCGCAATAGTGACCTTGGGACCTGCGTCTGCGCAGTAGTGACCTCAGGACCTGTGTCTGCGCAGTAGTGACCTTGGGACCTGAGTCTGCGCAGCAGTGACCTCAGGACCTGCGTCTGCGCAGTAGTGACCTTGGGACCTGCGTCTGCGCAGTAGTGACCTCAGGACCTGCGTCTGCGCAGTAGTGACCTCGGGACCTGAGTCTGCGCAGTAGTGGCCTCGGGACCTGCGTCTGCGCAGTAGTGACCTCAGGACCTGCGTCTGCGCAGTAGTGACCTCAGGACCTGCGTCTGCGCAGTAGTGACCGCGGGACCCGAGTCTGCACAGTAGTGATCTCAGGACCTGCGTCTGCGCAGTAGTGACCTCGGGAACTGAGTCTGCGCAGTAGTGACCTTGGGATCTGCGTCTGCGCAGTAGTGACCTCGGGAACTGAGTCTGCGCAGTAGTGACCTTGGGACCTGCGTCTGCGCAGTAGTGACCTCGGGAACTGAGTCGACACAGTAGTGACCTCGGGACTTGCATATGTGCCTTAGTGACCTCGGGATATGCGTCTACGCAGTAGTGACCTCGGGACCTGAGTCTGCGCAGTAGTGGCCTCGGGACCTGAGTCTGCACAGTAGTGGCCTCGGGACCTGAGTCTGGCCAGTAGTTACCTCGGGACCTGCGTCTGCGCAGTAGTGACCTCAGGACCTGCGTCTGCGCAGTAGTGACCTCGGGACCTGAGTCTGCGCAGTAGTGACCTCGGGACCTGAGTCTGCGCAGTAGTGGCCTTGGGACCTGAGTCTGCTCAGTAGTTACCTCAGGACCTGAGTCTGCGCAGTAGTGGCCTTGGGACCTGAGTCTGCTCAGTAGTGACCTCAGGACCTGCGTCTGCGCAGTAGTGACCTCGGGACCCAAGTCTGCACAGTAGTGATCTCAGGACCTGTGTCTGCGCAGTAGTGACCTCGGGAACTGAGTCTGCGCAGTAGTGACCTTGGGATCTGCGTCTGCGCAGTAGTGACCTCGGGATATGCGTCTACGCAGTAGTGACCTCGGGAACTGAGTCTGCGCAGTAGTGACCTTGGGACCTGCGTCTGCGCAGTAGTGACCTCGGGAACTGAGTCGACGCAGTAGTGACCTCGGGACTTGCATATGTGCAGTAGTGACCTCAGGACCTGCGTCTGCGCAGTAGTGACCTTGGGACCTGAGTCTGCGCAGCAGTGACCTCAGGACCTGCGTCTGCGCAGTAGTGACCTCGGGACCTGCGTCTGCGCAGTAGTGACCTCAGGACCTGCGTCTGCGCAGTAGTGACCTCAGGACCTGCGTCTGCGCAGTAGTGACCTCGGGACCTGAGTCTGCGCAGTAGTGGCCTCAGGACCTGCGTCTGCGCAGTAGTGACCTCAGGACCTGCGTCTGCGCAGTAGTGACCTCGGGACCTGAGTCTGCGCAGTAGTGGCCTCGGGACCTGAGTCTGCGCAGTAGTGGCCTCAGGACCTGCGTCTGCGCAGTAGTGACCTCAGGACCTGCGTCTGCGCAGTAGTGACCTCAGGACCTGCGTCTGCGCAGTAGTGACCTCGGGACCCGAGTCTGCACAGTAGTGATCTCAGGACCTGCGCCTGCGCAGTAGTGACCTCGGGAACTGAATCTGCGCAGTAGTGACCTTGGGATCTGCGTCTGCGCAGTAGTGACCTCGGGATATGCGTCTACGCAGTAGTGACCTCGGGAACTGAGTCTGCGCAGTAGTGACCTTGGGACCTGCGTCTGCGCAGTAGTGACCTCGGGAACTGAGTCGACGCAGTAGTGACCTCGGGACTTGCATATGTGCAGTAGTGACCTCGGGATATGCGTCTACGCAGTAGTGACCTCGGGACCTGAGTCTGCGCAGTAGTGACCTCGGGACCTGAGTCTGCGCAGTAGTGGCCTCGGGACCTGAGTCTGCGCAGTAGTTACCTCAGGACCTGCGTCTGCGCAGTAGTGACCTCAGGACCTGCGTCTGCGCAGTAGTGACCTCGGGACCCGAGTCTGCACAGTAGTGATCTCAGGACCTGAGTCTGCACAGTAGAGACCTCGAGACCTGAGTCTGCGCAGTAGTGGCCTCAGGAACTGAGTCTGCGTAGTAGTGACCTCAGGACCTGAGTCTGCGCAGTAGTGACCTCAGGAACTGAGTCTGCGCAGTAGTGACCTCAGGAACTGAGTCTGCGCAGTAGTGACCTCAGGACCTGAGTCTGCGCAGTAGTGACCTCAGGACCTGCGTCTGCGCAGTAGTCGAGTCTGAGTCTAGTTAGTCGACCAGCCACCTGGGGATCAAGAAGCTTTGGCTTCACTTTTCAGGATGTGTGCGGCACACTTGGTTGCAAAGCTTCACTGCTATTCATAAATCCTCTCCCATGGCCTCATGGGAAAGTAAAGTGTCCACTGTATGAACACTTCAAAGTAAAAATTATTTGGAAAATATTTAGTTTCTATCATGTTACATTATTATGTGTTTTTTGCTAATCACTATAGTGCTGTACTGTTAGATATAATATTAATGTGTTTAATAATAATACATTTATTTATTTTTACATTTTGTAAAACATTTTATAAATAATATATAACAGGCCTAAATAATGGTATTATATATAATAAAATAAATAATTGACTAATAATAAAAGAAGGGTTGAGTGTGTGCACTGACCTGCTCATAGATCTCGATGGCTTTGGGATACTGCTCGAGTTGAGCGCTGTACGAACCCACCTTCAGCAGACACTTATTAGCAGAGCTTAACCGGAAAACATCAAGCAATATAAATGAGCATTTGCAAAGAGCTTTCAGCTCTGTTTACAACCCACAATGAAAGGAAATGGAAGATAATTATAGATATTGAATGACATTCTAATAGAATTTACACAGAGGAAAACGACATACAATGACAATCAATGAAAATACAAACCTGTTTGACTCTTCGCCTTTGTAATAATCTGCGGCCTGCTCATAGTGTGCAATGGTCTAAAACGACATAACAACATTCAGGCCGGTTACAATGACTTTCAATAGCATATTTTGAGAAATGATGCACAAGACTGCATGTTTAAACGGCACCTTTTCAATATCCACAAGCTCGGATTCATAGATCTCTGCAATAGTCATGTGATGCTTTGCGGCAATCGTGAACCTTCCCTGTCAATCACACATACAAATGAGAGATTAAATGTTATATAACATCCACATGCTCAGTAAACAGGCACATTCTGGTTAACTAAACACAGAAAATGCATTCATTGTATGCATCAATATAAGTCCCAGTGTCTTACCATGTCTGTATAAATGTCGATGGCTGCGTTTAAACAGTTGATAGCCTCTGTGATTCATTCAAACAGAAGAGAACAAAATGAGTCAAATGAAATTCTAACAAATTCATATTCACTCATAATCGCACCCAAGCAATCGTTAAATCAAGCAACAGACATGAGATGTGTTACAAACTTTGGAAATTAGATGTTTATTAAAGGGGACCTATTTTGTCCCTTTTACAAGATGTGATATAAGTCTCAGGTGTCCCCAGAATGTATCACTGAAGTTTCAGCTTAAAAAAAACTTGGATAATTTATTATATCATGTTGTAGATGCCCATTTTTGAGTGGAAGGAAAACATGCTGTTTTTGTGCATGTATCTTTAAATGCAAATGAGCTGCTGATCCCAGCCCCCTACCCAGAAGAGGGCGGAGCCTATACAGCTCGTGCCTTGGATACTCTGCCAAAAACTAAAGCATCTGTTTGTTTTTGATGATCATCTCTATCACGCTCACGTGACATTGCAGTTCTTCATCATCATGAAAGTTTATGATCTGCATGCGTTTTACATCAGTCTAAACTTCTGATATATGGTTTTCTGAGCGCACACACCTGAAGCCCGCGCACAGAAAGCTGGATGTCAGACGGAGCGTCCCGCGAGTATTAAACTAAGATCACTTTCATGTCTTATTGCGCTTAAACTCTCAAATACACACAAGGTTATGTCAAAAACACACAGTTCACATAATATTAGGGGTGTAACGGTACACGTATTCGTACCGAACCGTTTCGGTACAGGGCTTTCGGTTCGGTGCACGCGAGCACGGTTTCCGAATACAATCTTTAACAGTTAACAGTCGGCTTGTTTGAAAGCGCAGAACACACTTCAATCTGAGTTCCCACACAAACATATTAAGTATTCAGTCCCTTTTATCATGAAATTCAAACGATAAATTGCCGTTTTGACTCTCTTTAATGTGGCGTGACTAATCATCACTGATCACAGTTCAAGCGGCCGCGATCGCGTGCGTGTGAACGCGATCATCTGAACGCAATCGATAATCTCTTCCTAAAGAATAAACATGAATGAACATCTGAAGGTATGTTGAGGATACATTACAACTTACTGTCACGTATCATGTGGTGTAATCGCTCAATCAGTGTTTCAACGGCAGAAAGACGTCAGTAAAACAGCCTGTAAACTAAACAATGTCATGTAGCATCCCATTTACCTCAGGCAGTCATTCAGTGTCCACAGCTGTGAGTTCACAAGAGAAATCAACTCTTTCACTAAATATATGCACTATATTAGCCTATATATTCATTATATTCTACTTAACCTGTTAATGATGTCTTGATTATTTCATGTGTGTTTAAATAAATCATGAAAAGGACAGACACTGTGTATAAATGATTATATTTCAACAACAAATTGGAGAAAAAAACTATTTTATTATTAGATTTAGAAGTTATTGCAAAAACTGCCTTATGTGAAGTTTACATGTTTGTGTACTGTGTTATTTGAGTGTTGATTATTGTATCTAAAAATAAATAGCAACAGAATTTAGGCTAATAGTTTGGGCTCTGTTGTTAACCTTTAATATGATAATGTGCAAGTAAGGGCTCCCTATATAGTTTACAGCATTATATTCAATAAACTTTTAGTTATAATTTAATTCATTTAAGGACAGACAATTTTTTTTCACTAAACCACTGTTTAATAAAAAATCAAAAAAATCAATTTTGTAAAACTGCTGTAGCAACTTCAAAACCGAGGTATGTACCAAACCGTCAGTTCTGTGTACCGTTACACCCCTACATAATATGTATATTAGATCTGTGTATTAAAGTGACATCAGTGTAATATACAGTACCTACTGTTAATATGAATCAAACAACAAAAAAAAAAAACAGAAAATCACTGCTCTTTACTGAATAATTGTAGCTTTAATAAGAGCGATAAACATGGCAGACTGTATATAGCTCACTGAGGGGCGGAGTCTATGCTAATAGGGCGGAGTCTGTCAGCAGTCATGGGCGGGGCCTGAGCATATGGGATGCCAAACTGCTAGAATCTGCAAACGGCTTGTTCTGAGACACTGCTTATGATTTATGGGATTAAAAAAAGAGGAGTGGGTGGGTTTGAACCATTATACGGTGGTTGTGTAACACATTTTATGTTCAAACCCCATGTAAAAGTGAATTGTGCATAATAGGTCCCCTTTAAAGGGATAGTTCACCCAAAAACTAAATTTTTATGTGTATCTGCTTACCCCCAGGGCATCCAAGATGTAGGTGTCTTTGTTTCTTCAGTAGAACACAAATGAAGATTTTTAACTCCAACCGTTGCAGTGTGATAGTCGTATAATGCATGTGAATGGGGATATTTTAGAGTATGAGAGCAATGAGAGTAAAAACACATAGACATACGAATCCTTATTAAACCATGCGGCTCGTGGCGACACATTGATGTCTTAAGACACGAAACGATCGGTTTCTGCGAGAAACCCAACAGTATTTGTGTAATTTTTTTACCTCTTATCAGATGAACGTCATCTAGAGCCGCGTTTCCACCGCAGGAACTTTCCCCAGGAACTAGGAACTTTGGGGTGGTACTCGGTGTGTTTCGACCGCAGGGTCTAAATGAAGTTCCGGGTAAATATTTCCCCCTTCGAGCGGCCCTTCTCCCGAGGTGGTACTTTTTCAAAGTTCGGGAACTTTCGGGGATGGGACTTGGGAGCTGAACGTGCTGATTGGTTGAGCTCACGCAGCATTTTATTTCAACCGGCATTTTAAAAAGTCTTTTGCGAGGATCGTTCTGCGTTCAGCAAATATCAGTCTTGCTCTTTCTGTCCAATGGCGCGCGTTCGCCTCAGCCATTGCACGGTCAATGTCCGTAATAGCTGATGATAACATTGTCATATTTTAAATCTAGCTTTACGAGCTTTCAGAATACGCTTTAGTATCAGTGCTCGTCTCTTTTCCGCTGTTTTGTTAATGACCTCTTTAGTAAACCGATACATAACCAGCAAAAGCAGCGCTGCTTGCATCTCCTCCACTTGTTATTGTTGCAGACAGTGTCGCACCAAAATTATTACTGTCCGTCGCTGACTGGGAGGAGCAGTCACGCCGCGCGCAGTCCTACATCACCGGACTAATTTGCCTAATCTTCTCTGTACTTTAGACCGCAGTGGAAACGCAGACAGCAGCAGGTCTGGGGGAAAAAAAGTTCCTGGTACAAATTGATCCGGGTAATTTCGGTGGAAACGGGGCTTAGTATTCCCAGCGCCATAACTTCCGGCGAATAAGGTCAAAATACTGGCGCGATCATAGATACTCGAATACTCGACCGATCCGCGCAGGCACTAATGAGGAATCTATTTATATATCTATGATCGCGCCGGTATTTTGCATGTATTTTGACTAGTGGTGGGCCGCTATCGTTAGACTCTTATCGGGCGATAAAAAAAATATCACCGTTAATCTATTCTCAAAGTTGTGTTGGGAGCTGGGTCTATACTACGCAAGCTATGATGACTTTCACCTTGATATTTTAGCGCGGATGTACACCTAGCCGAATTGCACTGTAGGGGGCGAGAACGAGTCTTCGAACCTGTGTGTATGCCTACTAGTGTTGTCAAAAATATCCATATTTCGCTATGTATCGATACTGAAATATCTGAAACGATACGATACTCATTTTCTACAGTATCGATATCAGCTGCGCTCTCCTCTCCGACCGACAGCGAGTGACACGCACCCGCCTCCTCTCAGTCCGTTTAATCCTCTGAACATTGCGAACGTGTGTTCTGCTGGACTTTTGTTAGTATTGGTGTGACCGGTCTGAATTTCGCGCAGGGTTTCTCATAACGTTAATTCTACTAATTCCCGCAGATTTCGCACTCGCATCTGAAGCGCACACACATAGCGTAATAAAGCTGCCTCTGACATACAAGTGCAAAAATGAGCTCCTTTTTCCAGCTTATTAATGGTCAAATACACTCAAAAATGTCTCAATGCCCATCTTGGTGAGTTTTAACGTAAACACAGTCGTAACCAGCTCACAGGAACAGTGTTTGGATATGCGTGCGGCAGGTCTTAAAGGGACAGAAGTTATTTATTATTCAAACTACAAAAAGACAAACGATCACTTACGAGCACACATATTCTGAATGCCTTCGGCAGAATTCAAATGAGCCATTTTAATCTAGATTAAAAAAAATTATCTATGCCCACCACTAATTTTGACTTTATTCGCCAGAAGTTATGGCGCGGGGACGGCTGATGCAGAGCCATAGAAAAAAATGAAAAAAATGTTTAAATATGGATATTTTTCTTACACAAACGCATCGATTCGCTTCAGAAGGCCTTTATTAACCCCCGGAGCCGCGTGGAGCAGTTATTCGACGGACAGATGCATTTTTTATGGACTTCAAAAACAGAGCAACTATTACTGCCATTATAATGCTTGGATTAGCCAGAACATTTTTAATATAACTCAGATTTTATTCGTCTGAAAGAAGAATGTCATATACACCTAGGATGACTTGAGGGTGAGTAAATCATGGGCTAATTTTCATTTTTGGGTGAACTATCCCTTTAAAACCAGTGCTATTTTAAGCTCTCTCACCTTGAGGATCTGCCTTCTTATAAGCATTTCCAGCGTCAACAAAGCTGGTGGCCGAGTCCAGTTTGTTCTGCATCTGCATGTGAAGTCTTGCAGCTTGGCAGAAAGCACTGCCTGCAGCTACAGCGGCGAAACACATCAATCTTTAGATCACTGACAATAATGACACAACTCTTCTGAAAGCTTAAACACACGCCGGTGTACCGCAGTAAGATCACTTCAGATGAACTAGAGCAGGCAAACGATGCTGTGGAGTGAATCTGTCTAATAATAATAATAATAATCCAAAGGCATTAAGCATTTAGTGAGATAATCTACCACTTTACACATAAATGATGAAATGACTTGTGCATACCACTCCAGTTTTTGGCCATCTTGAACATGTTGGCAGCTCTGGCATACATTTCACATGCATCCTCAACCTTATGATTCCCCCTGTGAAAACATCAACAGTTCCTTCATGTTTAAAGGCAATTTCAGAATGACTAGTTCAGTGAGAGATGTCTATAAGGCCTATAAAATACAAAGCCGTGTGCATGTCGCAACATAGAAAATATTTGACATTGGACATGTTGAGAAACGCATGGATGGATACAGCTCATTTTTATACGTGCTACGGTATAACAAGCACACATAATAAGGTATTTTCATTCGGATAATGCTAGGACATTGGATGTCTTTGAATGTCAGATCGTGACTAGCATGTCTCACCCGAACATCCCTCCGAGAAATGAACCCGATGATTTGACTTTTTTATCCGCCTCTGCCATCAGCTGCATGGCTTCCTTCTCTTTCCCGGAATTATCCATGATTTAATGTGTGCTGTTCAAGCTGCTGTTGGATCGGTAAAGGCCCGGTGTTTGTTGATATAGAGTGCGGCTTTAATGCAGAATCATGAAGGATGCTCGCCTCCTCCTCCTCCTCCTGCTGTCGGGGGTGATGCTGATGATGATGATGCGCGTTCATGAAGGAGGAACTGCGACACTATTTGGCTGAAAGACTTAGCCACGCCCTCTTATTATTACACATGAAGGAAGACGCAGTGAATATCTGATATTTAAATTCACAAAATGAAAGATATATCTGGTAAAGATATATTTTTGTTATACAAAGATAAGAGTTTGGAGCAAAACTTAATAAGTATGGAAAATACCATATAGTAGTACACAAACAGAAATGGACGAATAATAAACCTAGCATCATATTATTTAAAAATTGAACTTAAACATTATATTGAGGCCCTCAAAGATGCAAGAAATAATGTAAGTTTGTAAGTTTTCCCCTGTAAAGTTTATTTTTATTTATTATGTTATTATTTCTGTTGTTTACTTTGATGCTATTATGAGTGTAATATATAGGTAATACACTGTGATCCTCTGTATGTGTATGTAGTGTTCTTGTTATGCAATAAAAATACATAAAAAAATCAATAAATGAATGAAGACGCAGCCACATCCCCTTATTATTAGGCTATACATGAAGGAAGACGCAGTGAACATCTGATATTTAAATTCACAAAATGAAAGATATATCTGGTAAAGACATTTTTTTGTTATACAAAGATAAGAGTTTGGAGCAAAACTTAATAAGTATGGAAAATACCATATAGTACACAAACAGAAATGGACGAATAATAAACCTAGCATCATATTATTTAAAATTGAACTTAAACATTATATTGAGGCCCTAAAAGAGGCAAGAAATAATGTAAGTTTGTAAGTTTTCCCCTGTAAAGTTTATTTTTATTTATTATTTTATCATTTCTGTTGTTTACTTTGATGCTATTATGAGTGTAATATATAATAATACACTGTGATCCTCTGTATTTGTATGTAGTATGTTGTTTTTGTTCTTGTTATGCAATAAAAATACATAAAAAATTTAATAAATGAATGAAGACGCAGCCACGTCCCCTTATTATTAGGCTATACATGAAGGAAGACGCAGTGAATATCTGATATTTAAATTCACAAAATGAAAGATATATCTGGTAAAGGTATATTTTTGTTATATTTAGTTTGTAAGTTTTCCCCTGTAAAGTTTATTTTTATTTATTATTTCTGTTGTTTACTTTGATGCTATTATGAGTGTAATATATAATAATACACTGTGATCCTCTGTATGTGTATGTAGTATGTTGTTTTTGTTCTTGTTATGCAATAAAAAATACATAAAAAATAAATAAATGAATGAAGACGCAGCCACATCCCCTTATTATCATACACGGATTATCAGTAAATACGGAAATATACCATTTAAAAAAATGTAAACATGAAGAAAAAAAAAATTAAGGATTAAAAATAAACACGTATACATACATACATACATACATACACAAATCCTAAAGCGTGGATTTGGTCAAAATAAACGAATAAATGGGATTTGAATGTAGCCTCGAAAGAAAACTAATATACAAATGAAAAACCGAAAATAAAATACAACACTAAAGACAATGTTTACGGCTCTGCGCATGTGCGGAAGGGGCGTCATGATCAGCGCCAAACTTGAAGCCTATGAGGAAGTAAACAAACAGAGGCTGTAAGTACTTCTCTCAGTAATATCTGTGGAAATATCTTTCTTTAATCAAATATTTGTCGAATATAGTTTATATTCTTTCCCCCCACATTCATTCGTATAAAGTTAATTGGAGCCGTTGTAAAGTTAGAAACAACAGTTAAATATTACGTGTCATTGTTTGACTCAGATTAATTTGAGCCTCTTTATGTTTTAGAGAAATATTAGATACGTGTTCAGTCATTATAATACATGTTAAAGTGTCAGTAACGCAGCAGGTATGTATTGATTTTATTCTGTGTATCGTTTATATTGATCTATATTAGGATGATCGTGTTTCTGTGGCAGGTTGATAGCTTTATTTGTTGTTATTTTGCTTTCAGACTCTAGTGGGTGAAGGATGAGCAGTCAGGGCTCTGACCGAGGGTCATGGAGGGGTGGAAACAGCTCAGCTGCTGGAGGAAGAGGAGGAGGAGGAGGATGGAGAGGAGGAAGAGGATGGAATGGTGGTCAGTACAGGGGCTGGAGAGGCCGTCAGTGGAGCAGAGGAGGAGGAGGAGGAGGAGGAGGAGGAGGGAACTATTCCACCAACAATACAGAAAAGAGTAAGTGTCTTAACAGTTGGGTCGCTTGTGTTTATTGACAAACATTTTATACATTTATGCATTTTATCCAAAGCATCTTACAATAGAAAAACATGAGCAATTAGTCACAAAGCCAACAGTATTCATACTAGTATACAGTGGCAGGTTTATTAAAGGTTAGTTCACCCAAAACTTTAAATTATCCCGTCATTTACTCATCCTCAAGCCATTCTAGGTCTTTCAGCGTCCCAATTCGCCTACTTATACTACGACCTAAAAGTATGTACTCTTTTTGTGAAGAAAAAGTACATACTTTTGAGTGTGTAGTAGAAGAGTATGCAAGCTTTGGGACATACTACTTCGTCATTTTTAACTTGATGCCTAGTTCCCGTCACCGTTTAAACTGCACTGTCAATCATCGTCACAGTTAAAATCCTCCACATCTAATTTAATTTCCTACCGTATCGGAGAGAAATGTAGACGCACGTTCATCTGCCATTCGTGGGTCTTTAATGCAGAGACTCCTCTCATGTGTTTGCAGTTTAAATATAATAATGCATTTAAAAGTTAATGGTCAAATGTATCATTACAAAAGTTCTCAATGCTGCTGCAGGTGAAATATAATGTGTATAACATTGAATAAATATTTTTTTTTCAGGTTAAATACTGATAATTGATCACTCAAGTCCCTTTACTTAAAGGTGCACTATGTAAAAAAAAATTTTCAGTAAAATATCCAAACACCACTAGGCCAGTGTTATATATTTTGTTCAGTTGAGTACTTACAATATCCCAAATGTTTCCGACTATTTGTAAATCGTGAGAAATTGCTATTTTACCCGAGGAACCGGGACGTGTGAGGGAGTCGCCTGTCGATGACATCATATCTGCGTTCCCCTCGGTTTCCGGTTTTATTTTGCAGAAACGCTTTACTCTCACTGCAGTGTGAACAAGTGTCATAGCAGCCGCCCAGAGAACGCACAGAGTAACACCATCACATCATTTTCAACACACTCAGTTGTGTCTAATATGATAATCAGAGCTGCGTTACCTCACGCCCGTTTCACACATACTCCGTTTGCGGTGCATATTTTTTTTCCGTACCCATGTTAACGGATTACAGCTTTCACACTGCACGCGGATGCTGTCCGTCAGTCCGTTCCAGGTGCGTCTGCAGCAGTGCGGCGATCGTTTCCGTACCGAGTCTATTTTTTGCTGTGCTGCACTGCTGAATTAAAGTGACAGCACATTGTTCACATTAAAATAAACATGTACTGAGAGAACTCAAGGCCGGTGTGTCTTACTCTCAATCACGCACACCGATCTCGCTCGCTCGTCCACCTCGCCACACTCCGGCTTTAACTTCTGGACATTCGTCAGTGGTGCCACACACTCGCATCTTTCACCGCCGCCATTACTGAACTACAACTCAAACCAGCGCACGACATCAACGTCATCGCTCTCAGCCACTCCCTCTGTTCGCTGATTGGACCGGTAAAAAATTGTTCGGGAGAAAACCTAAGAATATACCGCAGTATCAGACGTAGTACTGCAGGAAAATGAAAATTGAGCGGAAGTACATAGGAGGGGGGGGGCCAGGCTAAGGAAACGACACCTTACCTGGCATTTAGGTAAAAAATGTGAAATAATGGATAGCACTCGTACGTTCTTGGAGGTGGAAAAACAAAAGGTCTTTATGACCTGCTTTTAAAAGGGTTTAAAAACGAAAGAAAAGAGTCGGCTGTTTTTGTATAGCCTATTGTAAGTTTCTCATTTAAAATGTTTATAAGCTATAACCTATGTTTAAATGTTTTACCACTTGTGTGAGCTAAATCTAAAGTGCTAGGCTATATAAATATAAAGTAATGAATTGAATAAAACGTTGTTTAAATGTACTACGTTAAAACGTGACATCTATGAAAGTGTATACATAGAGAATTGCAATTCTGACAAGCCATGTTCAGGAACAACTTTTGGATTTGAAAAAAAAAAAAAAGGAATAAATGCTGTGTTTGTGATATACAACCGCGGATCAGTTGCGCGCTGCAAACGCAGCATATTCTATGAAAGCACAATAAGATGTCATCGACAGGCGACTCCCTCACACGTCCCGGTTCCTCAGGTAAAATAGCAATTTCTCACGATTTACAAATAGATGGAAACATTTGGGATATTGTAAGTACTCAACTGAGCAAAATATATAACACTGGCCTAGTGGTGTTTGGAGCATATTCTCTGCTACTGCACCGCAACACGCACTGCAGACGGAGTATGTGTGAAACGGGCGTCACACTCATGACCAGAAAAGAGGAAGTGGCGCCGGCGACTGTGGCATAATAAAAGTCCCGCTGCTCGCGAGGCGTGTCTTGTGTTCATCTTATTAACAATCGCTCCAACAGTTCCTCGGCTCCACAACACTCGCTCCTGCTCTGCTTCAGACTACAGTAACGTTAATAATCACATGAACATGATTTCTGTCCGAGTCCTATCCCGATTCTTTCCCACCGGCTGTGAGGTGAAGACCACATGTCCCAAGATTCTGCGCTCAAACGTGGCGTCATCAAACTACGCCTTTGTTTTGAATAGATGACCTCTAGCGGACGGAAAAGTTACATAGTGCACCTTTAATCCTCTCTACTTAACCGTTGGGCTCGCACACCCTTCATGTTTGTAGTTTTTTAACACATTTTATCAGCGTTTGTAGTTCTAATCGAATCCTCGGTCCAACTTGCAATGGGTTGTGGGCAATATCAGCCGTTAGTGCGCGCCGATCTGCAATTCGAATTCGAACTGGTAGGGATGCACCGATATGAACATTTTGGCCAATACCGATAATTCTTTATATTTGAAAGCCGATAACCGATATATTGGCCGATAAATCTGAATACAAATTTGAATAAACTCTGAGAGCCTGATTACAAAAACAAAAGGCTCACCATTAAAAGCCATGTCCCAAACACTTCAACATAAATCAAACCTATACACTACAGAAGCCTATTTGACCCAGTGTAAGATTCCTCACCTTTTCAAATTAATTTTACACTCCTATGGCCAACTTACTTTATAAAAAAAAAAAAAGGTAACACTTTACAATAAGGTTTAATTTTGTTAGCATTAGTTAACCAACAATGAATGAACAATACTTCAACAGGATTTATTCATCTTAGTGCATGTTAATCTCAACATTTTCAGACCCAAAGTTGTGTCTGTTAGCATTAGGTCTGCACTGTGAATGGACTGTTAATAAACACAAACATTTTATTACTAACATTAACAAAAGGTTATTGTTCTCTGTTTGTTCGTGTTAGTTAATGCATTAACAAATGAGATCTTATTTGTAAAATGTTACCAAAAATTCTATTGCCTTAAATTTTTTTAAATAATATACCTAAATAATGCAAACAAGTTATTGGACAGCATTGCTTAGGCTGCATAATAAAGAATCAGAATGCAAGTGCATGAAATAGCCTCCGCACAGACAATAAGGAAATGGTTTTAATCAAACCATATTGTTGATGGAAATGATACGAGAACAATAAAAGTGCTAGTTATTCAAAATAACGCTTCTGTGTTTTTGAAAAAAATATGTTTAATATTACAGTAATAGTAAACATCTTTAATATTAGTCTAGTCTATTAAATAATGTTATTGTTTGAGAGCGCGCTGAAGCTGGAGAGAATGAACAAACAACCGTAAACTGAAGCGATTAGAAGGTTAATTAACAACTAAACGCATCATATTTGAGAACAATCGGATATTTATACAAAATAAATATACTATTACAACTTATATTAGCACAATCACGCATAGGTGAAGGCTTATAACTCATGTGGATGCTCTTCCCCTGTTTGAGAGCGCGCGCTGAAACTGAAGATGATCACCGGTACAATGAAGCACTGCGAGTTATTGACTTAACGAAACGCATCCTATATGACATTAATCAGATGTTTATACTACAAAAACGTAATATTACGACTTACATATGACGCTTAAAATGACGCGAATGCACAAGCGAACTTGACTGTGCTGGTCAGAATGCGTTGTGGACGCTTCCCACAACAGTGCGCTGAAACACAACAACTAAACCCAGAGAATTCACAACGTTTTATAACAAAAATATTCTCATTACATGTATAGGACAGTCCCAGTAGTTATTAATGCTGTGCATTTCTGTTTGAAATGCGCGCTGAAGCTAAAGACCGGTACAATGAAGTGCTTTACTGCATCGTTAATTAACTCAACCAAACGCATCCTATATGAGATTATATACACAGCATAATAATAAATATAATATTACAACTTACAATGGCACAAAAGGCTGTGAATGCACAAGCGAACTTGACTGTGCTTGTCATGAAGATGCAACTCTGTGGGCGCGCTCTTCCCTCAACAAACGCGCAGAAACACAACGCTCTTTTACAGCCGTATTCTCATTATCATTTTATGTAGATTATATTAGACTTGCACCGCACATGTTGCACATAACTGTATTTTCCTTTTCGAAGTGATTCCAATCATATTTAGAGAAATTCAAAACCCATCATGGTGGACAGCGTCTGTCTCAGCTGAAGGAAATAATACATTATCTATCGGCTTGACTATATCGGTCAAATTTTCTTATCGGACCGATAACGATAACATCAAAAATAATAATTTATCGGCCGATAACGATATGTTGCCGATATATCGGGCATCCCTACTAAGCGGAAATAGTACACCATCAACATACAACAATTTGGGACATACTAATTCTATTTTCGAATACTATTTAGTACGGATAGTATGCGAATTGGGATGGTAATCTGAGTTATATTAAAGCTTTATAATGGGAGTGAATGGTACCATAGATTTTTAACCCCAAAAAAGCACATCCATCCATCATAAAAGTAATCCATACAGCTTCAGAGATTTAATAAAGGCCTTCTGAAGTGAAGCCATGCGTTTTCGTGAAATAAATATTTTTTTCATATTTAAAACTTTATAAACTATCATCACTGGCTTTCGGTAACGTAGCATAAACTTCAAACTAATTGGGCTGGACAGCAAACTCACTTCTCTTTAAAACTTCTCCTTCTCCTTTAAAACGTAAAAGACTTCTAATTCGTGACCGGTGTTTTGTTTTGCTCGATCCTCTGCGCCTTCATGCGTTGGGTCAGAAGTCACTCTTCTGCTCACGTACAACGTGATTATAGTTTATAGTTATAAATATGAATATTTTTTTCTTACAAAAACGCATGGCTTCACTTCAGAAGGCCTTTATTAACCCCCTGGAGCCGTGTGGATTACTTTTATGATGGATGGATGCACTTTTTTGGACTCCAAAATCTCGACCCCCATTCACTCCCATTATAAAGCCCGGAAGAGCCAAAATATATTTTAATATAACTAAATTGTGTTTGACTGAAAGAAGAAAGTCATACACACCTAGGATGGCTTGAGGGTGAGAAAATTATGGGAAAACTAACCCTTTAAAGGTGCCCTGCCACATGTATTTCATTACTTTTGTGGTAATGTCTGAAGTTCTACCATGGACTCTGTGGAAAAAATGCCTTGTTTACATTGTTTCAAGCCATTCTAGCGTGGTATAGAAAGCCTGCAGGCTCGATTTGCGCCAGCTCTCATTAATATTCAGCGAGCTGAGCTGCTTGACTCTGATTGGCTAACAGCTAGCCAATGAGAGCCTGGCTATCAGCATCCTTACAAGTAGAGGAACTTTGTTAACTATCGTCTGAAATCGCTGCAGAAATGGCTTCTTCAGGTATATTGCCATATATATGACGTTCAGCCATCCTTGCTGTATACAAAAACTGTCACTGAGCTGGACGAATTCTGTGGGCGTGGTCTCAACTGGGCGAGCTCATGAATAGTAATGAGCTCAGGCAACATTACCTCAGACTGACCAGCTTTTGTGAATGGCCTGATTTCTCTGCTTATTTCTTTCAGTGGCTGACAGAGGAGGTAGCAGTTCATTTCCACATTCACAACGTAACACAAACACATATGGACCTAACATATTTAAAAAAATACAAGTTTTGTGTTGCAGGGCACCTTTAAAAGCTAGATTAGAAAAAACTAAATGAACTAGGAAATTAATTAAATGTAACTAATTATATTAATAATGTTGTATTTAAGAAGTGACCATTTATTACTATTTTTATTATGTATGTTGTTGTTTTTACTCCACAGGATTTACTCCACAAGTTAGTCAGGCTCGTGTAAGTCAAGCAACCCTTGATATCACGTGTCCATACAAAGGATGGCGACTCTATTTTTCTGAAGGTTTTTTATCTTCCCATTTCCATTGTTTAAGAATGTATTATTGACCTGTGGGATATGTATGTCTTAATATCGTTTTGATGTATGATTGCAGCAGTCTGTGATTTATGTTTGTTCCTTTTGCAGGATTTGTTGAAAGTTCGCCTTATGTTGAGAAGATAAAAGTGTTTGAACGGTACTTCACATCGCAGATGGATCTTTATGATAAGGTATCAGAGGGCATAGTGTGATTTTTCACTATTTCCAGTGTTGGAAAAACTAAATATTCATTTTGGATTTTTTCTTTTCACCCTCAGGATGAGATTGAAAGGAAAGGCAGCATTTTGGTGGACTACAAAGACCTTCTCTCCAACAAACAGATTTCACACACTTTACCCGATCTTGCCAAAGATCTTAAAGAAATGCCTGAGAAGATCCTGGACTGCTTGGGTGTGGCAATTCATCAGGTGGCTTTTGTGATATGCATTTACATTTGACTGTTTTCAGTTTAACATTATGCCAAAATCTCTGTAGATCAAGCTGAAATAATTGAATCTTTCTCCGCAGGTGCTGACTGTGGATCTGGAGAAACATGCAGCAGAACTGCAGGGGCAGGAGGAGCTTCCCGCAGGCGTACGGCCCATAATCAACATCCCGCATATCAGCGCCAGGTGAGACTGTTTACTTGCCTTTATCAATATCAAGTCAAATGCATTTGTATATTTCACAATGCACATTCTTTAAAAGGAGCTTAACAGCAAACCATGATGTTATTGTTTTAAATATCTTAATATCTTCATACCTGTTAGTTGCATTTAGCAAATTAGAGCTAAATGGTTTGTTGACGTGACATGGCAAGATAAAAAAATTAAAGGTCCCGTTCTTCGTGTTTTTTTGAAGCTTTGATTGTGTTTACAGTGTGCAATATAACATGTGTTCATGTTTCGCGTGTAAAAAAACACAGTATTTTTCACACAATTTACTCATCTGTACACCGCTGTTTTCACTGTCCTAAAAACGGCTGATGAGTTCCTTTTTCTATGAAGTCCCTCCTTCAGAAATACGTAACGAGTTCTGATTGTGCCAGCGGTTCCTGTGTTGTGATTCGACAACAGCTTAGCGCGCGTAACTTGCACGGAAAGGTCACGCCTCTTAATGGGAGATGTATGCGCTTAATGATCTCGACAGCGTCCCTGGGAAAGCCAAACAAAGGTGATTTGACTCCGGGATGAAAATAACAGCGTCTCGACGACATGGCGACAAACACAGTCAAACGCAACAATTCCTTTTCTTCACGCGACACGTCCTCTTCTCCACGTGGGACAGCAACAAGACCACGCCCCCTTTTTTCGCGTATTCTTGTGGGCGGAGGTTAGTCTGTTCTACTGACGTCATTTATGAAGGAAGTACCAGGATGTAGTCCAAGCCGGCCGTTCGCTGTAGGCTTTGAAAGGGAACTTCTGTTAAATAAAATATCTCGCTTGGCATTGAACTTTGAGCTTTATAATTTTACAGGTATTATTTATGCTCTAACAGCAACATTACACACTAACTAAAGTTTGAACAGTGGGATCACGAAGAACGGGACCTTTAATATAATAAGTCTTCATCATTTAAAATGCAGTAAATCGGTTAAACATTTCTTACATGGACCTGTTGATATAAAAATCTGCTTGTTATTCGATTTTTTAAATGTTTGTCCTATGGTGTGACTGTCTCAAGCATGGTTCACTAAATTACAACTTTTATCAATTAAAAACAAAAGCAGACAGTGGTGAGGTTGGCGAGGGACATGGGAGGAGCGAGCGGGACCGGTGCGTGATTGAGAATGAGCACCACCTGCGAGTCACACCGGTCTCGAGTCCTCTCATGAGGGAGCACGGAGACATAGAAGGAGGAGCGACACTGGTGAAGGACGAGAGAGGAACAGGCCTGGAATTTTATATTGTGTTTTGTTTATGTTTGTTCGTGTGGGAAGAAGGAGGACGAAGGTTTAACAACTTTAATAAAATAAATCAACAAAATAAAATAATGGGCTGCAGCCCCTCACGGACGACTGCCGCCTACGTACAAAACAAACATAAATAAAACACAACATAAATTTCCAGGCCTGGTCCTCTCTCGTCCTCCACTGATGTCGTTCCTCCTTTTGTCTCTCCGGGCTCCCTCATGAGAGGACTCGAGACCGGTGTGACTAGGGCTGGGAATCGATTCCAAGGTGTTGGGAATCTAGAGTCGATTCCATCGAGGGGAATCGACTACTCTTTAAAGGAACACTCCACTTTTTTGGGACTTTGGCTTATTAACTGTATCCTCCAGAGTTAGATAAGTCCATACATACCATTCTCATCTCCGTGCATCCCATAACTCTGTCTGACGCACCAGTGTTAATTTCGTTGACGAATAATTTTTGTCAACAACCTTTTTTCACTGACGAAAACGAGACGATAACTAAATAAAAACTAGTGTTGGATGACAAAAACTATGACGAAAATCAACTGTCATTTTCGTCAACAAATATAAAAACGGGACGAAAATGTTAGGGAGGGACGGTTAGGGAAGAGATCCAGTCAGAACTGATGTCCTGTGTAACAGATGCGCACATTTGATTTGAACTGATCTAACCGCTGGAGAACACGGCGCTGTTGAGCTTCTACAGGCTCACGCATCCCCAGTACAGCGCTCCAGAGCGGCTCACAATCAATGAATAACACACATATATGCCAGGCAATTGTTTATGAACTAATGCTGATGAATAATGACAATGTTTACTTTACGATGTTTATATAGTAAAATGTTTTAGACGTTGTAACAATGCATATTTCATCTCCTCATCTGAACTTGAATGAGCAGCTGCAACTGCAACAAAGGCGTAGACATTTCAAAATAAGAGTCCGGGTGTGTTTCGAGCTTGTTTATCATTAAAAGTCTCGCATTATATATTTGTTTTTGCTTACACAATAAACTGTATTTAATTTAATTCCCATTTAATTCATATTCAGGAGGAAAGACCAGTATTTGACACATATTAAATAAAGTATCAGGGTTATAATAGTTCACTAAAACCATTTTAAAAATCTTCATTACTTGAAATTAAATAAATGTTAACTGAAATAAAATAAATAAATAAACAAACTTATTTGAAGCTTTAGCTTAATCTGATATGGCCTACTGACTAAAACAGAAATACAAAGTTATAAAAACTATATAGCTGTTTTTAAAAAACAAACTAAAAAGTGAATTTTCTCTCTTTCGTGTATTTTTAATGTCAAAAACAAAATGATGTCAAAATGTCAGTTCAAGTGACAGTCGGTTATGTAATACTTAAATGCTTAATGTGTTACAATTTAACTAAACTCATTCGATTTTAGGAGACTAAATCTACTGTAAATCGACTAAAACTAGACTAAAACTAAAAACAATTCAGGTGACTAAAATATGACTAAAACTAAATGGCATTTTAGTCAAAAGACTATGACTAAAACTAAATAAAAATTTGCTGTCAAAATTAACACTGTGACGCACCCACCGTTAGCCTAGCTTAGCACAAAGACTGGAGGTATATGGCTCCAGCTAGCCTACTGCTCAATAAGTGACAAAATAACACCAACATTTTCCTATTTACATGTTGTGATGTGTATAGTCACAGTGTGTACAAATAACAAGGTTACATGAGACACAGCCATCTTATAAATGTATACACATTGGGGACTATATTCTCAGAAGGCGCAGCACTGCTCTATTTCTGCGGAGTGATTTGCTCGCAGGACCGGAGAAGCCCCGCTGTTACGTCTGTCAACAAAACCAACGTGACTAGGACGATAGTAGCGAACGTGACTGTTGCATGGCTGACTTTGAGGAATTGTCAGAGGATTTTTACTTTGTATCAAACCAAAATCCAGAACCATATCGTTTTTGAGCCAGAATACACAGACAAGGAGTTACAAACTTTGGAAGCTGATAGACAAGACGGCGAATTACCTCTGGCACCGCTCATTTGTTACTGTGACAGTCAGAGCGCGTTCGTGACAACACAATACTAACATTACAGGGGATATGGAGCACGGGAACAACTGCAATACAGTAGTGACCACCCTATTCATGTAATAGTGTCACTAACGGTACATTAGATCTAGCTAATGGCACTGTTACAGGAGCCACAGGTGGTCCGCTTTGTCTTGTCTGTAGTCACTACCGATGGGATGGCCGTATCCTTCAGCCCACGTTTCATGGTTCATGATTCAGTCACTTTCGCTACTATCTTCCTAGTCACGTTGGTTTTGTTGACAGACGTAACAGCGGGGCTTCTCCGGTCCTGCGAGCAAATCACTCCGCACTCCGCAGAAGTAGAGCAGTGCTGCGCCTTCCGAGAATATAGTCCCCAGTGTGTATACGTTCATAATATGGCTGTCTCTCATGTAACCTTGTTATTTGTACACACTGTGACTATACACATCACAACATGTAAATAGGAAAATGTTGGTGTTATTTTGTCACTTATTGAGCAGTCGGCTAGCTGGAGCCATATACCTCCAGTCTTTGTGCTAAGCTAGGCTAACAGTGGGTGCGTCAGACAGAGTTATGAGATGTATGGAGATGAGAATGGTATGTATGGACTTATCTAACTCTGGGGGATACAGTGAATAAGATAAAGTCCCAAAAAAAGTGGAGTGTTCCTTTAAGAGCCATTTCAGTTCAACAGAGTTTAGCATTAATTTGTCTCTAATAATGATTGGAAGTCAATTTAATTTCTGCAAAAGGTTCTTTCGGACAGTCCATAAAAACTGCATCTGTCCGTCAAATAACGTGCTCCACGCGGATAAAGTAAAGTAAGTTATAAAGTAAAGTTTCGGCCGATCGTCTTCCGTGTTCCATTTATGAAAAAAGTGTTGAAAGTGCCTCTGCCGATCGAAAGACTAACGCTACCAGATACGCTTGTCATGACGTCACGTACGCATCTTGAGTTTCACTTTCAACTTTCAACACTTTTCCACGGAAGGCGATCGGCTGGAACTTTACTTGATAAAGTTTTAAATATGGATATTTGTCTTACACAAATGCATCGATTCGCTTCAGAAGGCCTTTATTAACCCCCGGAGCCGCGTGGAGTATGTTATTCGATGGACAGGACGATTTTTTATGGACATATCCTGATTTTAAATCAGGCAATTAAATAAAGTTTAAAAGGTCATGTTTCTGAAGCACATGGCATGTGCACATGGTAAGTTTTTGTCTCAGAATTGTTCAAATATTAAACTTTTTGGTTGTCTTTTGGTGCGACACCCCTATATTCTTAATTGTCACAACATAGGAAACATTTTTCAAAAAACAGTGAAAGATTTGACAAAATTAGTGACCCCTTATATTTCCTCAAAAATCAGAGTTCACACTACACACAAATATGTATTTTTTTTCTTCAAAAGTGGTGTTTTACAAAAAAAAAAGCTGCCCAAATATAATTTACATTTTGTGATGATACAAGCAATCAAGCAGTTGAGATTTGATATATAGTATATATAATATAACCCTAGTATACACTACGTTGAAAAAGTTGTAAATGCTTATATATCCAACTTTATCCAACTGGGTGATTTAATTTAGTTCAATTTTGTGCTGAATAAGAAAAACATTTTCATTTCTTGTTTTGTTTCTCTTTCTCTCTTTTAGGGTGTATAACTATGATCCCCTGACTCCTTTGAAAAGTCTGAGAGCAAATTTATACGGCAAGTTTGTTGCGATCAGAGGAACCGTGGTGAGAGTGAGTAACATTAAACCGCTCTGCAGTAAGCTGGCGTTCGTCTGTAACGGCTGTGGAGACACACAGAGCGTCACACTGCCTGATGGGAAATACACCATACCCACTAAGGTACAGTGTGCTTTCAGCTTCAGCCGACATTACTTGTGTATAAGGGCCCTTTCACACCTATCTTGTTTGGTCTGGATTTTCAGACTTTTCAGTTTGAGCCGAATCAAAATTACAGGAGTGAAACCTCCCCCAAACAGAAGAAATTTGGTCAGACGAAAAGAGGTAGTCTCAGTCCGGATCAAACTGAACATAGGTTTGGTCGGTTTCTTGTGTGAAAGCATTTTCTGTATGGTTCCGACTTTCAGAGCATTTACACGAAGTTCCTGTTTATGTTTAAATATTATAATGTTATTTTTAATGAAATTTTGACCTCTTCATTAAGTTTTGTTTTGTAGAAAACATTTCTTTAAAGTGAATTTTGTTTTGTATAAATTGAATCTTAATTTAAAGCAGCACTAGGTAACTTTTCAACCTTCATAATATATTTTCAAGACTCTTGTGATGATACATTGACTTACAATAGGTTGAATGGTACGTCTGCCATAGCCTGACGGGGTCTGTATCGTTTTTAATCGTACTTTTAAACTTCGGGTTTCGGGTAGTAACCCGAGAAAAAAAGAACTACAAAATTCGACTGCTTTACGACATATACGTCACTTCCACCATCACCCCCACTTCTTTAAATTCGGACGTGCGAGCCCAACTATCCTTTATTTGCCGGATGTTATAGTCATGGCCGAGGCAGCGCAGAAAAAGAAGAAAGCAAAGGTTTTGTCGGAGGAATGCAAAAAGAGGAAACGAGAAAGTGATCGTATTAAAGGCAGGACGTGATATTATATTGACGATGTATGGTTATTACCTACCACTCAAACATTGAATTGAAGTATCATATAGATTCTGTAAAACGGTAACCAATAGACTAGACTACTATAATGACGCTGGCTTGTAAACGTGAGCATCGCGATCATTTGGCATTTGAAAAAAGAAAAAAAAAAACATGAAATTATATTCATATGACATGCTGAAACATATGCCACTGTACCTGGGATGAAGACATTTCACACGAGCAGAACACCTGCATGTGAACTCCTCCTGCAGTGTTCAGGGCTATCATAGTTGTCATGTCAACAAATGCACGTGCGATGCATCCCCTGATGTAGGATGACAGAGTTTACGACAGTAGTAGAGGACAATACTGTTTCCCAACTGTAGGGGGACCCCGAGAGCAAAACCTACCTAGTGCTGCTTTAAATCAATGTTTCATCAGCCAATTGCCTGGATTTAATAAATAAGAAGCAAATAGGCTATAGCAGACAACAATTGTGAGGCGCCGAAGCGATCACTTGCATTGCTCTTGAACATGTCTCATAAATAAACCGAAATTCAGCAGCTTCTGCCTCACAGACATGAGAAATATGTGTGTAGAAAGCTTGAAATGTCCACTTTTAAACGAAATAGTCAAGCAATGCGCACTGTTTAATAGTGGCAACGATATGCGTCTGTTCATTCATTCTTGTCAAAGACACTGACGTCAGACGCACGTCCGTTTACAAACCAATCAATGTCCAGATGCCGCCCACATAGATGATGACGATAGGACGCAAGTGTGTCATGTAAAGTTCTTTAGTGCGCTCGCATAATTGCAATGTGAAACCAAACCATAACTAACCAAATGTATCAAAACATGAACATGAGTGAAAACGCCCTAACTGTGCGTTCACACCGCCGGCGGCAAAAGCGTCAAACTTCACTCTGGCCGCCCTGCCATCGACGCTGTAGAAAGATTCGTGGACGCGCTGCCGCTCTGACGTAGATCGAATGCTTGGTCTTTTTAAAACTGCATTTAAAGGGGCTGCAAAGCAAACAATCATGTTGATCGGCGTTTGTGCAGACTGACCACAGGTAGGGTATAACTGTATAATATAACCTCATGAGATCATTTAAATGTGAAAGTTTAAAAAAAAGCAGATCGATGGAAAGAACTTAACAATTATAGTTACATGTTTGCTAACGAAATAAACCAATTAAAAGCCATTTGTGTGGTGTATAAATAATGTTGCGCGTCTTCTAATCAAACCCGCCGCACCAGCAGTGATCAACCTCTCCTCTATTTTGCTGGGGAA
The DNA here is from genome assembly GCA_023566225.1 of Romanogobio albipinnatus. Classification (NCBI taxonomy): domain Eukaryota; kingdom Metazoa; phylum Chordata; class Actinopteri; order Cypriniformes; family Gobionidae; genus Romanogobio; species Romanogobio albipinnatus. The sequence continues at coordinate 49,897,434 of CM042249.1, forward strand.
CTAATGTGGTCGGAACCAAAGTTTACAGCACTGCGTTCTCTGGGATCCTCTCAAGCGGAGCACTTCTATATTCCCATTGGTTGCCGCCGAACCGCGTCACAGCTCATTACCATAAAGTTGACCTGATTTCAACTCTCCTCGATGCCCAAATCGTCCAAGACGTGCCGCGCCGCTCTCCGCCGGGCTCCCATTGAAAATGAATGACTTCCGGCCACTTTGACGCTCTCGTTGGCGGTGGTGTGAACGCACAGTAAGATGTTTAACAAGTTAGATTAGTTTAGTGCCATTCCACCCAAATTTATGTAGTATCTATATTTTATTTTATTCAGTGGAATGAATACTAATTTCAATATGTTTACAAGGAAAATTACAGAGAAAAGCAAGAATAATCTGTAAACAATACATATAAAATTAGACATTGTAAGTAGCAAATGTCACTGTCGCTGTATTTAGTGATGTCACACATGTTTGTTATTTTCTTCTCCAGTGTTTACAGGCTGAATGTCGTGGACGGTCATTCACTCCAAACAGAAGTTCACCTTTCACACTCACTGTCGACTGGCAAACAATAAAGTATGAAAATGTATAATTGTGCCCAAGCAGAACCTGTTTCTTTTTGAACGTGTGTTTTTCTTCTTTTACATTTTATTGCTTTCATTGTAAATGCCAGGTAAAATATAGTTGTCAAATATGTTCAGCTATCCTTTCATCAGAATTTATTTTTTGAGTTAATTTCTATTATAAAATAATTCTTATGATTGTTTGCCAGTGTTGTTTTAGTATTACTTGTATAAGTATTCATTAATACTTTGAAATTGGCTTTTATATTTATATATTTCCAGTTATCGTTTTAATTTAGTTACATTTTTAGTCATTTGTTATAATTTTTATTCGTTTTTTAATTTCTATATAGCTTTAATACTTTTTATTTTAGCTTTAGTAATTGTAGTACTTCAACTACAACTTATTTTATTTCAGTGAGTTTTAAAAAATGTAATCTAATATTTATATTTTATTTAGTTTGAGCTTTATTTCCATATATTAATAGTTTTGTTTAAAGGAACACGCCACTATTTTTGAAAATAGGCTCATTTTCCGATTTCCCGAGACATTTTGTTGTTTTCCCTAGACAACAGTTGAGTTTTACTGTTTTCGAATCCATTCAGCCGATCTCTGGGTCTGGCGGTAGCACTTTTAGCATAGCTTAGCATAGATCATTGAATCTGATTAGACCGTTAGCATCTCGCTCAAAAAAATTATTTATTTATTATAATATTTTTCCTATTTAAAACTGGACTCTTCTGTTGTTACATCATGTACTAAGACCGACGAGAAATGAAAAGTTGTGATTTTCTAGGCCGATGTGTCTAGGAACTATACTCTCATTCCTGCGTAATAATCAAGAGCTTTGAGCCGCCCCATGTGCAGCGGCGCAATGATATTACACAGCGCCTGAAAATAGGCTAACTTCCCTCAACATAACCAACGTGACAACCTGATTACACAGTAAAACTCAGAATGTAACTACAAAAGAGTCGAGTTTTAAATAGGAAAAATATCGAAACTCTTTGGTAATTTTTGAGCGAGATGCTAACGGTCTAATCAGATTCAATGATCTATGCTAAGCTATGCTAAACGTGCTATCGCCAGACCCGGAGATCGGCTGAATGCATTCGAAAATGGTAAAACTCAACTGTTTAACTCTAGGGGAGCTGGAAAATTTGCTTATTTTCAAAAACAGTGGAGTGTTCCTATAACAATTGCAACACTTTGGTGTGAGATGTGAAGAGAACACCATCCCTCATTGCCATGATTTCTCCTTCTGTGCTCTTCGCAGGGTTCAGGAAATGATGTCAGGTGACCAGCGTGAGTCCGGTCGAATCCCACGCACCATTGAATGTGAGCTCACGCAGGACCTGGTGGACAGCTGTGTGCCTGGAGACATGGTCACCATCACGGGGGTCATTAAAGTGTCCAGTGAAGAGGGTATGAGACATTGTCCACACTGTCAGTCCAAAGATCTTTACACTCATATGCATAAAGCTGGTGCTACTTAGATTCTTAAAAGGCTATTTTTTTAACAAATGGTTGATTCTCGTTAAATTAGCAAGCTCAGAAATGTGTCCATATTACAGTCTGGCAAATTTCAGCTGGTGCTATTTTTACATCTGACCTCAGTGGTCTGTGGAAACAGGACAGCCTCGGGTGGCCTTCTGTCTGACTCAGATACTAGATCACATTCACTGCTCTTTGTGTTTAGCTGTTATAACCCTCCACATAATACAATTACTTACACTCAAATTTATATATTATATCCATTTATTTACACTATATTGCCAAAAGTATTGGGACACCCCTCCAAATCATTGAGTTCAGGTGTTCAATCACTCCATGGCCACAGGTGTATAAATCAAGCACTAGGCCTGCAGACGCTTCTACACACATCAGTGAAAGAATGGGTCTCTCTCAGGAGCTCAGAGAACTCAAGCGTGGTGCTGTGATCGGTTGACACCTGTGCAATAAGTCCATTCGGGACATTTCCTCACGACTAAATATTCCACGCTCAACTGTTGTTGTCAAGTGGCGTTATAACAAAGTGGAAGCAATTGGGGACAACAGGAACTCAGCCATGAAGTGTTAGGCCACGTAAAATCACAGAGCAGGGTCAGCACATGCTGAGGGTCACAGTGTGCAGAAGTCACCAACTTTCTGCAGAGTCAAGAGCTCCAGACCTCCAAACTTCTGTGGCCCTCAGATGAGCTCAAGAACAGTGTGTAGAGCTTCATGGAATGGGTTTCCATTGTCGAGCAACTCATCCAAGCCTTACATCACCAAGTGCAATGCAAAGCGTGGGATGCAGTGGGGTAAAGCACGCCACCACTGGACTCTAGAGCAGTGGAGACGTGACCAATCACGCTTCGCTGTCTGCCCATCCCATGGACGAGTCTGCATTGTGCCAAGTGTAAAGTTTGGTGGAGGGGGGATAATGGTGGGGGGTTGTTTTTTAGAGGTTGGGCTTGGCCTCTTAGTTCCAGTTAAAGGAACTCTAAATGCTTCAGCATGCCAAGACATTTTGGACAATTTCATGCTCTCAACTTTGTGGGAAGACTTCCTGTTCCAACATGACTGCGAAACGTCAACATGGCAACAAAACAGATGAATTACATTATTTACATTACGTTATTACCCCCAGTCTCCAGTTTAGGAAGAGGAAGGAGTAATAAAGAAAATGTGGTAACTGTATAGTTAGGACAAAGTTTTAATAAAGTAAATAACGTTTTTAATGTGGCTGACCTTATTTTGAATCCGCCTTTTCCCGGTCCCATTCTTCTCCCTATTACCATATTTACTTATTTGGGAAGTAGCTGTGTAATAAGCTTTTATGACCAATATTATTTTGTTCAATAACTTTAGTTGAAGGTGATGGACTGCTTTTTAGACTTGTTGTGTCCTATAACAGCACATTATAACTTGCATTATTAATGATCCAGTCCTGGATAAAGTAACATTAAAAGACTGTTGTATTCCATGATTTGTGTTTGTGTCTTTCTTCAGGAAGTGGCAGAAACAAGAAGGACAAGTGTATGTTCCTGTTGTACATTCAGGCAAATTCGGTCAGCAACTCGAAGGGTCAGAAAAGCAAAGCCACGTCTGAATCTGAGGGCCAGGGACCTTCAGTGGAGTTCTCCATTAAAGATCTTTATGCCATCCAAGAGATTCAAGCGCAAGAGGACCTTTTCAAACTCCTAGTGAAGTGAGTAACATGTAAGGGATAAAGTATAAGGGCAATTCCAGCGTTATGGATGTGACATTTGAACTCATAATGACAACTGAAATGTCTCAGTAAAAATCTATTTCTAACCATATTTAATTCGGCATTGCATTTTCTCAGAGCACCCAATCTGGGCAATTGATAGCAAAAAAAAAAAAATTCAAAAATATATTTAAGACCCCCCAAAAAAGGAAAACAGCTATGCGTTATGGATGTGACAGGAAATGACAGAGTTTTCAGTAGACTGTTCGATTTTCTTTAAAGTCTGTGAACTTTTAAGTCTAATGTTTAAATATTGCTATCCACATGATGAAGGGGTCTTATCTGAACATAAAAATATCAATGTTTAAATTGTAAAAATTTTTATGAAGTGTATCATGAGGAAAAACCAACGTTATGGATGTGACAAAACCCTGTTATGGATGTGACGAGTCTGAAATACACATAGAATCTGTTTGGAAAATCAACAAACAAACTATCATGGCACTTTTGTCGACACATAAAATAACTCTAAATGCCAGTTTTGATATTAAGAAATATGATTGCAATATGATATATAAAATAATTGACAATGAGAGAAGATGAGGGTGAAGGAACTTATTTATTTATTTAATTTGTTCATGCTTAACACTTTCTTCTGTCATTAATATTATAATTACTATAATTCATGAACATATATATATATATATATATATATATATATATATATATAATATATATATATATATATATATATATATATATATATATATATATATATATATATATATATATATATATATATATATAAAAATATATGTCTTTAGCCTACATGTTTATTTTTTTAAAACCCATCTTAGGTAATGAAAGAATGGGCTATCTCAACTGAACTATCAGGTCAAGCTACTTGATATAAGACTTGATATAACTAGATTTCTATTCAAATTATTTTCCCGAATTGTGTGCTGTTAGTATCTTACCATTTTATCAATCTGTTGTGGTAGGCATTCAGCTTTAAGAAAACGCTATCTTCGAGCTGTCAAAACCTCCTGAAGGACAAGAAAAGCGAGCGAATTAGAGGCGCCTGTTTCACGTCTAAACCAATCAGGTTCCTCATGTACTTTCAATACGCCTCTCTACTAGGAAGTGAATACTATGAACACTCGGAACATTACAGCAGAGTCGATTACGGAACATTATTGTTTGAGATGTCGATCGCAATCTAATTTATTTATCACATCATAAATATGTCCAGAAAGCGACCATTTGTTTTGCTAAAGTTTACTTATGATTGTACTTATAGCCTAATGACCTAAGGCAATGTTACGTTTCACTGAAACACAGAGGAGAAATGTGTTTATCACTGCCATGCCGCCAGCAACAGGAACACACGTTATGTCACGTGGGTTTGATTTTAGAATTTTCTTTAAATGTAACGTCCATAACGTCACATCCATAACGTCACATCCATAACGCAAAATTAAAATGTTTACAAGAAACAAAAGGGCACGAAATGTTCATCACATTATACATTCATATAAGTTAACATTGCACAGAAACGTTGGACATTTTTGCATCAACACTCTATGTGTAGCATGAACTTATCCTCTAAAACGTTATGGATGTTACATGGCCCTGGAACTCACCGACACATTTAACAAGAGGCTTATACATTTCTAGAGCTTTACTGTTAAAGCAAGCTAAGTGTACACAATGCATAATCATCCCCTTGTTCAACAGGAAATCGACAAATAATAACATTTTGTTGAACCATTGAGTCTATCTATTCCCTTTATTAAAAACGGTAAAACACAGACATTTTAAAAACTCTGCTTGCATTGGCACACACCTTGTATATGATGTAATAAAACAGTAAATATCTATACAATTCAATGAGAATGGTTAAATACAATAAAGTATAGACCCAAATAAACATTTTAAGAATAAGTCTGTTTGTGTGTGGCCAACTTTTTTTTTTCATGGTAAAGATGACCTTTGCATGGAATTGCCCATAACCAGCCGGTTGCTATCGCAGAATAAACCTTGATAGTGTGATCAGGTCTTGCATCAGCCTGAAGGGGTTTATTCTGTGATAACAACCGGATGGATGTACATTATCCTGCCCATTACACGGCTACTTGCCACATAAGTAAATCATTTGACTCTAAATATTGACTTAAAGGGATAGTTCACCCAAAAATGAAGATTATCCCATGGTTTACTCACCCTCAAGCCATCCTAGGTGTATATGACTTTCTTCTTTCAGCTGAACACAATCAGAGTTATATTAATAAATGCCCTGGCTAATCCAAGCTTAATAATGGCAGTCCAAAATTTGAAGCCCAAAATAGTGCATCCATCCATTATAAAAGTACTCCACATGGCTCTGGGGTTAATAAAGGCCTTCTGAAGAGATTTGATGGGTTTGTGTAAGAAAAATATCCATATTTATAACTTTATAAAGTTTAATATCTTCCGGCGCACCACCTTTCATATTCATATACTTTCGTGTCAACTTCATATACACCTAGGATGGCTTGAGTGTGAGTAAATCATGGGCTAATTTTCATTTTTGGGTGAACTATCCCTTTAAGCAGTTGCTAGCAGGCGGCAAGTTCAAACTAGACGGACAGTATTAGATTAGATTCAACTTTATTGTCATTACACAAGTACAAGTACAAGTACAAGGCAACGAAATGCAGTTTAGGTCTAACCAGAAGTTCAATAGCAGCAAGTGCAGGATATACAGTGGTTGCGTAAGTGCAGGACATGGATATGTCCTGAATATATATATAAATATGTATAAATAGAGAGATGGTTATTACTATAAACAGAACTGAATTTACAGGTGAATATGTACAGTGAATAAATATACAGATGGCTATTACTTTAAACAGAATTTACAGGTGAATATGTACTATGAATATAATATACAGATGGCTATAACTTTAAACAGAATTTTACAGATAGAGGTATACAATAATATGTTAGGCAAGATGAGGAATATAGCAGTGCATTAAGGTAGTGCAATAAATTATGGACAGAGCTATCCGAAAAAAAAAAGTGTAGAAGTGCAGTGGAAAGTGGTTGAATATTGCAATTAGAAGTACGGTGCAAAATGCAAATGTAAACATTAGGTACTATAAATACAGTCGGCAGTGCAAATGAGCATAATCCAATTAAGATATGGTAGTGCAGATTGCATAAGTAAACAGTTGTTACTGTAATAAACAGTCGGTAGTGCAAATGAGCATAATCCAGTTAAGATATGGTAGTGCAGATTGCATAAGTAAACAGTTGTTACTGTAATAAACAGTCGGTAGTGCAAATGAGCATAATCCAGTTAAGATATGGTAGTGCAGATTGCATAAGTAAACAGTTCTTACTGTAATAAACAGTCGGTAGTGCAAATGAGCATATTCCAGTTAAGATATGGTAGTGCAAAATGCATAAGTAAACAGTTCTTACTGTAATAAACAGTCGGTAGTGCAAATAACAAAGTGAAGGCAGATGTGAGGTAGGAGAGTTAGCAGTTTATGAGGGAAGTGGATCAACGGGGGTTTGAGTTCAGTAAAGAGACAGCTCTGGGGGAAAAACTGTTCTTTAGTCTACTGGTCCTGGTCCGGAGGATCCTGGAACGCCTGCCGGAGGGCAGGAGAGAAAACAGTCTGTGGGCTGGGTGAGAGGAGTCCTTGAGGATGCTGCGAGCTCGATGCAGACAGCGTTTCCTCTGGATGTGCTCGATGGCAGGTAGTGGAGTCCCTGTGATGCGCTGGGCAGTTTTCACCACCCACTGCAGTGCCTTGCGCTCCGCAACAGAGCAGCTTCCATACCATACTGCCACACAGTTGGTCAGGATGCGTATATTGGGATACGGTACAGTCATAACACATATTACACGGCATTTCGCCAAATAAATAATTATGGGGATAAGAGATATTGATTTGCGATGAAACTAATTTAAAATCTTACCTGTTTGTTATCTTATCCATTACAGTGTACAAAGCAATCGTTGCAAAATGGCAGCAGCTGCGTTTGTATGAAACGAGAGAGCGAGTCTGCGATACCTGGATGACATATAATTAAATATCTAGACAAAATAATGATTTGAGTTTTAATATTTTATTAGCAAAACTTCCTAGCAAGCATATAGCGTTGACTTCAGTTACCCGGATGACCTTGTGTTAGCAGCTTTTACCGGTTGTTATCGGGGAATAACATACTGCTGGATAGTGCGATTTGACCAATCAGAATCATGTATTTCACAGAGCTGTGTAATAATTAGGCTTAAAGGGCCTGTTTCAGCAGCAGTTAGTTCTCACCACAGTTTTGAAAAATGCTATAAAATTGGGCGTGGTTTAGCGGTGGGATGAGGGGAGACTGACAGCACATCAACGGTATGACAATTTTATTTTGCTTTCATTAAAAGCATCAAAGCTTCCCACAAATGCATGCTGCAAATTACCTTTAAGTTACATGCAAAACAATATACACATGGATTTGTAAGCTCACCGTTAGACAAATACATATATATCCTGTGACACCTATAATTCAATGGACAATTAAATGCACAGCCATTCGCAATTTGTTCTCTCTTTCAAAAATATATATGAACATGCTGCTGCATAGCTTTGCTAAGCCGTTTGGTGGGTTAAATGGCCGTAAAGAGCGGTTACACTCACAGTGTGGATGAATCGCGTTTGTGTGAAGACTCAGGATCTATTGAAGAGAATGTAGGCAACGCAGAAACTCTTACAAAGCGGAAAAATACTTGCTTTTGATCCATTAATGCATCTCTCACTGTGTGCGATCTCACTGTTTGAAGCGCCAGTCAGAGGAAAAGGCCTATCAGCACGTGCTGTCATGAATAATTAAGCGCTTGCTGTCATGAATTAAGCAACGCATCTTCTCATAGGACAAAGACACGCAGTCTCATGAATAATTATGAGACACCGATGAGTCATCGCCGTACTATAGTACGAGAAAACGTCACAGCCTATGACGTTGACATGAAGACGAATTTAAACCAGGAAGTTGAAAATTGAGCAAAAAGGTTTCAAATTAGCGAGTTTTCTTCCACATTCAAAACTAACAGATGGTAACATTGTCTTCCGTGATGTCCAACACACATTCTGTTAAAATCTCAGAACATTTTGTTTAGGGTTTCATGACCCTTTAAAGGTGCAGTGTGTGATTTTTAGCGACATCTAGTGAATTGCACCCGCCCACCCTCCTCCCTTTCGGAGCACATAGAGAAGCTACGGGGGCCGACACAGGACAAAGATGTCGTCGTCTGAGACCGCAGAGAGTAGCTAGCGCTCTTTAGAGAAGTTTGTCCGTTTAGGGCTACCATAGAAACATGGCGGCGCAAAATGTCGATTTCACTGTAAGGGGACCCGCGGTGTATGTATATAGAAATGGCTCATTCTAAGGTAATAAAACACAACGATTCCTTATGTAAGGTCTTTAAACACCACTGAAAACATAGTTATGTATATCATATTGCATTTCTGTTAATAGATCCTCATAAACACTCCCCTTAAACTCCTTTGGTCCATTCAAACAACTTCACCTTATTCATGTCATTCTGGGCTAAAATCTTCCCTTGCCTGTGTTTGGCGTTGTCGTTAACTGCAAACGCGAATCTAACTGAGGGAGAGTTGTGGGGTTTTTTTCGTGTAGTTTTTTGTTTCTGTCATGTGATTGTATTGTACATATGTCTGTAAATCTGAAAATACTACAATAAATACTATGGGCCCTATCTTGCACCCAGCGCAATTGACTTTGTACACCGACGCATGTGTCATTCCTATTTTGCACCCGCGCAAAGCGCGCTTTTCCCTCCACAGAAGCACGTCGCTAAACTAGTGAATGAACTTGCGCTCCCTGGGCGGTTCAGCGCAAAAAGGAGGCGTGTTCCGGCGCAAACAATCCCTGGTGCTATTTTGCTGTTCCATTAAACAATTGCGCCACTGACCAGAAAAAAACTAGTCTAAAGTCAGTGGCGCGTTGCGCGTTGTTCATTATGCTATTTTAAGGGCGCATGCTTGACCATAGCGTGCACAACGCGCATACACTTTGCTCATGTAATCTTCACAGATGCAACAGTTATTTTTGCAAATCATAAATTGTTACACTAAAAAAATATTAACACATGAGATGACGGAAATCATTGTGGTGTGCCACGAAGATGTGAAAAAATAGGCATAAATCTAGCTTACAAATTATTCAGGCTAATTATTTATTTAACCGACGCTATTTTGGGTGGGTTTCTCCCATCCCCATACAACACAACTTCTCTGTCTTTCACTGCTCTTACAAGAACATCAGTCTCCTCGGCTGTGAACCGCTCCTGGCGTGCGCCTGGTAAATACGCCATAATAATAGCAATCCATAATGGAACTTGCGCACCTGCTTTTAAAGGGAATGTTGGATGACGCTCTGATTGGTTTATTCACGTTACGCCCAAACCACACCTATGAATAATGAAGCTACTTCAGACCAACCCATTTTAGATTTGCGCCGGGCGCAAGAGCCATTTATCCCGCCGGGAAAATACGAACAGCGCCGAGACCCGCCCACAAAGTTAAAATAGGGCCCTATATATATATATATATATATATATATAAAAGATCCTCATAAATAGGCATGTGCCGGTATCAAATTTTCATGTTGCGGTTAATTGCTGAAGCTTTTATCACGGTATACGATATTATCACGATATTGAAATAAGTTGCAAAAAAAGTGTTGTCATACTATAACAGGTTTAATAACTTTTTTTATAATAAAAGAACCAAACATTTAAATACAATAAAGCAATACACAAAAATGTATAAAATAAACAAATATTTAAAACAGATTAAGTGCAAAAGAATTATAAAGAACAATAGGTAACACTTTACAATAATGTCTCACTAGTTAATGCATTAACATTAACAAAGAATGAATAGCTACATTTTTACAGAAGATATTCTTCTTTGATAATGTTAGTTTAAAAAAGCAACTGTTAGTGTAAGCTCAGGTCCATTAAATAATACAGTTACAACTTTTGATTTTATTAATGTGTTATTAAATGCTGAAATGTACATTTAACTAAGATTAATACATGCTTTAGAAGTATTTTCATTGTCAGTTTGTTAATGAATGAACTAATGTTAAATAATGGAGCCTTTATTGTAAAGTGTGTGACTGAACAACAGTCAGAACATATTCAAACAATATCTAGGGCATGTAATTTAGTCCAGATTATAATATAAAATGTTTAAGTTTGAAAATGAATAGCCTTAAGTCTTTTCACAGTATTGTTTTGTTTACGAGGGTTACCGGTGAAACGGCTGTTCCGTCAGCGCCCTCTGCTGTCAGAGAGTGAATGTGCACTTCAGCGTCTCCTTCACTCGTTCCGCCATGTGCTCGGCTCATGCACGGTCTGTTTACATCAGTGCGTTCCTCTTTGACGTGTTGTTCATTTTAAACGGTTGATGGGTAAAGTATTCTTAAAATGCATTCTAAAAATCGGAATAATTCGTAATAAATAATTATTCACGGTATTTTGAAGTGCCCACGATAACAATATTGTGCATGTTCATTATTGCGGTATATCGTATTACAGTTTTTTACCGGCACATGTCTACTCATAAATACTACACACTGCACCTTTAACATCTTAATAACATAACATCTTAACTAGTTGCATATACTGTGTATTATCAATGAAGAAGCTAATGTGACTTTGTCCTTTTAATTGCAGCTCTCTTTGTCCTGCCATTTATGGTCATTTGGTGAGTGTCCAAATATTGTGTTCTTATATAACTTGAATTATCATTCCTGTTCCGTTTTTGCAGCTTAGATTTAGTAAATGAAACGATACATAAAATGGCATGACTCCTTTAACTTGTCTGCTCTCCCTGTGTTTTCTCAGCTGGTTAAAGCAGGATTGGCTCTGGCTCTTTTTGGCGGATGTCAGAAGTATGTTGACGATAAAAATCGTATCCCAATAAGAGGAGACCCACATATGCTTATCGTTGGAGACCCTGGACTTGGTAAAAGTCAGATGTTACAGGTACATGATAATATGAGCCCTTCGAATGCATTTACCACCCAGTCAGATGATTGTAAGGTTATTAAAATACATTATGTGTGTCCAGGCCGTGTGTAATGTGGCTCCACGGGGTGTATATGTTTGTGGAAACACGACCACTACCTCAGGACTGACTGTATCTCTGTCCCGGGACAGCGGATCGGGAGACTACGCTCTTGAGGCTGGAGCGCTGGTGCTGGGAGATCAAGGTTTTTAAACTGAAGTCCATATTTTGAGAAACAAGGTCTTCTGAATTAATTCAGGAGACAAATGTGGAAGAGTGTTTCCTGGGTATATTCATCTTAAAAACAGTGAGTTTATTAATTTCTCCAGGCATCTGTTGCATTGATGAGTTTGATAAGATGGGCAGTCAGCATCAGGCTCTTCTGGAGGCCATGGAGCAGCAGAGCATCAGTCTGGCTAAAGCTGGGATTGTCTGCACCCTTCCTGCTCGAACCTCCATCATCGCAGCCGCCAATCCTGCCGGAGGGCATTACAATAAAGCCAAGACTGTCTCTGAGAACCTGAAGTGAGTGAACACCTTCTAATAATACAAAAAATGTTTTGTACATTGATTTTAAAGTTTATTGGGTTTAAGATAAAGCGATACGCAACAAGTAGACTTGTAAACTAGGGCTGAACGATTAATTGCATTTGCGATAATATCGCGATATGATAAAACACGATTTTGTAACCGCAAAGGCTGCGATTACAGTCTGGTCACGTGACACGCGAGAGTCAAGCGGTCTGCAGAAGAAGCATCAACTTGGCACCTCATGCCTATACAAGCCTAGCCTGGATGCCAGACGAACTTAGCCCCGCCCACAACATTTTAACTCGGGCAGTTCGGTCTGGACTTGATCCATAGAGAAGTAATTATGCCCGAACAGAAACTGTTCGGACCAATGAAATTGTCAGGGCGGGCTTTAGACGATGATGGACAGATGATAAACAGTGACGTAATCATCCACGTCATCAAAGGCGCTTGGGTTGAATTTGTTCTAATCCTAAACGGAGAACTTGTTCGTATATGCATTCACCTTTACTATTTCTCTCAGAAATGATGATGGTGTTGGTAAGTACTCTGTGTATCCTTAAATTCTTTTTTACAACACCGGCAAAGATCGTTTACACTCATCTTCTTCTTCTAACGTGACTTATTCCAGCTTGCGTGCGGACAGGGTTGCCAAGTTTTTACAGCAAAACTCGCACAATTGCTACTCAAAACTAGCTAAAAACAAGCCCAATAGCTTTCCGGGTGGGGGGGTTTTCCGGGAAAAATGGCATTTTGGGGGTAAAATGTGTGTTATTTTGGCAGGGCTACCTGCTAAATTTCTCATTCCTGGGTCTGTATATCACATAATTGGGGTCGCTTCAACCCGCGGACTTGGCAACACAGTGCAGTTGAGTTCTGTTGACATTTGACAACTAACGTTATGCGTCGCTCCATTGCTCTGATTGGTTGTTGGTCTATCCAATTGAGGTCTTTCCTGGTTCGGTTGAAACACGCCCCATAATCACAGCCCAACGAAGCAGGAGCAGACTCAAATTCTGACTAGAATTGAGTATGACAACGTCAGGCTAATACAAGCCTGTCCTAAAGGAAATAACTGTTTGTGTTTAATCAATCTAATATTGTAGCTATTGGTCAAACAATAGGGGAGGGCGAAAAGATCCTCTCTCCAATGATTCTCGATCAATTCTGATCTTAGATTTAAACTGCAGGTGCGTGTGTTTTAGAAACACTTGTATTCTGATTGCTTCCATTATATCTCTTACACACACATACACACACAATAATATTTCATAACGTTTGCAAAGGTTGAAGCGTAATGACATTCGCGGGCTTCATTTCATAGGATAGGCTATGTGCTGTGAGAGACGTGCGCTTTGCTTGATGTCACGCTTACAGTGTGTGTTCTCACCCGCCAGTATTTCCTTACAAATGCTCTACGAAGGCTTCATTTAAGTCGTTTGGATTGCAATGTGCTTATGTATTAAAAATAAAAACTCAATGACAGTATACTATAGGCTTTTAGTTTCAAATGCTCATGCCGCGCTCTGTGAAGACGTTCGGCTGTGCACGTCTCAAAATGCTTTTTGATGCAAAATGAATGTAAAAACAGTCTGTAATGTTTTAAGGAATTAAACAAACCACATCTTATATTTCAAAAGAGATCTGTGCATTAGTGTGAATGCAGATCTCCCGCTGTCTATGATGGTGTCATTAATAATCAGGCAACAGTAAAGCTGAGAAAGAGAAAATCACTCACAGTTCAGACACTCTTAAATACTGAAAGCACGCTTTGTTCATTGCTTGTAATGTTTTTTGTTTCTCTTTATTATTTAGCTTTTATGTTTTGAAGCAATATTAGTATATATATTTAAAATTCTTAACAAGCAATTTTTAAATACATTTTTAAGGTGTAATTATTTTAAAGAGTACTTATAATTACATATAGAATTTAAAGCTACACTGTGTGATATTTTCCCCCATCTAGCGGTGAAAGGGTATATGACCATCCATTAAATATTAGTTTCTGTTCCTCCCAATTCCGATTTCGTTTTAACTCCTACGGTGGCCGATTTAGTCCAAGATTAACATGGCTTCCAGTTCGACCTCGTCCATTAGTGTTCCATCAAGTGATGAGGTTACTTTAGAAAACTATTATAATTTGCAGTTATTTAATTTGTCATTTAACATGTAGGTAATGCCATCTATGTAAAATGAATGTAAAATGAATAATAGTTTTACGTTTTCGTAATTTATTTAACATTTCATTGTTAACATCAGCTATCAGGTTCCCAGACGAATGCAAGCTAATCTTAGTAAAGTAACTTTTATCAGTGCTATCGTTATTCTGTATATTGTACTAGGGATGTTAACCGATGACCGTTTGACCGATGGTTGACCGTATCAACGTTAACCGATCAAAGTTGTCGGTTGTCGGTAAAAAAAAAAAAAGTGATCTCTAAATTAGGCTATTTATAGACAGTGGACTAAACGCTACTACAGTTAGCCATCTCATTCCAAAATCTTTTTGTGTGAAGTGAACAAATCCCTCACACTCAATTTATCATAACTCGCCTGTTTGTACTTAATAAACCAATAAAAACATTTGGCACGAAGTCACAGCGTTTGGGTTTGCGCGCTCACAAGGTTTGCAAAAAGTAAACAGGCTAAATAAAACACTCGAGGTTAGACGGCAGTATGAAGCGTGCAAAGAAAAGTAGTGTGTGGGACCATTTCACCAAAAAGAACGACACAGATGTAAGTTGCAACTTGTGTGATACAGTGCTTAAATACAGTAGTAGCACATCATCTATGATGTATCACCTGAAAACGCGACACCCGCAAGCCTCTTCGGGTGAGAAAGGTAGCCGAAGCCAACCTACCGTGTTATCTATGCTAGCTGGTAGGAAATGTGACAAACAGCGCTCAGAGACTATTATCAGCGCCGCGTTTGCGGGACTCATGTTTCGCGCTGTAGGGGATTTTAAAAAATTGACGTGAGTGGAAGGCAGGTGGCGGCGCCTGGACAGTGTGTGTGAGTGTGTGTGCGTGTGTGTGTGTGTGTGAGAGCGGGAGGCAGAGCGGCAGAGAGATGCGACAGAGTTGCGAAATTGCAGGCGCGGCTCGCGAGTTGCGGCTGCTATTTCAAATAGCGCAGCATATTTTTTTAACTAATCGGTTAACCGGTTTCAACCGGCTAATGAGGCTCGGTGGTCGGTCAAGAAAATGTTTAGTTTTCGCCATCCCTATATTGTACGTTATTCTGTATATTCTGTATAATCCCCCTCTTCACATTCGACACGGTGCCATCGAGTGTTAAAACGCGAAAGGCGAAGCTTGAATTTACGGGTATGTCCCTCTTTGGCTAATGTACTTTCAAGATGGAGGGGCAACATGGCGACCCCCATTCGAACCCCTTACCCGTATGTATTTTCAATGGCATATTATAAACTTACGAGAATACTTTATTACTTGAAAGAAGTAAATATACATTAATGAGCACATATATTTGTGAAAGAACTAAGTGTTTTTAGCTAAGAATAAACTAAAAAAGTTACACAGTGTAGCTTTAAACAAAAATATTTTGTTTTATTAATTAGATTAATTAATAAGAAAAAAAGTTAAAGAAAAAAGGTACTATACAATTTATTGCTTGTCTTTTTTGAATAATACAGAATATAAAGAGCTTTAAAAATAATCGCATATTAAATCACAATCGTAATATTGGTTAAAAAAAATCGCAATTCGATTATTTTCCAAAATTGTTCTTAATGTACTGCGATTTATTAACTGGATATATCTGTATTTGTTTTTCTCATCATTATAACTCTTTGCTTCGTAAGATTTTAAATGTTTCTACACACAGTTGTATTAAAGATGACCTGTTAAGTTCTCCAAAAAAGTGTCAGTGGTCTATATCAGTGTCAGTGTTTCTGAACTCCCTGAAACGCCTCCATTGTAGTCTTGAGTTTTCTACCGGGAACCAACACCTCACAATATTCCTCATTTAAATAATTCATACGCAGAATAAAGGGGTGGGGCCTGGTTGAGTTAGTTAGTAGTGTGTTGAAACTGGTGGTTATGGTAAGGGGTGGGACATTTCCCAAACACGCTCGAAGCGCTTGACCAATTACAACACACTGCTCCAGCTGACCAATCAGAGCACATTGTGCTTTTCAGAAGGAGGGGCTTCATAGAGAAGGGAACTAAACAGAGCGTTACCGACAGACTGGGAAGAGACGAGCTGCAACAATGACCATTATGGAAAATAAGACTTTGTAAAAGGGCATAATAAGTTAAAAGTGTTTCCTGTGCCACTCTAGAATGGGAAGTGCCCTGCTGTCCAGGTTTGATCTGGTCTTCATCTTGTTGGACACCCCAAATGAGGACCACGACCACCTGCTGTCCGAGCACGTGATGGCCATGCGAGCAGGGAAGAACGTTGCGGTCAGCAGTGCTGCGGTCACACGCTACAGTACACAGGAGTCCAGCATCTCCATTCTGGAGGTGTCCTCGGAGAAGCCGCTCTCAGACAGACTCAAAGTAACATTCGCCTTCTCTTCTCTTCTTAACCTATTCTATTGATACCCCTTGATAGTAACACGTTATAATAAGGTTACCTACATTACATGAACTAACAATGTATAATTTTATGTTACCAATTTCCTAATAGCTTTCATTAATAACATTAACTAACATTAGTGGTATTATTTGCAAGTGTCACTATTTCAATTTCTATACATACAGGGGCAAGATAAAGTATGTGAACCGCTTGCAGAAAATGTGAATAATTTTAACTAAATAAAAGAGATCATAGAAAATGCATGTTATTTTTTATTTAGTACCGTCCTGAATAAGATATGTTACATAAAAATTGTTTACATATAGTCCACAAGACATGAACAACCATCACAAAACACACACACAGCCGTGGATCATCCAGGGAACGACACACACACACACACACACACACACACACACACACACACACACACACACACACACACACACACACACACACACACACACACACACACAGCCGTGGATCATCCAGGGAACGACACACACACACACACACACACACACACACAGCCGTGGATCATCCAGGGAATGACACACTGTATTGAGAATCAATGGTTCATAAACTTTTGAACGGGTTATTTTTAATAAATTGAGCAATTTTTTTGTCTTGTGGACTATATGTAAACATCTTTTATGTAAAATATCTTATTCAGGACAGAACTAAATAAAAAATAACATGCATTTTGTATGATCTCTTTTATTTAGTTATAATTTTTCACATTTTCACAGATTCTGCAAGCGGTTCACATACTTTTTCTTGCCACTGTATCTGAATGTACAACAGCTACTATCTGTTAAGTGTTGTATGTTTATTTATTATTTCTTTTCTGAACCAGTTCTATTGCTAACCTTTCATAGCAAACACTTTACAGTAAGGTTTCATTTGTATTCGTAATGATGAACTAACAAGGAACAATACGTCTAGCTTTTATTAATCTTAATGTTAATGTATTAATACGGTTAATTTCAAATCGAAAGTTGTATCTGTTAACATTAGTTAATGCACTGTCTAACATAAACAATGAACAACTGTATTATTACTAACAAAGATTAATAAATACTGTATAAAATATTGCTCATTATTAATTCATGTTAGGTTATACATAACTAATGTTAAATGTGCACTATGTAACTTTTCCGTCCGCTAGAGGTCACCTGTACAAAGGCGTAGTTTGATGATGCCACGTTTGAGCGCAGAATCTTGGGACATGTGGTCTTCCCCTCACAGCCGCTGGGAAAGAATCAGGATAGGACTCGGGCAGAAATCATGGATGTGATTATTAACGTTACTGTAGTCTGAAGCAGAGCAGGAGCGAGTGTTGTGGAGCTGAGGAACCGCTGGAGCGATTGTTAATAAGATGAACGCAACACACGCCTCGCGAGCGGCGGGACTTTTATTATGACACAGTCGCCGGTGCCACTTCCTCTTTTCCGGTCATGAGTATGAGGTAACGCAGCTCTGTTGATCGTATTAGACACATCTGAGTGTGTTGATGATGTTCTGACGTGACTCTGTGCGTTCTCTGGGCGGCTGCTATGACACTTGTTCACACTGCAGTGAGAGTAAAGCGTTTCTGCAAAATAAAACCGGAAACCGAGGGGAACGCAGATATGACGCCATCGACAGGTGACTCCCTCACACGTCCCGGTTCCTCAGGTTAAAATAGCAATTTTCTCACGATTTACAAATAGTTGGAAACATTTGGGATATTGTAAGTACTCAACTGAACAAAATATATAACACTGGCCTAGTGGTGTTTGGATATTTTACTGACATTTTTTTTTACATAGTGCACCTTTAACAAATTAGAATATTGTGTTACTAATTAATAATAGCTTTCATCAATAATGTTTCCTTATGCAAGTATCACTATTACTACTGCTTATGCATATTTGAATGCATAACTACTGCATCATGTTTTGATTATTGACTCAACTTACAGTATGTACAGTATGTTTTATTAATGCATGCATACTATATATTTGTTGTTACTGTGCTGTATATTACAGCTGTAATAATGTTCATTTGTGTTTTGTCATCCATAGGTGGTTCCTGGAGAGAACTTTGACCCCATCCCTCACCAGCTCCTGCGGAAGTACGTGGGTTACGCCCGGCACTACGTTCACCCGTCTCTCTCCGCAGAGGCTGCGCAGGTCCTGCAGGACTTTTATCTGGAGCTGCGCAAACAGAACCAGACAGCCGACAGCACGCCCATCACCACCCGCCAGCTGGAGTCCCTCATCCGACTCACAGAGGTGGCAAGCATTGGCAATTTTCATTGTAGTGGCACTGTTGCCCATATGGAGGCTTGTTTAGACCAGAACATAAAAAATAAAAAAAGGTACTTTATCTCACAATTCTGAGTTTATATCTCGCAATTCAGACTTTATAACTAGCAATTGCAAGTTAATGTCTCGCAATTGTGAGTAAAAAGCCTGAAAAGTATGAACATAAACCAAGGCCGAAACCATGTCTTAGACCAGGGGTGTCCAAAGTCGGTCCTGGAGGGCCACTGTCCTGCAGAGTTTAGCTCCAACTTGCCCCAACACCTGTCTGAAAGTTTCTAGTGTGCCTAATAAGACCTTGTTTAGCTGGTTCAGGTGTGTTTAATTGGGGTTGGAGCTAAACTCTGCAGGACAGTGGCCCTCCAGGAGTAGGATTGGACACCCCTGTCTTAGACATTGTTGTTTTTTGCATATGGAGGCGCGGGGTAATCGTTTTATTTGTTTATTTAAAGTCCCTGTAAAGGCAATTCTGAGATTTGTTTCTAAACACGTTATAAATGTTAGAAATGTATTGCTGAAACGCGTTACAAAGACCGTGACGTGTGTAGTACTGAATTGTGAAGTTAGAAGTTAAACAGTTTTTCACCATTGCTGTGTTCGGGATTTTTTGGGCGGGGCTAAAACGGTGGCTCGATGACACACTGGAGCCACTGAGCCTGGCTCCTCTCCTAACACTATCATAACTAGAGCACATTCGCATCAGTTCACCCGCTCAATTGCGTGTTACTGTCAGTTACCACAGCCTACAACTTACAAGACAGTTTACAAAACAAAAACGATGATACAGTGGATTAATTTTGTGAACAGCTACCTTGATGAGCTGAGGATCACCACCAACACCTGCCTCTGCAGTGACTTTACACCGAATAGTTTTACAAACTTTCATCTCCCACCTGGGCCTTCATCCTCTTGAGCTGTACGTGAGCATTGTCTTGTGTGCTTACAGCAGTTTTCCTGTGAGTGGGCGTGGTTTCGGCGCTGACAGCGGACACGCCCCCAGCGGTTGAGAGCGGAGAATGCTGCTTATTTTTTCAAGATTTTGATACGCTATTTTATTTACTAGGTGGATTTTTTTATGATTCAAATTTGGCTGGGTGGTTAAAAACAAAATTTGTCTGTGGTGTGACAAACTCAGAACACATGTTTAATTTTGCCTTTACAGGGACTTAAAAGGGATTTAAGGAAATAAAGAAATACGGTAAAAGTTGCAGTTCTATTGTAGTTATGAATTAAACTATTTGCAAATAATAAATATTTGTAAAAATATACACACATTCACTCTTATTTTCGTCTGCCTAATATATATAAAAAGGCAAAACGTTTCTTGTCACGTCAAATTCAGTTATGATTTACATAAATAATCTCATATTTCCGATTCAAAATGGTGAAATTTCATAAAAAATGTTTCGTAGTTTGCATCACTTGATATTACTGTTGGTCGCTGAACGTTTTTATCGTAAAACAGTTGTCAAATATTAAATGTTTAGCTACTTACATCTTACGACGCACTCTTTCGCTGCTATAACTAAAGTGTTGCCTTGGAATTGGCACTGACAGTAAGCCCCGCCTTCTTTGATTTGTTTGGCCGTCTCACTCATTCTGACAGTGACTAGCGCTGTTAGACCGCTGAGGCAGACCGACCTAAAAATGTAAAATTTTAATTTTGTCATCCTAGCCACAAACCGAGCGGTGTGTAATGGAGTACAGCAGAGCAGCATCAAGAATATAAAATATTGGGGGACAATTTGGCCATTTCTAATTATTCGGGGGGACTTGTCCACCTCAATGTCTATGGTGGTTACGACTCTGATATAAACTTTTCTCAGAATTGTGAGATATAAACTCGAAGTTGTGAGTTATAATGTTGAATTGTGAGATAGTCGCAATTACCATTTTTTTTTATCATTTTATTTGGTGGCGGAAACAAGCTTTCATTCCTATTCCTTAAAATAGCCTTTAGTTTACTTCACAGCAGTGCTATTTTATTTTAATTTTATTTTTATTATAGTTTTATAAATAGATTATATATAGATTTTTTATTTATATACAGTATATTTTTAATTAATTTTAGTAAAAAATTTTGTAATTTCATTATTATTATTATTCAAATATTGCTTTTAGATTTCAAATAGTTTTTAGATTTCATTTATTTTATTTCAGTTTTAGTTTATTTATTTCCAATTAATAATTTTAGTGCTTCAAATTAATGCCCTTTCTAATTTCCATTAAGTTTAAACTATTATTTCCATTTTATTTTATTTCAGCTTTATTTCAATTTACAGAAATGGTTTAAATGGTTTTAGTTATAGTTTTAGTTAACGATAATAACCCTGCTTCACAGGCACAGCCCAACAAAACCATGAGTTACTATTTGCATTTTGTTACCCTGCAAACAAGATGAGACAGATTTTTTTTGTCTGTTTTCGTCCGATATGAACTAAAAAGTGCAAAAAAAAATACATGCAAATACAACAAAAAATATTTCTTGAGGTCTAAATAATTAAATTAGGGTCTCTGTGTGACAATAAAAAGGTCTCTCAAGATTCAAGATTCAAGATTCAAATAGCTTTATTGGCATGGTGAAAGAAATCTTTACATTGCCAAAGCATTCATAACACTATACGATAAAAATAAATAAATAAATAAAATAGAAATGAAATAAAAAAGTCTAATCTTCTAATATTTCCACAGTCTGTATCTCTGTCCTGCTGCTGGAGGCTCTTTTGTCGTGGCAGGACATCACGTACCGGGCAGCCAGGTGTGCGTTCGCTGGGCTTTCTCCTAGCAGGAGTGGGAGTTTGTCCATATTTGATTTTTGCAGGAAGTCTTTCTGGTGGGTTGTGAAAAGGGGATAGAAAGTGTCCCTAATGTTTTTATAATTGGGGCAGAATGTCAAGAAGTGCAGCTCTGTTTCCAGGTGCCTCTCTGTGCAGTGAGGACACAGACGCTCTTCCTTGGGCAGCCAGGTCTGTCTGTGTCTGCCTGTCTCTATGCTCAGACTGTGTTCACTGAGTCTGTACATGCTCAGGACTTTCCTCAGTTTAGGGTCGCTTACTTTACTCAGGTATCCTGCCAATTCATATTTCTGTTTAGGGCCAAATAGCATTCCAGCTTACTCTGTTTGTCTGTTGCGTCTGTCCAATGTTTGAGTTATTTTTCTTTTTGTGTTTGAATTATTTGGTTTGGTCTGGCTGTGTTTTTATTGTCAGTTTGTGACGTCAGCTCTGAGACCAATCGGCCGAGGGGCGTTGTTCTCTGGCTTCAGCTCTTGGTAGGTCAGGGCTTTGTGATGGAGGGTCTGTTCATCGCTATTTTTTAAAGTGGGCATGGAATTTAATGGCTCTTTTTTGAATGGTTATCACAAGGGGGTATAGTCCTAATTCTGCTCTACAGGCATTATTTGGGGTTTTGCGCTGAACTCGCAGCAAGATTTTTGCACAGCTCAGTCTGCAGAGTCTCTATGGGTGTTTGTCCCATGTAGAGAACTCTTGGTCTGTGAGTGGACCCCAGACTTCACTCCCGTACAGCGCGATGGGCTCTATTACGGTTTTCATTATTTTTAGCCAGATTCTGATTGGGATGTCAATTTGTATATTTCTCTTAATTGCATAAAAAGCTCTCCGTGCCTTTTCTCTCAAGTCGTTAACAGCTTTTTTTTAAATTTCCTGTGTTGCTAATATTTATGCCAAGGTAAGTGTAATCCTGCGTGTGTTCGAGGGGCATGTGGCCTAATTTAAAACTATGATGTTGGTCTTGGCGTCTGGGTCTTTTTTGGAAAATCATTATTTTAGTCTTTTTTGGGGTTAACTGATAGAGCCCCATGACTGACAGAAGCTGTTTAGGAGGTCTAGATTCTCTCTCTCTCTCTCTCTCTCTCTCTCTCTCTCTCTCTCTCTCTCTCTCTCTCTCTCTCTCTCGTCTCTCTCTCTCTCTCTCTCCTCTCTCTCTCTCTCCTCTCTCTCTCTCTCTCTCTCTCTCTCTCTCTCGTCTCTCTCTCTCTCTCTCTCTCTCTCTCTCTCTCTCTCTCTCCTCTCTCTCTCTCTCTCTCTCTCTCACTCACTTCACTCACTCACTTCACTCACTCACTCACTCACTCACTCACTCACTCACTCACTCACTCTCTTTCTCTCTCTCTCTCTGCAGGCGAGAGCTCGTGTTGAGCTCAGGGGAAAAAGCTACACAAAGTGATGCGGCGGATGTTGTGGAGATAATGAAACACAGGTGACTCATAAAAGCTGCATTTGCTCTAGGTTGTATACTAGAATATAGTTATGATTGTTACTAAATAATGCATTGCAATTTATTTACACCCATATTGGGAAAATTCTAATATTCAAATCCCAATTTGCATATTTAACTTTTTAGTTCACTTTAAAATGACAATTTCCTGATCATTTACTCACCCCCATCTCATCCAAGATGTTCATGTCTTTCTTTCTTCAGTCGAAAAGTGAAAACATTCCAGGATTTTTCTCCACACAATGGACTTCAATGGCAACCAACGGTTGCAGTTTCAAAGGAAGGGCTTCAGATGCTCTGCACGGTCCCAGACGAGGAATAGAGTCTTATCTAGACAAACCTTTGGCCATTTTCAAGAAAAAAATAAACATTTATATACTTTTTTAACCTAAATCGCTCATCTTGCACTGCTCTGCGGCTCACCACGGATTGCGTAATCACATTGGAAAGGTCACACTAGACGTACGCAGAAGTACCCGCCCCAAGCGAACGTGCGAGGACTAATACAAACACCCTTTACCAAAAACACTCCATCTTCAACTTCAAAATCGTCCAACATCGTTGTTTAACCTTTTTTGGCTAAAGGATGTTTGTATTAGTCTTAGCATGTGCACTTTGTAAACACAGGGGCGGTACTTCGGCCTACGTCTAGGGTGACCTTTGCAACGTGATTGCGCAATTCTTGGTGTGCCACAGAACAGCACAAGATGAGCAATTCAGGTTAAAAAGTATATAAATGTTTTTTGTTTTTTTAAATGACAATGGTTTGTCTAGATAAGACCCTATTCCTCGTCTGGGATCGTGCAGAGCCTCTGAAGCCCTTCCTTTGAAACTGCATTGATTTGGACCTTCAACATTTTGGTTGCCATTGAAGTCCATTATGTGGAGAAAAATCCTGAAATGTTTTCCTCAAAAAATGTAATTTCTTTTCCACTGAAGCACTTCATACTTCAGCCGTCATGCCGGTCTGCGCTCTGTCCGCATGACGTACTTTTTCGGGAGGGTCCGCAGTCGTCCCTGCAGTCAAATTGTTGTGCGTTGTGCGTTGTTGCTGATAATTTATTCACCCCCATGTCATCCAAGATGTCGATGTCTTTCTTTCTTCAGTTGAAGAAATTAAGGTTTTTGATGAAAACATTCCAGGATATTTCTCCATATAATGCACTTCATTGGGCTCCAAACGGTTCAAGGTCCAAATGACAGTTTCAGTGCAGCTTCAAAGGGCTTTAAACGATACCAGATGATGAATAAGGGTCTTATCTAGCGAAACAATCAGTTTCTGTGAGAAACCGAGCAGTATTTATGCTATTATTTTACCTCTTATCAGTCGAACGTGATCATCTCTGAGCTCCGCCATAACTTCCGCTATGTGAGGTCAAATATGAGCGTGGTCATAGATATATCGATCGTAGATGCCTCATTCTACTGATCCGTGCAGGCGCTAATGAGGCATCTACGTATACATCTGTGACCATGCTTGTATTTGACCTCACTTAGCGGAAGTTATGGCGGAGCTCAGAGATGATCACGTTCGTCTGATAAGAGGTAAAATAACAGCACAAATACTGCTCGGTTTCTCACAGAAACTGATCGTTTGGCTAGATAAGACCCTTATTCATCGTCTGGTATCGTTTAAAGCCCTTTGAAGCTGTACTGAAACTGTCATTTGGACCTTGAACCGTTTGGAGTCCATTGAAGTCCATTATATGGAGAAATATCCTGGAATATTTTCATCAAAAACCTTAATTTCTTTTCAACTGAAGAAAGAAAGACATGGACATCTTGGATGACATTGGGGGTGAGTAAATTATCAGCAAATGTTTATTTAAAAGTGAACTAATCCTTTAAATCAACACACCGACTTTTTGGGACTTTATCTTATTCGCCGTATCCCCCAGAGTTAGATAAGTCCACACATCCCATTCTCATCTCCGTGCCATAACTCTGTCTGACGCACCACCGCTAGCCTAGCTTAGCACAAAGACTGGAGGTAAACGGCTCCAGCTAGCCGACGGCTCAATAAGTGACAAAATAACGCCAACATTTTCCTATTCACATATTGTGATGTGTGTAGTTACATCGTGTACCAAGACCGACGGAAAATGAAAAGTTGTGATTTTCTAGAGCGATATGGTTTGGAACTATACTCTCATTCCTGCGTAATAATCAAGAGCTTTGAGCCGTCCCATGAGTGCAGCGGCGCAATGATATTACACAGCACCTGAAAATAGTCCAACTTCCCTCAACATAACCAACGTGACAACCTGCTTACACAGAGAGCACAGGGGACTATTTTCAGGCGCTGCGTAATATCATTGCGCCGCTGCACTCATGGGACGGCTCAAAGTTCCTTGATATGGTGAATAAGCCCCAAAATGTCTGTGTTCCTTTAAGGCAGCGTAGGTGTACTGTATATGACTTTCTTCTTTCAGCCAAACACAATCTGAGTTATATTAAAAAAATCCCGGCTCTTCCAAGCTTTATAATGGGAGTGAATGGTAACTTGGATTTTTAAGCCCAAAAAGTGCATCCATCCATCATAAAAGTACTCCATACGACTCTAGTGGGTTGATAAATATAAAGGGGGGTGGTGGTGGGGGGGTTTGGTGAAATGCTGTTTTATGCATACTGAGCTTTTTACACTGTTAAAGACTTGGATTCCCATCCTAAACATGGACAAAGTTTTAAAAAAAAAAAAGCGTAAAAGCTGGACGTTTGATTTCTGTGCCAGAAATACTCCTTCCGGTTTCTCATAAGTTTCAGAACGTTTTTTTCCGAGTATGGGTCTATCTGACGTCAGCAAGGGCGGAATGTCCTTGTACGGGCTCTTCTCCCGGAAGGGCGTGCGCGACTAGAGCGAGAGAGCACAGCCGGCTGCGCTGCAGTCACAGGACTTCACTGTTAATGGGACAGTGGATGGAGTTTGTTTTTCCGGAGCAGCAAAGGAGCTGTGCAAGTGTTTTTGTTTGTTCCCTGAATTTCGGTGACGATGCTTTATAAACAAGGTACAGTTCAACTCCGGATTTGTAGCTCGTCTAATGCTGAAAAATGGAGCGGTCCCAGCGATTAAGGTTCACGGTCGTGTGTTGGTAGCACTGCTTCAAATGTCTTGTCTTGTTGTTAGCTATCGATTCTATTGTTTTTCTATGTAAACATGCATAGCTCAACGCAATAGCTGCGCGTGCTCGTCATTCTTTAGCTCCGCCCCCACACGATACGCCCCAAGCCGCTCTGCTTTTTTCGGAAAGACTCGGTACAGTGTATCTTTCTTTTATAAATATAAATTAAAAAAAAGACTTTTCGGAGATATGAAGGATGCAATACTACTCTATAGGCACTCAAGATTGACCCCCCCACCCCCCCCCCCCCTTAACTTTCATAGGAATTCATTGAGAACACTCGCTTTTCTCAGACCGCTCCGTTATGAATGCCCGAGCATTTACATTCTGTGAGTGAGATCTCTCCCCTGTGGGCGGGTTGAAAACATGCGGAACGAGCTCCTTCTACTGGCTGTAGTCTCTAGCCTCTGGCCAAAAAAGCCTCCGAGGACGCAAAATGACAATATTTGCGTCATCTGAGAATTTTTTCCCAGAAATAAAATGCATAATTCTCTCGTCTCAGGGGGACATGAAGGGGGGAAAGTACCATAATTTAAATATACTACCCGGTTTCTACTGATACAAAGCCTAATGCTAATCGCTGAAGTAACCCTTTAAGTACCCTGATGATGCACTTATTTAACCGAAAAAAAATGGCATGTTGGACACTTCATGCACTCGTATAGCACGTCATTTTGGACACAACTTGCAAGACTCTGAAACGTGTCTTCATTGATATCTCTGTGTTTTAACTCCCTATACATCCTCAAATTAAATAACATTTGTATAACATTCTTGATTACATTTCCATGCTTTTAACAATTGCTGAGCTGCATCCTTCATGTTCTTCTTCGTGTAGTCTAATCGACACATACTCGGATGAATTTGGCCGTCTGGATTTCGACCGTTCTCAGCTCGGCTCAGGCATGAGCAACCGCTCGAAGGTCAAGAAATTTGTCACGGCACTGAACAAACTCGCTGAGCGCACCAGCAAAAGCATGTTTGAGCTCCAGGAGCTGCGACAGCTCGCCAAAGATCTGCAGATACAGGTGAGCATAGCGCACGTTGAATACTCTTTTACCGTTCGGCCCTGTTTGATTTATCATCTTCGTTTCTCAGGTTATGGATTTTGAGGGTTTCATCGGTGCCCTCAATGAACAGGGTTACCTTCTGAAGAAAGGCCACAGGATCTACCAGCTTCAGACCATATGAATGAACCATCTCTTATGATTTGGGTCTGTTTTTTAATGCAACAAATATTATATTTTTATCACACAATGTGTAATGTATGTTTACATTAAATGCTTGCGTTATTAACTGTACATTGTTTTCATGTACATAGTTCTCTTTAAATAGTATGTACCTGTAAATACTGTGTACAAAACCAAAACATAACCGTATTTCTGAACATTAAAACAGAATGTTTGTATTGTTTTGTATGATATGATATGATTGGTAGCGATGTTAGCTGTGTGTCCGTTCAGAAGACGCTCCTGTGTTCAATACTGAATGCTGTTTTTGCCATTTTAGGTAACAGGAAAATAACCCACACATAATACATTTACCTGCAATAGATTAAAAAAGAAAAGAATATACAATATGAATTCATTATCGAGTTGTAAAATGTCATCAAAAATAAACAAATCAAACAAAATTAAAGGAGTTCCTATGTTGATTATGATTATGACACTAAATTATGATATTTATTATATTATTTATGATTATTTTACATTTACATTTATGCATTTAGCAGACGCTTTTATCCAAAGCGACTTACAACTTAGGGGTACATGAAGCGATTGGTCATGAAGAATCGAGAAGCGCAATAAGAGCCTGAGATCCTGAGACCGTGTACATTGCTCAGTGTAGCACAGGCTAGAGTAGGGAGGGAAGGAGAAAGAGGAAAGGAAAGGAAAGGTTTTTTTTTGTTTTTTTTATGAGGTTAAGTGCTCACGGAAGAGCTGAGTTTTAAGTTGACTTTTGAATGATGTCAATGATTCTGCGTTTCGGATGGCGTTGGGAAGATCGTTCCACCAGCTGGGAACGTTGAATGAAAATGTTCTGGAAAGGGATTTTTTCCCCTCTGTGATGGGACCACAAGCCGTCGTTCCTTTGCTGAGCGAAGGCTTCTGGTGGGGGTGTGGATTTGTAGAATGGAGTCCAAGTAAGCAGGAGCTGAGCGCGTGGTGGCTCTGTATGCAAGCATCAGCGCCTTAAACTTGATGCGAGCAGCGAGTGGTAGCCAGTGTAGGGAGATGAAGAGAGGTGTGACGTGGGTCCTTTTGGGCTCGTTGAAGACAAGACGTGCTGCTGCATTCTGGATCATTCGAAGTGTTTGGATCGCACAAGAGGGGAGTCCAACAAGAAGCGCATTGCAGTAGTCAAGTCTAGAGAGAACCAGGGCCTGGACCAGAAGCTGTGTTGCGTGCTCTGTTAGGAACGGTCTAATCTTCCTGATGTTGTGGAGCGCAAACCGGCATGAGCGAGCTGTCTTAGAAATGTGTTCTCTGAAGGACAGCTGGTCATCAAATGTAACTCCAAGATTTCTGACTGACTTTGATGGGGAAATCAAGGATGTACCTAACTGGATGGTGAAGTCATATTGTATAGTGGGACTGGCGGGGAAGATGAGAAACTCAGTCTTTGCCAGGTTGAGCTGCAGGTGATGTTTTCTCATCCATGCAGAGATGTCAGCCAGACAGCTGGAGATTCGTGCAGCTACTGTGGGGTCGTCTGGGTGAAATTAAAGGTAGAGCTGAGTGTCATCAGCATAGCAGTGGTATGAGAAGCCATGTGCCTGAATGATGGGTCCCAATGAAGTAGTGTAGATGGAGAAGAGGAGAGGACCAAGCACTGAGCCCTGGGGAACCCCAGTGGTCAGTGGATGTGCTTGGGATTCCTCTCCTCTCCAGGCAACCTTGAAAGACCTACCTGTGAGATAGGACTCAAACCAGAGGACTGGAGTCCCTGTGATGCCCAGTGATGAGAGGGTGGACAGAAGAATCTGATGATTGACCGTGTCAAAGGCCGCAGATAGATCGAGCAGGACGAGGACTGATGATTATTTTATGTATTAATATGTAGACCTACGGAAGCTTGTTTCCACCACTGAATCAAAACAAAACAAAAATAAAAATGTCACTTTCTAAAAGTTTTTGACACCCTTTCAAGGATTTCCTGTGTTAATTATGATTGACATTTTATTTTACATTTATTATATTATTTATAATTATTTTATATATTAATATATGTAGACCTACGGAAGCTTGTTTTGGCCACTGAATTAAAAACCAACAAAATAAATAAAAATGTCACATTCTAAAGTTTTTAACTGTATTTGAATGAGTTCCTGTGTTAATTATGATTATGACATTTTATTTTACATTTATTATATTATATATATATATATATATACAACCATGGATGCTTATTTTGGCCACTGTATAAAAGTTTTTTTTAAAAAGTCACATTCTTAAAGTTTTTAACTCTATATCAAGGAGTTCCTATGTTAATTATGATTATGACACTAAATTGACATTTTATTTTACATGTATTATATTATTTATAGTTATTTGATATATTGTTATATGTAGACCTACTGAGCATACCTAAATGTTATATATACAGTGGCATGAAAAGGTACCTGAACCGCTTGCAGAATCTCTGAAAATGTGAATAATTTTAACTAAATAAAAGAGATCATACAAAATGCATGTTATTTTTATTTAGTTCTGTCCTGAATAAGATATTTTACATAAAAATTGTTTACATATAGTCCACAAGACACAAAAAAAAAGCTGAATTTATTAAAAATAACCTGTTCAAAAGTTTATGAACCATTGATTCTCAATACTGTGTGTCATTCCCTGGATGATCCGTGTGTGTGTGTGTGCGTGCGTGCGTGCGTGCGTGCGTGCGTGCGTGAGTGAGTGAGTGAGTGAGTGAGTGAGTGAGTGAGTGAGTGAGTGAGTGAGTGAGTGAGTGAGTGAGTGAGTGAGTGAGTGAGTGAGTGAGTGAGTGAGTGAGTGAGAGTGAGTGTGAGTGAGTGAGTGAGTGAGTGAGTGAGTGAGAGTGAGTGTGAGTGAGTGTGTGTGTGTGTGTGTCGTTCCCTGGATGATCCACGGCTGTGTGTGTGTTTTGTGATGGTTGCTCATGAGTCTCTTGTTTGTCCTGAGCAGTTAAACTGCCCAACGTTCTTCAGAAAAATCCTCCAGTTCCTGCACATTCTTCAGTTTTCCAGCATCTTTTGCAGATTTGAACCCTCTCCAGCAGGAACTGTGTGATTCTGAGATCCATCTTTTCACACTGAGGAAAATTGAGGGACTCAAACACAACTACTAAAAAAGGTTGAAACATTCACTGATGCTCCAGAAGGAAACACGACGCATTAAGAGCCGGGGGTGAAAACTTTTGAACAGGATGAAGATGTCCAAATGTGTCTTATTTTGTTTAAATATAATTTCTTTTCATTTAATACTGCCCTTCAGAAGCAACAGAAGATACTTGCATGTTTCCCAGAAGACAAATTCAGTACAATTTACCTTGATCTTCAAATTCAATAAGTTTTCACCCCCGGCTCTTAATGCGTCGTGTTTCCTTCTGGAGCATCAGTGAATGTTTCAACCTTTTTTAGTAGTTGTGTTTGAGTCCCTCAATTTTCCTCAGTGTGAAAAGCAGTTAAACACACACACACACACGTGGATCATCCAGGGAACGACACACACACTGAAAATCAATGGTTCAGAAACTTTTTATCAGGGTTATCTTAATAAATTCAGCTATTTTTTTGTCTTGTGGACTATATGTAAACATTTTTTATGTAAAATATCTTATTCAGGACGGTACTAAATAAAAAATCACATGCATTTTGTATGATCCCTCTTATTTAGTTAAAATTATTCCCATGTTCACAGATTCTGCAAGCGGTTCACACACTTTTTCATGCCACTGTATAATGGCAGCACTTTTATGAATGAACAAACAGTACTAAAGTAAAATTGTGATAAATATCCGCTACCATCAGAATCAAGTTATATTATAGTACCACTTTGCATCTAATAGACTGCGTTTGTTTATTTTTTATTAACCTCCTGGGACCCAGAAAAAAAAGTTTTTTGAATGTAGTATTTTTTTGTCATTACATTGTTTAGAGCATAAGGAACATTTTTGAAAAATGATATTTTATTCATATGTTATGATATGTCCTCTGTAGTTGACAGCAGGACTCAGTTGTTAAAAAAATTAAATGACATGAAATTGCATGTATAGGCAAAAACAATGGGATTTATTTTTAATTCACCAATCAATTTTTAGGTTTCAGGGTTTTTTTTTAAACAAACTTTATTTAAAGATGATTCTGAACTATGTTATGAAAGATATAATGAAATGCATTCATATAGCATTTTACTTTATGAAATATGTGGGTAAAATGACAATACTTGGATTTTCCCATTCAATACAATGTATCTATTCACTGCATCTAATTTGCATATTAATGTGTTCTTGGTGTTACATGTAATGAAAAAAGAAGTGTAATAATGGGAGGATAAACTGGCAACATTTTCATAATAATATCTAATATTTCGTAGGAATATTGATATGTAATTTATTTCCCTGTTCACTTGTTATGTCTCAAATGCCTGATAAACATGATTTAAGTCCTGGTGTCCACTACAGTGCTCATTTATGAAATCAATGCCCTGTTTTGTAACAGAAAGTCATATTTTGATTAGAAACCCCATAACATTTTCCTGAGATGTTGATTTATAAAAAACAATTTGAAAATGAATCAGATTTAAATTATAATTAAAAAATATCATATTTCCATAAGAGTGCTAAACATTAATGTCAGCCGTTTTTAAAGACCAAGAAGAAGTTGTTGTCCTGGTGAAACCTCCAAACATTTGGTATCCCTGCAAAGCCCCGGATGTGCTCTTTACAGGACATCCAGACTGTGACATGTGACATGTGTGATGTCAGAGAAATTCACTAAAATATGATGTCCACTACAGTGGACAAAAGTCTATTCTTGGGTCCCAAGAGGTTAAAACGCATATTAGAGCGTGGTCCCTTTAATACACGCCCCTTCTTGACAACTGTCGTAACATTCGCAGGCGGTTCGGAACACGGCAGGGCAAAAACATGTGGGTCGCTGGCGAATGTCTTAAAATATAAAATACTATGAATGCATTAATTTCTAAATATGCCGCTGGATGCTCGGTTAAACAGATCGCGGATACACATCCTCTACTTGCACTGAGATAAAGCAGCTGACATGTTTCTGGCAGCTTGTTTGGCTAAGAGCTGTGCTAAAGGACACATCCACAGCCTGAGCGCCAGCACCTGCCTCTACAGAAGACCGAACAACACTACAGCAGGGCTCAGATGGCTTCAGAGACTCAAGAGCAGCTGCTGGACCTCCGGTGGGCCAGATCTGGACCTTCATCAGAGATCAGAGCCTCTGGCCTCTGTTATATGCAGAGCTAAACTGCAGGAGCTTCAGCTGCCAGCGGCCAGCAGCGGCTTCAGTGCTGCGGTCAGTCTGTGTGGGTCACACGGGTTCTGCACTGACGCCTCCAGAAGGCCAGTTTTGGAGGAAAAATGTTCCAAGCGGGATTCCAGGGAAAAGGAGGAAGTTCAAGGGCAAGAAGCCTCATCACTTCCAGCTAAAGAGGGACATTTCCAGTTTAAAGAGCTGGTGAGTGACTCTCGTTTCAGTTCTAAGTAAATGCCATCAGGGGTTTTCACATTGGGGTCCTGGGAATGGAGGACGAGAAATGACTTGAGTATAAATAAATGAATAAATACGTAAATGCAGAAATAAATATAGAAATACATAAATGAATAAATAAATAATTAAATGCTGAAATAAATAAATGCAGATATGCATAAATGAATAAATTTGTCAAAAGTATACTTTTTAATTGTGCTATTTTTGTATCATTTGTGTTATACCATACTTTTTCTACATTTATTTATTTATGCATTTATTTATGCATTTCTACATTTATTTATTTATGCATTTCTACATTTATTTATTTATGCATTTATTTATGCATTTCTACATTCATTTATTTATTTATGCATTTCTAAATTTATTTATTTATGCATTTATTTATGCATTTCTACATTCATTTATTTATGCATTTATTTATGCATTTCTACATTTATTTATTTATGCATTTATTTATGCATTTCTACATGTATTTATTTATGCATTTATTTATGCATTTCTACATTCATTTATTTATGCATTTATTTATGCATTTCTACATTTATTTATTTATGCATTTATTTATGCATTTCTACATTTATTTATTTATGCATTTATTTATGCATTTCTACATTCATTTATTTATGCATTTATTTATGCATTTCTACATTCATTTATTTATGCATTTCTACATTTATTTATTTATGCATTTATTTATGCATTTCTACATTCATTTATTTATTTATGCATTTCTAAATTTATTTATTTATGCATTTATTTATGCATTTCTACATTCATTTATTTATGCATTTATTTATGCATTTCTACATTCATTTATTTATGCATTTATTTATGCATTTCTACATTCATTTATTTATGCATTTATTTATGCATTTCTACATTCATTTATTTATGCATTTATTTATGCATTTCTACATTTATTTATTTATGCATTTATTTATGCATTTCTACATTCATTTATTTATGCATTTATTTATGCATTTCTACATTTATTTATTTATGCATTTCTACATTTATTTATTTATGCATTTCTACATTCATTTATTTATGCATTTATTTATGCATTTCTACATTTATTTATTTATGCATTTATTTATGCATTTCTACATTTATTTATTTATGCATTTATTTATGCATTTCTACATTCATTTATTTATGCATTTATTTATGCATTTCTACATTTATTTATTTATGCATTTCTACATTTATTTATTTATGCATTTCTACATTCATTTATTTATGCATTTATTTATGCATTTCTACATTCATTTATTTATGCATTTATTTATGCATTTCTACATTTATTTATTTATGCATTTCTACATTTATTTATTTATGCATTTCTACATTTATTTATTTATGCATTTATTTATGCATTTCTACATTTATTTATTTATGCATTTATTTATGCATTTCTACATTTATTTATGTATGCATTTATTTATGCATTTCTACATTCATTTATTTATGCATTTATTTATGCATTTCTACATTCATTTATTTATGCATTTATTTATGCATTTCTACATTTATTTATTTATGCATTTATTTATGCATTTCTACATTCATTTATTTATGCATTTATTTATGCATTTCTACATTTATTTATTTATGCATTTATTTATGCATTTCTACATTCATTTATTTATGCATTTATTTATGCATTTCTACATTTATTTATTTATGCATTTCTACATTTATTTATTTATGCATTTATTTATGCATTTCTACATTCATTTATTTATGCATTTCTACATTCATTTATTTATGCATTTATTTATGCATTTCTACATGTATTTATTTATTTATGTGTACGTAGGTAATGGTATGCTAATAAGGTAGGCGGTCCTAACCTCTCTCAATGCAGGATTGGTCAAACAGGATGCCAAGGATCACCAAGCGACTGGGGAACTAAAATATTTAAATAATTATATGAAGTAAATTAATTAAATGATATTCAAGTCAATGAAAAAATTATATTAAAACAAATTCATAAAAAAATTTGATTAAAATAAATAAACAATAATAATACGTTTAAATTTAAGGGATAGTTCACCCAAAAATGTCAATTAGCCCATGATTTCCTCACCCTCAAGTCATCCTAGGTGTGTATGACATTCTTCTTTCAGACGAATATAATCAGAGTTATGTTAAAAAATTCCTGGCTCTTCCAAGCAAATAATGGCAGTAATAGTTGCTCTGTTTTTGAAGTCCGTAAAAGTCAAGTCAACTTTATTTATATAGCGCTTTTAACAATGTAGATTGTTTCAAAGCAGCTTTACAGTGTTAAACAGGAAAATAATGCAGCATAATTTTATTAAGCTGTATAGCCATTTGATGTCATCAGTTCATTTCAATTTCCATACGGTGACAGTGTGGGCTTTAGATCAATAATTCGATCAGTAATTTAGTTTATATGGTTAATTTAGTTTATTAATTAGATTTATTTCGATGTTTAGTTGAAAAATGTAGTGTCCCCAACTGAGCACGCCAAGCCAGAGGCAACAGTGGCAAGGAAACCAAAACCGCTCCAGCGTGTTGCCTCCGGTCCTTCGAATATTCTGATTTTATTGAGTTTAATTTAATTTAAATATTCCGATTTGATGGGTTTATTGAGGATGATGTTGATTAAATAATTATTAAAGTGCAATATTCGAAGGATCGGAGGCAACACGGTGGAGACGGGTTTATTGAGGATGACATATCAATTTAAGTATTATTTAAAGGGTTAGTTCACCCAAAAATGAAAATTATGTCATTAATTACTCACCCTCATGTCGTTCGACACCCGTAAGACATTCGTTCATCTTCGGAACACAAATGAAGATATTTTTGTTGAAAGCTGATGCTGAGAAAGGCCTCCATTGACATTCAGTACATTTACACTCACAAGACCCATTAAAGGCACTAAAAACGTCGTTACAAAGTCCATCTGACTGATTAATTAGTAAGATTATACCAGAAATGGTTTTAGTATTTGTATCATATTTTAATGTTAAGAATGTTGTATAATATTAATTGCTGTATTATTTTTTATTGTGTACATGTGTAACTTGTATTTTTGTAATTCTGTATTTTCCATGAAGATAGCCATAGGTGCTGACATGGCATTAAATAAAACTATACTGTTACTGCTTTAATATCTACAGCATGCATTTTTAATTGTGTTTACTATCTTTTGTTCATGCATATCCACATTGTCATTTATTCACAGTATGAGAATCCATGGACGATCCCTAATTACCTCTGTATAGCGCGGATTGTTCTGTCTCCTCTCGTGGGATATTTAATCATAGAACAGTACTTCCACGTCTCTCTGGGGCTTTTTGCACTGGCCGGAGCAACAGACTTGGCAAGTTGAAGAAAATGTGATCTGATAATCTTATGATCTGTAATGCTTAGTGATTTTATTTTTACTGATATTGTTGTGTTGACCAATGGTTTCACTTTCAGTTGGACGGCTACATCGCTCGTAATTGGCCCAATCAGAAGTCGGCTCTGGGCAGCGCTCTGGATCCATTGGCTGATAAGATTCTCATTAGCGTTCTTTACATCAGTCTGACATACGCACAACTCATCCCAGGTGAGACGATATGTATTGTGTAATGTTGCTGTTTGAGCATGAAAGAGCTCTGCAAAGTTCGAGAGTTCTTCTCTATATCAGTGTCAGTGTTTCTGAACTCCCTGAAACGCCTCCATTGTCGTATTTAGTTTTCTTCCGGGAACAACACGTCACAATCAAGCGGCAACCTTCCGGTCTGTCTCGGAAGTGACTTGAAATGCAATTCATCGACTGGCCGCTAGACAGGCTCCAAAAAGGGAGTCAATCCCATAGTTAAAATGCCCAACTTTACAGCAGAAGAACACATGTTTACAGTCTGGGACAAATTGTGGTTTTGGTCTATATGGCTAATTTTGCCCTTCATGACGACTGTGAGGGGGGTGAATTATTTCTCAATGGTTTAAAGGGGTAAATTTTGTTCATACTGTTGTCTGAGGTCAACTTATGAAGTTTGTGTGTTTTTTTACATTCAGAAACATCATAATGAATAAGTAATAGGCCATTTTCTGTCTTGGTTTTGAGGCTCTCTGAAAAACGCTCGGTTTTGATGGGCGTGCCACACTGAAGACTTGGAAGTAAAAGCCCACGGCTAGGATTGGATAATATTTGCATATTTAATGAGCTTCAGCTCCCCTCAGTACATGTGGGAATCGTCTGGGGAATCGCTCACAGGACTTGCAAAATATCTTTATCAAAAACACAATGGTTTATCTCTCATCCACCTGCGATTGATTTAAATTTTATTTTTTTATTACTTGGCCCGCCCGATCAGTGAATATAACTGTGAACTGTGTACACACACGCACACGCCTGGGCACAAGAAAGGAATGTTATTTCACTATTTAAGATAGGCTGTCGGCAGGCCGGGCTTACGTTTTGGTAGCCCGTAGGGCAGGGCGATAAATCGATTTTATCAATTAACTCGAATGTGTAGTTTACGTCGATTTGTTTGAATGAAAATCTTTTTTGTTTTGTTTTTTACATCCGTCAACGCGCCCCTCTGGCCTCCCGTAGTTCTGAATGGGCTCAGCCCGCCCATAGATATCCATGATAAAGGCTAGATGTCTCGTCCGCGCTGCTGGCCAATGGAGGTCGACGTCCGCACCTGGCGGCCATCTTGTCAGTCAGCTCGCTCACTCGTAACATTGTGTTTTCATGGTGCTTGTACTTTTTAAATAACCATAACTTGCTCAATTTTCTACCGATTTTCAAACTGTTTGGTTTGTTATAAACGTCAGAGATGTAGTTATGACACTGCATACTTATGAATAATTATTAATAATAATAATTAGAATTATTTAATTAATGCATAATTATTCATTTGTTCAAGCATCCAGAATTATAGCCATGTTAATAACGTTTGTAAGAAACCATTGAGCGTGACAGTCGCTCATTTCGGTCTTTTGTCACGCACTCCCGCCACACATTGTATTTCTCACGCAGAAAAACTATTCAAAATGTATCTGTATGTAATCAATAGATATCAAACAATCTGTAACAATGCAATACTAACACTTATAAAAACATGTTTTACTCACATAAGTGTGTTGCACCGTTCCTGTCAGATCCAATATAGAAGGCACAGCATTGTGTTGTAATCTCAATATGTCTGCAAATCCAGTCTCGACCTGTGTC
Source organism: Romanogobio albipinnatus (assembly GCA_023566225.1). NCBI lineage: Eukaryota > Metazoa > Chordata > Actinopteri > Cypriniformes > Gobionidae > Romanogobio > Romanogobio albipinnatus. The sequence continues at coordinate 49,935,910 of CM042249.1, forward strand.
TTGTTTACAGACGATTCTGCGGTGAAATGAAGTGAACAAACGCAATGTCTTACGCACGTGAGCTGGAACCGGCATGTTTATTGCTCGGTAGCGCGACCCGTTTAGCTCCACGAGTCGGTGGGCGGGCTTGAGGCGGTGCTTCTGCATCCTATGACGTCAGTGGTCGACATATTGTGAGAGCTCTCGTTTTCTGGGCCTGGGGTCTATAAAAGCTTTTCTTTGACTAACGAGGACGTTTTCAGCTCTGAAACTTACAGGATATTCTTATATCACAATTAACTTTTATATATCAAAGGCTCAAAGGAAAGTTGATTTCTCAATTCATCACACCTTTAATTCTACATTTATATGGTGTAAAAATGTCTGAGTGCTGGTTGAAAGGTGGCGACTGCAGTTGAATTTTCCTATTGGACGTTGTAGGTCATCGTATGATGGTTCTTCCAACGGCTCACTACACACGCCCCTGGCATGAGCTCGCCACGCCCTCAGAAATGTTTTCCCCAATCACATGATGAGAACGGCTTCACTCCAGTATTAACTCTCATGTTACATGAAGTTACATTATGAATGAAACTTACTTGACACTTGCTTTAACATTGTAATGAAGAAAATGTGGTTAAATAATGCAGTTGTCAGCACGCATCAGGCTTTTCTTGCGATATTTTTGCCACCCGTCAATCATGTGAAGATACATTTCATACATGAGATGCGCTTTAAACCCCTGACACGCAAGTGGTTGCCATGGTAACGAACAACAATACCGGAACGTGCTGGCGTATATAGTCAAACTTTAATTTGAGGAAATCTGTTTATAATGGGCTATTAGGTCCTGCGCTGCTTGTTGATTCGGTTAATTTGATTGAAAATACATTGCATGTATCTGATCTATTTTTAGTGGCATTCAGTATAATGCTGTGTTCACACCAAACGCGAATAGAGCGTCAAAATCGCGTCTAGTTGGACACTTGAACATTTTGAATCCATTCGTGCTTCCACAGCGGATTGGACGTGCGTATAAATCGAGCGTTTGAAACGAAATAGACGTGCGCTCAAGGCGCTTCAGAAGAAATGTCATAAATCACCACTCTGCCTCTTTTCATTTTCATTAAAAATATATATTCAACATTAATAGCCACACAAATGTGGTCCAGGCAACGCATACCTACATTATCTTCACTGCACGTATATATTTAAATATCCTAAAAAATAAAGTTATGAAACTTCTCTTTGCCCTCAGTCAAAATTATTTGGCAGACAACAAATTATCGATTCATGACACCAAAGATCGGCCGTTAGATCCACACAAGACGAACCACTACAGGACATCAGAGCCAGCGGCAGACGTCAGAAGGACTAGCCGAGGAAAGGCTGCTCTCGCCGGGGTTAGTGATCGCCCGGTGTACTCGCAAAAACGCAAGATAATTTTTTTAAAATAGGCTCAGATTTGAGCTTTAAACAACTACATTCTCACCTGAAAAAGTCTTAATTACATTTGTGACACAGTAACAGTAGTATTTTTAAATCATGCAGGGTTTCTCATCACGTCACTTTACCACAAGACAGCAGCAAGCAGGCTCCTGATTGGTTAACGTGGCGCAAATTGAAGCCAAAGTTCAAATTTTTCAACTCTGGCGTCAGATGCAAATTCGCTTCAAACGCGTGAATGCACAAAATGCACCACACGCGCGTAATGCGTATCGTGCAAGATGCTCAATTCAGTATAAGGATTTGACTGTTCATAGATTAGGTCAGGTGTCTCATTCTCTCTTGCGCTGCTGCTTCGCTAGAATCGTCGGCATCGGGAGTTAGGACCGCAGTTTGAGCCAGCGGCTGGAATTGATACGGCTCTGGCCCTGTGTCCACAGACAATTCTCACCTTCCTCCACTTCAGGTGAAGGTGGAGGAGAAAAGTCCTCTACTTCGAATGACCGCTCTGTTGCAAAGCTACTGGCGTCACTCCAGTCACTCTCCATCTTTGCGAGTCAGACAGCTGTCAATCAATCCAAACTGCGGGTCTCGGGTGCACGCCCCCCGCTCAGCCCCGCCCTCGGTTCGTCTCCGCTGGGCTCTGCCCACTTTTCCAGCATTTTTCAAATATTGCAAGTGGGTGGAGTTTGGCTCTGACCTGGGGTTGAGTTACCTTTTAAGCCTTAAAGTTTTGCATAATTAAGGGTGTGGCCACTTGAATGACAGATGGATTGCCGCTGCTGTCACTACTAGCCGTTTGTCAACCAGGCACCTCAGCTCCACCCACGTCCCACCTTTTTGCCCATTTTCAGTTATACACGCTGAAGCACTGCCAAGATGGCGGCGACCGGCTCTGCCCACTTTGGGCTTCAAAAATGCTCTTTAGAAACCTACAGGTGACGTCATGGACACATTGTCCATTGTTTTATACAGACTATGGTCACAATATTCCTCATTTAATTAATACATACGCAGAATAAAGGGGCGGGCCTGGTTGAGTTAGTAAGGCCCTTTCCCCAAATGGCATCCTCACGGTCTTCCTATGAGTCCACACTTTCATGATGCAACGCCGCTTTGACTGTCGGGAAGAAGTCCGCTAAGCAACCCGCACCAGTGCGGGCTCGGCAGAAGTGCGCATCGAGGGCGCATATCGACCGCAAAGGGGGTGCTTGCGAGCACCCTTATGAGACCTAAAATGACGAATGGGACACCCTACGGTCTCGTGGACATGCGCACGCGGCAGCCACAAGACCAAAAGTGCATATGAAGTGTGCCATTTGGGACAGGGCCTTAGTAGTATGTTGAAACTGGCGGTTATGGTAAGGGGCGGGACATTTCCCTAACACTCTCGAAGCGCTTGACCAATCACAACACACTGCTCCAGCTGACCAATCAGAGCACAGTGTGCTTTTCAGAAGGAGGGGCTTCATAGAGACGGGAACTAAACAGAGCGTTAATGACAGACTGGGAAGAGACGAGCTGCAACGATGGAGAATATGGGGAAATAATGTTTTTTGAACAATCAAGCTTGAAAACCTGTTCTAGTAGAGCCCAAAAACAACATCAAGATTTTGTAAAAGGGCATAATACACTCACCTAAAGGATTATTAGGAACACCATACTAATACTGTGTTTGACCCCATTTCGCCTTCAGAACTGCCTTAATTCTACGTGGCATTGATTCAACAAGGTGCTGAAAGCATTCTTTAGAAATGTTGGCCCATATTGATAGGATAGCATCTTTCAGTTGATGGAGATTTGTGGGATGCACATCCAGGGCATGAAGCTCCCGTTCCACCACATCCCAAAGATGCTCTATTGGGTTGAGATCTGGTGACTCTGGGGGCCATTTTAGTACAGTGAACTCATTGTCATGTTCAAGAAACCAATTTGAAATGATTCAAGCTTTGTGACGGTGCATTATCCTGCTGGAAGTAGCCATCAGAGGATGGGTACATGGTGGTCATAAAGGGATGGACATGGTCAGAAACAAATGCATTTAAATGATGCCCAATTGGCACTAAGGGGCCTAAAGTGTGCCAAGAAAACATCCCCCACACCATTACACCACCACCACCGTGCACAGTGGTAACAAAGCATGATGGATCCATGTTCTCATTCTGTTTACGTCTGACTCTACCATCTGAATGTCTCAACAGAAATCGAGACTCAGCAGACCAGGCAACAATTTTCCAGATGCAAATTCGCTTCAAACGCGTGAATGCACAAAATGCACCACACACGCGTAATGCGTATCGTGCAAGATGCTCAATTTGCGTCAAATTCGCATCATTCGCACTAACTGCATGCGGAATCATGTCCATTGCGCCGCAGGACCTCCAGACGCGCATCAACCATTGACCATTTCCATTGACTTAACATTGAAATCACTCTATTCGCGTTTGGTGTGGCATTCAGTATAAGGATTTGACTGTTCATAGATTAGGTCAGGTGTCTTATTCTCTCTTGCGCTGCTGCGTGTTCTCATTCTGTTTACGCCTGACTCTACCATCTGAATGCCTCAACTGAAATCCAGACTAATCAGACCAGGCAACAATTTTCCAGTCTTCAACTGTCCAATTTTGGTGAGCTCGTGCAAATTGTAGCCTCTTTTTCCTATTTGTAGTGGAGACGAGTGGTACCCGGTGGGGTCTTCTGCTGTTGTAGCCCATCCCCCTCAAGGTTGTGCGTGTTGTGGCTTCACAAATGCTTTGCTGCATACCTCGGTTGTAACGAGTGGTTATTTCAGTCAAAGTTGCTCTTCTATCAGCTTGAATCAGTCGGCCCATTCTCCTCTGACCTCTAGCATCAACAAGGCATTTTCGCCCACAGGACTGCCGCATACTGGATGTTTTTCCCTTTTCACACCATTCTTTGTAAACCCTAGAAATGGTTGTGCGTGAAAATCCCAGTAACTGAGCAAATTGTGAAATACTCAGACCGGCCCGTCTGGCACCAACAACCATGCCACGCTCAAAATAGCTTAAATCGCCTTTCTTTCCCATTTTGACATTCAGTTTGGAGTTCAGGAGATTGTCTTGACCAGGACCACACCCCTAAATGCATTGAAGCAACTGCCATGTGATTGGTTGATTAGATAATTGCATTAATGACAAATTGAACAGGTGTTCCTAATAATCCATTAGGTGAGTGTATGTCCTCTTTAATAACTCATATGTAATTTATCAAGACTGACTCACACAGTGTTGGTTTACTGTATTAATGTTCTTTTAAAATCTTTTGTGTGGTTTGAACAAGCACTTACCAGCTTAGAACCGCTATGTTTCATCACCCCATATTTGCATACAATTTCAGGAAGCACATTATGCATTATAGCAGTTATGAGTATGGACTCATTCAGATCTCTAAACTCATGTTGTTTTTTTCTCAAAGCTCCACTGACAGCACTGATCATATCCAGAGATGTAGCGCTGATCGCTGCTGTTTTCTATGTGCGCTTCAAAACAGTTCCTCCTCCAGTAAGTGAAGAACTTTCTGCTGCTTTCTATCATATTGGAAACAGGAACTTATGAGTAATGTCAGATTTATGAGTCATCATTGCACTTAGTTCACCCAAAAATGAAACTTGTGTCATCATTTACTCACCCTCATGTTGTTCCAAATGTGCATGAGTTTCTGTTTTCTGTTGAACACAAAAGATACTTTGAAGAATGTTGGTAGACTGTTGACGGCACCCATAGTAGGAAAAAAATACTATGAAAGTCAATGGCTGCCGTTAAAGGATTAGTTCACTTTTAAATAAACTTTTGCTGATAATTTATTCACCCCCATGTCATCCAAGATGTCCATGTCTTTCTTTCTGCAGTCGAAAAGAAATTAAGATTTTGGATGAAAACATTCCAGGGGTTTCCTCCATATAATGGACTTCAATGGGCTCCAAACGGTTCAAGGTCCAAATGACAGTTTCAGTGCAGCTTCAAAGAGCTTTAAACGATACCAAACGATGAATAAGGGTCTTATCTAGCGAAACAATCAGTTTCTGCGAGAAACCGAGCAGTATTTATGCTATTATTTTACCTCTTTTCAGACGAGCGTGATCATCTCTGAGCTCAGCCATTACATCCGCCAAGTGAGGTCAAATACGATCGTGGTCATAGTGTATACGTAGATGCCTCATTAGCGCCTGCACGGATCAGTAGAATGAGGCATCTACGATCGATATATCTATGATCATGATCGTATTTGACCTCACTTGGCGGAAGTAATGGCTGAGCTCAGAAATGATCACGTTCGTCTGTTTTTTCATTTTTGGGTGAACTATCCCTTTAATCTGTGTCCTCAGACATAAGTGTGTTTTACAGTCACAATATTTGACATTTTGTCTTTATTTTCTGTGCAGGTAACCCTTAGTAAATTCTTCAACCCCTGTTACACCACTGCCCGACTCAGACCAACACTCATCAGCAAGGTGGACCGATACACAAAGATTTCACTCTTCATAAAACCTTAAAACACATGCGTTTTCTTTCTCAACTGTTTGCGTTCACTTCAAACAGAACTGACTGTGTTTCAGGGCTCTACATAGCGGCCATTTCGGGCGCATTTGCGGCTGAAAATTACCGCGTGCGACTGCGGAAAAATATTTAAGCGCACCGGTGCAAGTGACCGATCGATTCTCATGAATAGATGTATAATACAATCGGAATAAAAACTACAACTGCCAAAGTGCATCAACACTGACTGAGCAACTGTTACGTTTCGTGCTGCAATCGACTGCTTTTCATGCCTTCTGTCAGCAGAGTAAGTGCACGCGTGTGCGACGGACTACACTTCACAGATTGTTTACCAGGTGAAACGGGTGTGATGCAGCCATGCGCACTTACCAGATGCCTCGTACTGATGTTTCTTTGCAGCCAAGTCCAAATTAACTAGAAATACCACATTTGCATTATCATAAACAAGGCCGGAAATTAACGGGGGCTTGGGGCAAAAATGGCACCAAAAATTGATTGATACATTTATTTTTTTTAAACGCCCCTGTATGAGTTCTTGATTTAATCTTTATCAGCTGCAGTCCATAACTTTTATTGTGTTTAAAAATGACTAGATGTATATATGAGTGAGTACATAATGAATCCATTTTCCAAACCGTGTTTTTATCTTACCCTGAATCACTACGGTACACATATAATAAGTGTTTATATTCTGACTATCCAGTTCGGGTCGCAGCGCTGCGGAGGAGCACAGTCCCTGTGTGACTCGCCATAGACACAAACAGAGAGAAGCAGCTCCGGCTGCAATGTTCTCCGCGAGACGTGTGCAGTTCTGTTTATTAACCGCCAGAGCGCCTAAAGTCACGGACAGCTAAACTACACCAGGACTGTTGGGCATCTCCAAGCGGTTCGATTCGAATGAATCTGCGTTTGAACGATTGAATGAACGACTCGCACATAGACTTGACGCCACCTACTGGCTGTTTTATTTTCATATTTATACTTTGCATGGACTTTTTATTTAAAATATAAATCTTTTAACTAAGTTTAAGTTTAACTTGTACATAGCCTATTTCTAAATTCCAAAACTTATATTTAAAACATTCATACAACATTATTTACCCATGAGCTACTGTGTCTAAACAGCACTTCAGATAGAGCCGCTGTGCCACTTCTACAGTGCAAAGATTGATCTTTTGATGCTGATTTAATTAGATTGGTAACAGTCTGGTTGTGTCTTATTGCTCTAACTGGTCTATTGTTTAAATTAACATTTTAAAAACAACTTTTCTTTTTTTTTGAAGAAATTGACAAAAGATGTTTTAAGCATGCAATAAGCAGCGAAAAATGTAGTGCTGAGATGTGGCTTTATGTGTGTGTGAGCACAATCTGCGGGAATGAATGAAATTGTGCGCAATACGTGCAATCCCAACGCGAAATTCAAGCCCTGTAACAGCAACAATATTCATCCGGAGCAAATGAAGCGAGTGAGTGAGAGGAGGCGGGTTTGTGTGTCACTCGCTGAGAGAGAGAGAGAGAGAGAGAGAGACAGACAGAGAGACCGAGAGACCGGTATCTGTGTGTCTATTCGGAGGATAATGAGTATTGGAAGGGTTTCAGATATTTCAATATCGATATGCATAGAAAAATCTACATTTTTGACACTACTACATTGCACTTAGTTCATTATTTCGGATGCCTTTTTAAAAAACTACTATTGAAAAATGTATTTATTATATATAAAATTAAATCCGCCAAAGTGGCTAATAGCAATGATTGTGTTACACGCATAGATGTAAATCCCGGGGGTCCATCTGAGGATGTATCCCCCGACCCCCCCACATCAAAAAAAAACATTGTCTATTGTAAATAATATAATTATATATACTTAAAATAATTGTATAAGTAGCAAAACAATACAAACGCAAACAGGGAAAAAATGCGATTGGAGTTTAGAAACATTTTTAGTCCCCCCTCTTGCCTCCTAGTGGTTTGGTCCACTGCGCACCTCACCGGCACAGAAGTACGGGTAACTGCAGCTTGGAGTAATGGGCATGCCGAACAGTAGGGGGCGTGCCAAGCGGTTTATCATTGGTTGCGAATAGGGGTGTAACGGTACACAAAACTGACGATTCGGTACGTACCTCGGTTTTGAAGTCACAGTTCGGTACAGCAGTTTTACAAAATGGCTTTTTATTTATATTTTATTAAACAGTGGTTTACTGAAAAAATTGTCTGTCCTTAAACGAATTAAATAATAACTAAACGTTTCTTAAAGATAATGCTATAAACTGGATAGGGAGCCCTTACTTGCACATTATTACTATAATATTAAAGGTTAACAACAGAGCCCAAACTATGAGCCTAAATTCAGTTGATATTCATGTTTAGATATAGGATAATCAACACTCAAATAACACATTGTGTGCAAACATGTAAACTTCACATAAGGCAGTTTTTGCATTAACTCCTAAATAAAATAGTTTTTTCTCCAATTTGTTGTTGAAATATCATCTTAGTGACTGTCCTTTTCATGTCAGATTTATCTAAACATAGCATTAAATAATCAAGACATCACTAACAGGTTAAGTATAATTAATATATATATATATATAGGCTAATATAGTGCATATATTTAGTGAAAGAGTTGATTTCTCTTGTGAACTCACAGCTGTGGACACTGAATGACTTCTGACTCTGAGGTAAATGATGCTGCGTGACATTGTTTACAAGCTGTTTGACGTCTTTGCGCGATTGAAACACTGATTGAGCGATTACGCGACATATAATACGTTTCAGTAAGTGTTCTCCTCAACATACCTTAAGATATTAATTCATGTTTATTCTTCTGGGAGAGATGATCGCTCGCCTCGGCCGCTTGAATTGACGCGCCTATACAGTGATCAGTCGTCACATTAAAGAGCGTCAAAACGGCATCGTTTATCGTTTGAATTTCGTGATAAAATGAACTGAATGCTTAATATGTTCGACTGTGAACTGTGAAAGATTGCATTCGGAAACCGTTCGATAACGTTACATGCGTGTACCGTTCACAAATGATCGCGCGCACACCGCACGGCCACTTGAACTGTGTTCAGTGATCACTGATCAGTCACCACATTAAAGAGCATCAAAACGTCATTTATCGTTAGAATTTCGTGATAAAATGGACTGAATACTTAATATGTTTGTGTGGGAACTCGGATTGAAGTGTGTTCCGCGCTTACAACAAGCCGACTGTTAATCAGTCCTTCCAGAAAAATGCGGCTTTTTTTGTGATTGTTGCGGGCAGAAATCCTTGATTATGCGGCATGTTTTCTTTAAAAATGCGGGAAATTTATGCAATTTTATGCGATGAAATTGCGGGAACTTGCAAAAACTGCGGTTTGATGAAAAAAAGAAAAAAAGCACTACATCACAGAAAGTGCTGGGAATCGCTGAATCGACTCATTGATTCATAACGCTTCAAAGCTTCATGATGCTGTGTTTTGAAATCGGTCATCACACCGGGAAACTGCTTTGCGCGTCTTTTGCTGTTATTATTTGTTGGCAAATGGGAGTTTGCGCTTCATCATGGTTTCACTGATATCTATGGTTTCTCTGCGGGGTTTGCAGCTTTTCGATGAGGTTCACGTCGGGTAATTACGTCACTTCAAAACGTTCCCATGGCAATAGGCGGAAATGGCGGCTCTTGTGTGAAGTAAACAAACATTTTTCAACTTTCTGCTAATATATATCTGACTTTTTTTGCAACGAAAATGCGGGGATTATGAAATCATGCTAGCCCCGCATATTTTGCACGCGGAAATAGGCAATTTATGCGGCGAAAGTGCGGCGTATTTGAAAAAATGCAGCCCCCGCATAAATATGCAGACTTTGGCTGATTATGCGTTAAATCACGCGATCGCGTTTTTCTGGAGGGACTGGTTAACCGTTAAAGACTGTATTCGGAAACCGTTCGGTACACGCGCGCACCGCACCGAAAGCCCTGTATCGAAACGGTTCGGTTCGAAAACGTGTACCGTTACACCCCTACCGCGTAGTGAACCTGTGATAACTCATTCAAACAATTATTATGTGTTGTTGACCAGATAAAATTGCACAGAAAAGAAAAACGGACATGAGATCATTTTCAGTGCTCTAAAATGCCACAAATATACAAGTACAATTTTTGGCTGTATTATTTGTGTCCCCTTCAAAAATTGCCCTTGAGAAATGTTATGTTTATTGTCCCCGCCCCTATACACCCACCGAACTGTTAGATGAAATTTATGCCCATGAAATACACACACATTTTGCGGGTTGGCGGATGTAACTGTCAAGCCCTGATGGTCAGTATTATGTATCTAAATTACTTTGTCTTTTGTGTGTGTGTTTGTATGTGTGTGTTTCAGATCAACACAGCGGTGCAGTTGTTCCTGGTGGCGGCGTCTCTGGCGGCGCCTGTGTTTCACTACACTGACAGTGTTTTCCTGCAGTCACTGTGGTGAGCTTTCACTCCTGATATCAAACATTTATCATCACTCTCATTATCCAATCAAATGAAATGAATGTGTATTCTGTTGGCAGGTACATAACCGCACTGACGACCACAGTGTCTGCTTACAGCTACTATCATTACGGTAAAAAGACTGTTGAGGTTCTGAACAAAACCAAGTAGTCGTGCAGTCATCGGGACGGCTGGATTTGACCTTTGACAGAGACATGTAGGAATCCTGGGAATAATCAGTCTTTGTGCATAATGAGAATGTATCTTGTAGCTGAGGCACTTTAGTCTGTATAGAGTCAAATTATTTTGATTACAATATTAAATTCATGTGGTGTCACTTCTGATCATGTGATTTTCAACTTTCAACACAGGAAACCTTTTTAAAAAAATCACTTTTAATGAACTTTGGGTCGATTTTGAAAATAAAAAATGTTTATAATGTGACCGTATTGTAGTGTGACTGTAGGTTTTCACTGAAACATTAGAATAACAGTGTACAACTTTGTTTCCTTCAAGGAGAAATAAGGCTATAGATAAATAGTCTAAAAAATAGAAAACATTATGAATCGATGATTAGGGATTTACATGAATATCAGTGAGGGGAAAAGTCGAAATTGCACAAGACTGGACTGCAAAGAATAATCTGCTTTCATATTGTTCATATGTTTTTAGTTGCCATTAAATATTTCAATGTAATAATTAAATCCATTAAAGTAGAACATTTCGTCCATACTGTACTATAGTTTTAACTAAGGGACAAAAATATAGGTTTCTATGCAATTCTAGAATGTTTTCTAGAATGAACTTCACAAATTACACATACACACATACATTATATATATATATATATGGGTTTGAGTGTGTGTGTATATGTTTGTCAAATCAATTAATCATTTTAATTCTAAAATAAAAGTCTGTATATATAATATGTGTGTATATGTATTATATAGTGTGTGCGTGTATGTATGTATGTGTGTATATATATATATACACACAAATATTATAGAAACACAAACATTTATTTTAGAATTAAAATGGTCATGATTAATCGATTTGACAGCACTAATATATATATATATGTACTTTCCTGTAGCTCAAACAGTAGAGCATGGCGCTAGCAACGCCAAGGTCATGGGTTCGATTCCCAGGGAAAGCAAGAACTGACAAATATGTAAAATGTGTACCTTGAATGCAATGTAAGTCGCTTTGGATAAAAGTGTCTGCGTAAATGCAAATATATATATATATATACAGTGAGGAAAATACGTATTTGAACACGCTGCTATTTTGCAAGGTCTCCCACTTGGAAATCATGGAGGGGTCTGAAATTGTCATCATAGGTGCATATCCACTGTGAGAGACATAATCTAAAAAACAAAATCCAGAAATCACAAGATATGATTTTTAAACTATTTATTTGTATGATACAGCTGCAAATAAGTATTTGAACACCTGTCTATCAGCTTGAATTCTGACCCTCAAAGACCTGTTAGTCTGCCTTTAAAATGTCCACCTCCACTCCATTTATTATCCTAAATTAGATGCACCTGTTTGAGGTCGTTAGCTGCATAAAGACACTTGTCCACCCCATACAATCAGTAAGAATCCAACTACTAACATGGCCAAGACCAAAGAGCTGTCCAAAGACACTAGAGACAGAATTGTACACCTCCACAAGGCTGGAAAGGGCTACGGGGAAATTGCCAAGCAGCTTGGTGAAAAAAGGTCCACTGTTGGAGCAATCATTAGAAAATGGAAGAAGCTAAACATGACTGTCAATCTCCCTCAGACTGGGGCTCCATGCAAGATCTCACCTCGTGGGGTCTCAATGATCCTAAGAAAGGCGAGAAATCAGCCCAGAACTACACGGGAGGAGCTGGTCAATGACCTGAAAAGAGCTGGGACCACCGTTTCCAAGGTTACTGTTGGTAATACACTAAGACGTCATGGTTTGAAATCATGCATGGCACGGAAGGTTCCCCTGCTTAAACCAGCACATGTCAAGGCCCGTCTTAAGTTTGCCAATGACCATTTGGATGATCTAGAGGAGTCATGGGAGAAAGTCATGTGGTCAGATGAGACCAAAATAGAACTTTTTGGTCATAATTCCACTAAACGTGTTTGGAGGAAGAAGAATGATGAGTAGCATCCCAAGAACACCATCCCTACTGTGAAGCATGGGGGTGGTAGCATCATGCTTTGGGGTGTTTTTCTGCACATGGGACAGGGCGACTGCACTGTATTAAGGAGAGGATGACCGGGGCCATGTATTGCGAGATTTTGGGGAACAACCTCCTTCCCTCAGTTAGAGCATTGAAGATGGGTCGAGGCTGGGTCTTCCAACATGACAATGACCCGAAGCACACAGGCAGGATAACCAAGGAGTGGCTCTGTAAGAAGCATATCAAGGTTCTGGCGTGGCCTAGCCAGTCTCCAGACCTAAACCCAATAGAGAATCTTTGGAGGAGCTCAAACTCTGTGTTTCTCAGCGACAGGCCAGAAATCTGACTGATCTAGAGAAGATCTGTGTGGAGGAGTGGGCCAAAATCCCTCCTGCAGTGCAAACCTGGTGAAAAACTACAGGAAACGTTTGACCTCTGTAATTGCAAACAAAGGCTACTGTACCAAATATTAACATTGATTTTCTCAGGTGTTCAAATACTTTTTTGCAGCTGTATCATACAAATAAATAGTTGAATCATACATTATACACACAAATCATACATTGTGATTTCTGGATTTTTTTAGATTATGTCTCTCACAGTGGACATGCACCTACGATGACAATTTCAGACCCCTCCATGATTTCTAAGTGGGAGAACTTGCAAAATATCATTTAGAAAATTTGTGTATGTGTGTGTTTGTGTGTGAGAGTGAGTGTGTGTGAGTGTTTGTGTGTATATAAATGTGTGTGTGTGAGAGAGTGAGTGTGTGTACGTGTGAGAGAGTATGGTAGTGTGTGTGTGTGTGTTTGTATATGTGTGTGTGTTTGTGTATATATGCGTGTGTGTGTGTGTGAGAGAGTGAGTGAGTTTGTGTGTGAGTGTAAGAGTGAGTGTGTTTGTGTCTACGTGTGAGAGTGTTTGTATGTATATAAATGTGTGTGTGTGTGTGTGTGTGTATGTGAGAGAGTGAGTTTTTGTGTGTGTGTGCGTGTGTGTCTACGTGTGAGAGAGAGCGTGTGTGTGTATTTGTGTTTGTGTGTGTGTATGTTTGAGAGAGAGTGTTTGTGTGTATGTGTGAGAGAGAGAGAGTGTGTGTGTTTGTGTATATGTGTGTGTATGTGTGTGTTTTAAATCACCAGGTTATTCTGTGTTCTTTCATATACGGATTTCAATTATTGTGCCTTATCAAAATGTCTACTTCATATTTATTGATATTTTGATGGTCATTGTTGAGCACACACGTATGCTTAAAATCACTAATCAATTTTGCAAATGCACAAATATAGCACTTTGAATAGCAGAGTTTATTGTTCAGGCAAGGTTTTGGAATATACAATGAAATTATTTAGCAATATTAGTTGGGAAAAATAGCTTTAGCTGAATAAATACAAAATGAACGTCCACTCACAGCAGCGCCTAGTGTACGCCAGGCCTCGTGCGGCTGCGCGCAGAGAAAGGTACGTTCCTCCACTCTTTGTGTTCTTTCCTATGGGTAGGAGAATGCTGGATTGGGGATGGAGATTAGCCTGGTTAGATGTAGGTTCTCCGCTGGTTGTTACTTACACTGCTTATACAGGCAGAAGCTCAGTGTTGCCATAATCACAACCTGGACGCCGCACAACAGATACACCTCTGTGTCTAAACTCATCCGGACAGAGGGGCAGTTCGTAGATTCAGGCGCGTTTCGTCCGGCTTCATGGTTTTTATGCGCGGTTTCAGCCACTATCATGGGACTCTGTGTTGGAGTTTTGGTCGTGAACTTTGTCTCGTCTGGTGAATGTGGAGATGGATGTCCTCTAGGCGTGATTGTTGCTGGCGCCGTTGTACTTGAGTCCATAGTTGTAGACGTTGGATCGATGACTGTGGTAAAGACTGTAGTGGGATCTGATTCAGTAACTGCACTCGATGGCATTGGGGTGGTGTCATCTACAGATGAATCTGTATGTGTAAACACAGTTTATTTGTTCTTAATACTTCTATACAGAATAAAAAATACTTGTGTTTTGAATTGTGATGAGTTGTTAAAGGGGATATACACCGATCAGGCATAACATTATGACTAATATTGTGTTGGTCCCACTTTTGCTGCCAAAACAGCCCTGACCCGTCGAGGCATGGACTCCTCTAGACCCCTGAAGGTGTGCTGTGGTATCTGGCACTAAGATGTTAGCAGCAGATCCTTTAAGTCCTGTAAGTTGCGTGGTGGGGCCTCCATGGATCGGACTTGTTTGTTCAGCTCATCCCACAGATGCTCGATTGGATTGAGATCTGGGGAATTTGGAGGCTACCAGGGAACACCGTTTCCATGAAAGGGTGTACATGGTCTCAGCAATGCTTAGGTAGGTGGTACGTGTCAAAGTAACATCCACATGGATGGCAGGACCCAAGGTTTCCCAGCACAACATTGCCCAAAGCATCACTGCCTCCACCGCCACGCCTTCTTCCCATAGTGCACCTGGTGTCATGTGTTCCCCAGGTAAGCCACGCACACACACCCGGCCATCCACGTGATGTAAAAGAAAACGTGATCATCAGACCAGGCCACCTTCTTCCATTGCTCTGTGGTACAGTTCTGATGCTCACGTGCCACTGTTGGTGCTTTCGGCGGTGGACAGGGGTCAGCATGGGCACCCTGACTGGTCAGCGGCTGTGCCGCCCCATACACAACAAACTGAGATGCTCTGTGTATTCTGACACCTTTCTATCAGAACCAGCATTAACTTCTTGAACAATTTGAGCTCCAGTAGCTCGTCTGTTTGCCTTCACTCCACACGAGCATCAATGAGCCTGTGGCCGGTTCTCCACTGTTCCTTCCTTGGAGCACTTTTGATAGAGACTGACCACTGCAGACCGGGAACACCCCACAAGAGCTGCAGTTTTGGAGATGCTCTGACCCAGTCGTCTAGCCGTCACAATTTGGCCCTTGTCAAACTCGCTCAAATCCTTACGCTTGCCCATTTTTCCTGCTTCTAACACATCAACTTTGAGGACAAAATGTTCACTTGCTGCCTAATATATCCCACCCACTAACAGGAGATGAAGAGATAATCAGTGTTATTCACTTCTAATGTAATGTTATACCTGATCGATGTGTGTGTGTATATACAGTATGTATTTATGTTAAAAAAAAAGTAATGTGTATAGTATTAAAAAAGTATAACCGTTGCATTTCCTTACCGCATTTAATGAATGAGACATCTCCAATCTGAATGAAACATGGTGGTGATGCTGCGTTGGCGTCGCTGCTGGAGTTCAGTGATGGAGGGTCCTGCGGTCTCACACAGACAGCACTCCAGAAAAACATCACAACGTACTGTGATGCTGGTCGCATGGTCTGTTGATCAGAGCACTGTTTCACTGTAGACATTTTAATAAGTAAAACACAAGCATTTCTTTAACAAGATGGCATGATATTTGAACAGATTTTCTCCTCAGGATGTAGTGGTGCCATCATCGTCTTTCAAATATGACTCAGATGTGAAATTCAAGGTCAGTGAATCAGGCCAAAAATACCTGGAACGTCTTCATTAATATTTCAAGCAGAGCTAAAAGCTGTTTGAGATTTCCATAACACTAGGGTGACCAAACGTCCTGTTTTCCCAGGACAAGTCCTGTCCTGGCCCTAATATAACAATTTTCTATTCATACAGAGGGGGCATACTTTAAATGTACTGAAATTAATACAGAATCTTTGAGTACAATTCGAGTATCTCATTGCCGGGCTGAGTGTCCTGGTTTTCGGTAATCAAAATATGGTCACCCTACATAACACTTAACCCCTTAACTGTCCCCCCCTTTTTGAGAATGGACGTGAAAATGCACTATCCAAACCTAAATGGATGTAACTCAAGAATGTTTTGGACCTAAGACCTAAGTTTGGTCCTGTTTTAAAGACACTCAGCAGATTATTTAAAAAAAAATGAAAGTATGAAAAAGTTATGGAAGCTTAAATGTACTGTACTAATTATTTTATTTTATATAAAAGATATATTTTACAAAATATTTTTTACTATAAAATCAAACCCATACGTCTAATCAAGTTGTGTTTCAAATTTGTAGTTGATATCACAAAAATTAAAGTTCCCATGAGATTTTATGTATGCGCTGTACCAAAAATAGCCACCAGGGGACACACGATCCATTAAAAAAAGTATGCATTCTGCTGTAACAAGTAAAAAAAATTTTGTCCAAATATCACTTCTATCACAAAATATGAAACCTTGAGACTCAGACCTTTTGCTACGATATGTGTTTTGTCAAGATTTAAAAATATTTTGATTATAAATGATGAAACATGACGACGGCCAATAGGGAAGGAGCCCGCTAAAAGAATTTAGAGTACCGTTTCTATGGTAACACAATATTCAATTTCAAAATGGTTTTCACAGGATGAATTTTGAGTTTGTAAGCTTTCGAATGATACCTAATTTATGATAACACTAAAATATGTGATATAAAAAGGCATGAAGAAATATATTTTAGAGGAGAATATATATATATATTAGTAATAATCAAGGAACTTTGAGCCGTCCCATGAGTGCAGCAGCGCAATGATATTACACAGCGCCTGAAAACAGCACGCTCTCTGTGTAAGCAGGTTGTCACGCTGGTTATGTTGAGGGAAATTAGCCTATTTCCAGGCGCTGTGTAATATCAAACCCTTGATTATTACACAGGAATGAGAGTATAGTTCCTAGCCTAGCCGTCTGGAAAATCACAACTTTTCATTTTCCATTGGTCTTAGTACATCACAACATGTAAATAGGAAAATGTTGGCGTTATTTTGTCACTTATTGAGCAGTCGGCTAGCTGGAGCCATATACCTCCAGTCTTTGTGCTAAGCTAGGCTAACAGTGGGTGCGTCAGACAGAGTTATGAGATGTACGGAGATGAGAATGGGATGTATGGACTTATCTAACTCTGGGGGATACGGCGAATAAAAGTCCCAAAAAGTCGGCGTGTCCCTTTAAGAGATGAAATCATGCTTGTTGATTCACACTTATAATTATTGTTTTCATTTTGTGTAATATATATTTTTTACATGCGTTTTTACATTTTGAAATCTGTTTTTACAACAGAAATGAATCAATCAAAAACTTAATTTCCTATCATCAGTGTAAAGCTGCTTTGAAGCATCTGTGTGTAAAAAGCGTTATAGAAATAAAGGTGACGACTTGATTAGATTACGACTTAAAGCTGCACTATGTAACTTTTCCGTCCGCTAGAGGTCACTATTCAAAACAAAGGCGTAGTTTGATGACGTCACGTTTGAGCGCAGAATCTTGGGACATGTGGTCTTCACCTCACAGCCGCTGGGAAAGAATCGGGATAGGACTCGGGCAGAAATCATGTTCATGTGATTATTAACGTTACTGTAGTGTGAAGCAGAGCAGGAGCGAGTGTTGTGGAGCTGAGGAACCGCTGGAGAGATTGTTAATAAGATGAACCAGTGGCGCGGGAAGTGGGGGTGCTGAGGGTGCTGCAGCACCCCCTGTCTGTGGGCTACTGTTTAACTGCTGGAAAAAAAAAAAGATATATTATTATTATATACTGTATATTTATACTGGAATATATGAGATTTTTCTATGAAAAGAGACTGTGCAGATATATGTTTGAGTTGAGTTGAGTTGAATTTATTCAAATAAAATCAAGATGTGTATTAACCAATCAAATGTAGACTATCGTTGCCGTGCAACGTGAATGAGGGACGTAATTTCAGTTAGACACACGGAGCGCTGTGTGAATTTAAGCATGTCGCAAAAGAGAATTTCTGAGTTTTTTAAAAACCCTAGAAAAATAAAAGTTTCAAGGACGAGCGTGGATGATTCAACTGCCACCAACTCCGTGTCCAACTCAACCGCTGGCGACTGGCGATAACCTGGACGTGAGTCACATCTCTCACCCGCATTCATGCATTTGCCGTTTTTATGCATTAGTTCAGTGTTGTTTGCTGCTGTGGCTGCTTCGACACAAAGTGTGTTAGTATTCAAGTTTGCCGCCTGTTGTAGTTTACAACGTTCAAAATTGAGTATAAAATATTGTCAATAACTTAAATCTAAATTATCTGGGCCATCAAATTAATTCTAAAAAATGAATATCGCTTAGAATAGAGCTTTTAGTGTGACGTCACTATATAGACTGACTTTCTCTCAGCACCCCCAGCTGTGACTGACTTCCAGCGCCTCTGAGATGAACGCAACACACGCTGAAGCGGTAACCTCCCCCAGTTTCTCTTGAAGAAAACTGCTCTTCATGACGACTGTGAGGGGGTGAATTTTTTTATAACTCATTCGTTTACATTATATAAAGCCTTTAAGTTCTTCATAATTAAGGGCGTGGCCACTTTGAGTGACAGGTGGTTTGCCGTTTGTCTGCTGTCTGCTAGTCATGGCGTCACCTCAGCTCCGCCCACGTCCCACGATGACAAGATGGCGACGGCCAGCTCGACTCTACTTTACACTTCAAAACTGCTCTTCAGAATCCTATGGGTGACGTCACGGACACTACGTCCATATTTTTTTTACAGTCTATGCCAGGGGTGTCCAATCCTTCTCCTGGAGGGCCACTGTCCTGCAGAGTTTAGCTCCAATCCCAATTAAACACACCTGAACCAGTTAATCAAGGTCTTACTAGGCATACTAGAAACATAGATATCCATAATAAAGGCTAGATGTCTTACGGCGGAGTCTCTAACGTCATCACCGGCGGCCATCTTGTCACAGGCAGGGCTCTGTGGTACCTGATGTAAGGCGAGTGATCTGCATGAACACAAATACTCTTATCTCACTGAAATCTTGATGGATTTACAAATGGTTTGGTTTCTTACAAACGTTATTAACGTGGCTATAATTCTGGATGCTTGAACAAATTATGAATAATTATTCATAAGTATGCAGTGTCATAACTACATCTCTGACGTTTATAACAAACCAAACCGTTTGAAAATCGGTAGAAAATTTAGCAAGTTATGGTTATTTAAAAAGTACATGCACCATTAAAACACAATGTTACGAGTGAGCGAGCTGACTGTGACAAGATGGCCGCCAGATGAGGACGTCGACCTCCATTGGCCAGCAGCGCGGACGAGACATCTAGCCTTTATTATGTATATCTATGACTAGAAACTTCCAGGCAGGTGTGTTGAAGCAAGTTGGAGCTAAACTCTGCAGGACAGTGGGCCTCCAGGACTGACTTTGGACACCCCTGGTCTATGCACACGCCTCGGGACTTTTATTATGCCACAGTCGCCGGTGCCATTTCCTCTTTTCCGGTCATGAGTATGAGGTAACATAGCTCTGATTATCATATTAGACACAACTGAGTGTGTTGAAAATGATGTGATGGTGTTACTCTGTGCGTTCTCTCAGCGGCTGCTATGACACTTGTTCACACTGCAGTGAGAGTAAAGCGTTTCTGCAAAATAAAAACGGAAACCGAGGGGAACACAGATATGATGTCATCGACAGGCGACTCCTTCACACGTCCCGGTTCCTCGGGTAAAATAGCAATTTCTCACGATTTACAAATAGTTGGAAACATCTGGGATATTGTAAGTACTCAACTGAACAAAATATATAACACTGACCTAGTGGTGTTTGGATATTTTACTGCAAAAAATGTTACATAGTGCAGCTTTAATTGTGATATAGTGAAGTAGGCGTCCCACGGATGATGCATAAATGCATTATGGAGCATAAACAAACATACTTTTGAAAGAAACTTGAATTGTTTGTAGAAATCAAACAACTTTCTGACTGTTTCTACATTTCAAGTGACCAGCCAGGTCAGTTACAGATATCAGCATCATAAAATGTCATACATAATACAATGAGCATCTACTTCAGTTCAGACACATTGCTTCGCATTATAGATACTGTAAATCTGTCCAGGGAGCTCAACACAATGAAGGATTTGAAGTCGGATCTACTCGCACAGTTGATCTTCCGTCTCAGAAGCTGGACGGGTTGAGGAGTGTGAGGAAGTTAACGAGGTTTCTCACATTCGACCAGCCGTCTCTCACTTGTGCTTGTCCCGCTCGGCCACTGCATGCGTGTTAAATGGGCTGTTTGATTAAACACATGATTGAACGAGTGTAAGTCCGTTGTTTGTCTGCTGGACGTGATCGTAAGTCATGTGCGTGAGGGAGTGACCCGGGACCATGCTCACCCCGCACCGACTCCTTTCCTCCTGCATTCTCAGCTGACAGTCTCCTTGATAACGCTTGACGGATGAGTCCTGTGATGGAGGATTCTCTTCTCCACTGGGGGGAACTCTAAATGAAGCATTTGATATTTTAAATGACTGTTTTGTGCTGGATAGTTAAATTGATTTAGTCATGTCAAAAATATGATGTTGATAGAATTTGATGTTACCACCAACATTTTAGGTTTACAGATATTTTCACGGTAGGCAACTGTAACATTTTTAACATGTTGCATTCAGGGTTTGACTTTGAATTTCAGGAGTTTTCTGCTTTTTGGAGGCTCATGTTTTATGTGGTTTAGTATTTTTAGATTGGTTGGAGCTGTTGGTGTTTCTGTGGATTGCTTGCATTGGTGGTGTAGGGTTTGCCCACTTATAAACCGTTTTAAAGACGCTTAAGATTCACTTGCATTGCAAGAATTTCAATATAGTGATCATGTGGTGGATGCATATTGATGAAATAATTACCATCAATATACATCAAACACACCATTCATCCCCCTCTCTCTCCCTCCCTCCATCCATCCATCCATCAATCCCTCTCTCCATCTATCCCTCCCTCTTACCTTACCTCCCACCCTCTTTCCCTCCCTGTTTCCTTCCCTCCAACCTTTCATCCCTCTCTCTCTCCCTCCCTCCCTCCATCCATCCATCAATCCCTCTCTCCATCTATCCCTCCCTCTTACCTTACCTCCCACCCTCTTTCCCTCCCTGTTTCCTTCCCTCCAACCTTTCATCCCTCTCTCCCTCCATCCATCCATCAATCCCTCTCTCCATCTATCCCTCCCTCTTACCTTCCCTTCCACCCTTTTCCCCTCCCTCTTTCCTTCCCTCCAACCTTTCATCCCTCTCTCCCTCCCTCCCTCCATCCTCTTTCTTTCCATACCTCTCTCCATCCATCCCTATCTCTGCTTCCCTCCATCCATCCATCAATCCCTTTTTCCATCTATCCCTCCCTCTTTCCTTCCCTCCAACCTTTAATCCCTCTCTCCCTCCCTCCAACTATCCATCCAGCCCTCCCTCCACCTATCCCTCCTTCTTTCCTTCCCTCCATCCATCCAATCCTCTTTCCTTCCCTCCAACCTTTCATCCCTCTCTCCCTCCCTCCCTCCATCCATCCATCCAGCACTCTCTCCACATATCCTCCTTCTTTCCTTCCTTCCCTCCAACCATCCACCCATCCCAAATCCCTCCCTCCCTCTTTCCTTCCCTCAAACCATCCATCAATACCTCTCTCCATCTATCAATCCCTCCCTCCTTCTTTCTTTCCCTCCAACCTTTAATCCCTCTCTCCCTCCCTCCAACCATCCATCCAGCCCTCTCTCCACCTATCCCTCCTTCTTTCCTTCCCTCCAACCATCCACCCATCCCTCCTTCCCTCTTTCTTTCCTTCCTTCCCCCCAACCATCCCTCCCTCTCTCCCTCCGTCCTTCCCTCCCTCCCTCCGTCCCTCTCTCTCTCTCCCTCCCTCCGTCCCTCTCTCTCTCTCCCTCCCTCCTTCCCTCCCTCCCTCCCTCCGTCCCTCTCTCTCTCCCTCCCTCCTTCCCTCCGTCCCTCCATCCCTCTCTTCCTCCATCCTTCCCTCCCTCCCTCCGTCCCTCTCTCCCTTCCTCCAACATCCATCCATCAATCCCTCTCTCCATCTATCCCTCCCTCTTTCATTCCCTCCCTCCATCCATCCAATCTTCTTTCATTCCCTCCAACCTTTCATCCCTCTCTCCTTCCCTCCAACCAACCATCCATCCTTCCATCATTCTTTCCCTCCAACCATCCATCCCTCTCTCCCTCCCTCCATCATCCCTCTCTCCCTCATCCATCAATCCCTCTATCCCTCTCCATCTATCCCTCCATCCATCCATCCCTCCCTCTTTCCTTCCCTCCATCCATCCAATCCTCTTTCCTTCCCTCCAACCTTTCATCCCTCTTTCCCTCCCTTCCTCCCTCCCTCCATCCATCCATCCCTCTTTCCACCTATTCCTCCTTCTTTCCTTCCCTCCAACTATCCACCCATCCCTCTCTCCATCTATCAATCCCTCCCTCCTTCTTTCTTTCCCTCGAACCTTTAATCCCTCTCTCCCTCCCTCCAACCATCCATCCAGCCCTCTCTCCTCCTATCCCTCCTTCTTTCCTTCCCTCCAACCATCCACCCATCCCTCCTTCCCTCTTTCTCTCTTTCTTTCCTTACCTCCAACCATCCATCCCTCCCTCCCTATGTCCCTCCCTCTCTCCTTCCCTCGGTCCCTCTCTCCCTCCCTCTCTCCATCCCTCCTTCCCTCTTTCTCTCTTTCTTTCCTTACCTCCAACCATCCATCCCTCCCTCCCTATCTCCCTCCCGCTCTCCTTCCCTCCGTCCCTCCCTCCCTCCCTCCCTCCCTCCCTCCATCCATCCAGCCCTCTTTACTTCCCTCCATCCATCCAATCCTCTTTCCTTCCCTCCAACCTTTCATCCCTATCTCCCTCCCTCCCTCTATCCCTCCAGCCCTCTCTCCACCTATCCCTCCTTCTTTCCTTCCCCCCAACCATCCACCCATCCCTCCTTCCCTCTTTCCTTCCCTCTAACCATCCATCCCTCTCTCCCTCCCTCCCTCATCCATCCATCAATCCCTCTCTCCCTCTCCATCTATCCCTCCATCCATCAATCCCTCTCTCCCTCTCCATCTATCCCTCCATCCATCCCTCTCTCCCTTCATCATCCATTTATCCCTCTCTCCCTTTCCCTCCCTCTCTCCATCCCTCCCTCCCTCCCTCTGATGGTCAACACATTCTTACTGAGCATACAGTATGATACCGAGAAGTATTTATTCAAGTAGTAGGTCATGCATAATTTGTATCTGACATTCAGACACATTCAAGTCCAATTAACCTTTTGAATAGACAAATATAACCTAATAATTGTTCTTTATACATGTCAGTTGTTTGTATTGGAGGACTCTTCCTGATCAGTGTATTATGTTCTTTACTCAACAGAGGGCAGCGTTGCTTCATTTTGGTCCATCTCA
Source organism: Romanogobio albipinnatus (assembly GCA_023566225.1). NCBI lineage: Eukaryota > Metazoa > Chordata > Actinopteri > Cypriniformes > Gobionidae > Romanogobio > Romanogobio albipinnatus. The sequence goes on from CM042249.1 coordinate 49,959,686, forward strand.
GCAGCAGCTTCTCTTCATTAACCTCCCTGTACGGTAGCACTGGATGTGCAGAATATTTAAACATATTATTATTCTTTAAATAGAGTTATTTTCATTTTTAATGCAGAATATACACTGCTGGAGATTTGTAGGTTCCAGCAAGCATCACAATATCAGAATCAAATATATATCAAGTTTATATGGTGGTAGTAAACACAACTAACCATAATTATCCAACATACTTTTTTTGTTGTTTTAAAATGACTAAATTTTAGGTTTTACAATAAAACAATACTGTAAAATGAAATAAAACTGTAGTAACTATTATGTTTTGGCGGTAGATATGGTTACCATGGTCTTTTTTTGTAAAGCTCACTCATTGGACATGCTTAATCATGACCACATCCACAAACATCTACATGCCCACTCACACGCTCCCAACACACGTTCACCTCATGACCTGAGCCTGAGTTCACAATGAACCACCCTCAACCTCAACTACAATGATGCTCTTTCATATTATTCAGCTATTTAGTGCTTTTTGTCTAGGTTAGTTACTGATGTCACATCTGATGAGTCTTCTCATGCCATGTTTGAATGTGAATGAGATTTTTAAACTACAGGGGAAAGCATTTCAGCAAATAGTGACTTAAATTTGGGTCTTTTTCTCACATAAAGCTATCATACGAATTCATATGAACTGCTTTCATGCTGCTTCTTTGTCATTTTAGGAGCTCAGCAACATCTGTTCCTGTTCATTTTTGTTGTGTGGAGAAGAAAAGTGTGAATGGTCTTGAAAATGATCCACAGAAGAAAAGAAAATCAGAGATTTGGAACGACGTGATGGTGAGTAAATGAGTACAAATCGCTTTATTTATTTTTGATTTCTTTAATGAATCCTACAAAATATATACATTACTGTTCAAAAGTTTGGGGTCAGTGAGATGTTTTACAATTTTACATGGGTTTCACATGAAATTACAGGTTTACATGGGGTGCATATGGGCTTAACATAGCTTTGTTGATGGGTTTCACATGGGATTATACATGTTTCACATGTGATGATCTCATAGGTTTCACATGGGAATTTACATGTGTTTCTCATGTGATCTCATGTGTTTTACATGGGAATGTACCTGTTTCACATGGGAATTTACATATTTTTCACATGTGATCACATGGCTTTTACTTGGGAATTTACGTTTTACCTGTGATCTCATGTTTTACATGGAAATTTACCTGTTTCACATGTGATCTCTTATGTTTCACATGGGAATTTACAAGTGTTTCTCATGTGATCTCATGTTTCACATGGGAATTTACATGTGTTTCTCATATGATCTTGTGTTTCACATGTGATCACATGGCTTTTACTTGGGAATTTACATGTTTCACATGTGATCTCATAAGTTTCACATGGGAATTTATGTTTCACATGTGATCTCATGGGTTTTACTTGGGAATTTACGTGTTTCACATGTGATCTCTTGTTTCACATGGAAATGTACATGTGTTTCTCATGTGATCTCTTGTTTCACATGGAAATGTACATGTGTTTCTCATGTGATCTCATATGTTTCGCATGGGAATTTACATGTGTTTCTCATGTGATCTCATAAGTTTCACATGGGAATTTATGTTTCACATGTGATCTCATGGGTTTTACTTGGGAATTTACGTGTTTCACATGTGATCTCTTGTTTCACATGGAAATGTACATGTGTTTCTCATGTGATCTCTTGTTTCACATGGAAATGTACATGTGTTTCTCATGTGATCTCATATGTTTCGCATGGGAATTTACATGTGTTTCACATGTGATCTCATATGTTTCGCATGGGAATTTACATGTGTTTCACATGTGATCTCATGTTTCACATGGGAATTTATGTTTCACATGTAATCTCATGTTTCACATGGGAATTTATGTTTCACATGTGATCTCATGGGTTTTACTTGGGAATTTACATGTTTCACATGTGATCTCATGTTTCACATAGGAATTTACATGTGTTTCTCATATGATCTCATATGTTTCGCATGGGAATTTACATGTGTTTCACATGTGATCTCATGTTTCACATGGGAATTTACATGTGTTTCACATGTGATCTCATGTTTCACATGGGAATTTACATGTGTTTCACATGTGATCTCATGTTTCACATGGGAATTTACATGTGTTTCTCATGTGATCTCATATGTTTCGCATGGGAATTTACATGTGTTTCACATGTGATCTCATGTTTCACATGGGAATTTACATGTGTTTCACATGTGATCTCATGTTTCACATGGGAATTTACATGTGTTTCTCATGTGATCTCATGTTTCGCATGGGAATTTACATGTGTTTCACATGTGATCTCGTGTCTCACATGGGAATTACATGTGTTTCTCATATGATCTTGTGTTTCACATGTGATCACATGGCTTTTACTTGGGAATTTATGTGTTTCACATGTGATCTCATGGATTTCATATGGGAATTTACATGTTCCTCATGTGATCTCATGTTTCACATGGGAATTTATGTTTCACATGTGATCTCATGGGTTTTACTTTGGAATTTACGTGTTTCTCATGTGATCTCATATGTTTTGCATGGGAATTTACATGTGTTTCACATGTGATCTTATATGTTTCGCATGGGAATTTACATGTGTTTCACATGTGATCTCATGTTTCACATAGGAATTTACATGTGTTTCACATGTGATCTTATATGTTTCGCATGGGAATTTACATGTGTTTCACATGTGATCTCATGTTTCACATGGGAATTTGTTTCACATGTGATCTCATGGGTTTTACTTGGGAATTTACGTGTTTCACATGTGATCTCTTGTTTCACATGGAAATTGACATGTGTTTCTCATGTGATCTCATATGTTTTGCATGGGAATTTACATGTGTTTCTCATGTGATCTCATATGTTTCGCATGGGAATTTACATGTGTTTCTCATGTGATCTCATGTTTCACATAGGAATTTACATGTGTTTCACATGTGATCTCATGTTTCACATGGGAATTTACATGTGTTTCTCATGTGATCTCATGTTTCACATGGGAATTTACATGTGTTTCACATGTGATCTCGTGTCTCACATGGGAATTACATGTGTTTCTCATATGATCTTGTGTTTCACATGTGATCACATGGCTTTTACTTGGGAATTTATGTTTCACATGTGATCTCATGGGTTTTACTTTGGAATTTACGTGTTTCTCATGTGATCTCATATGTTTTGCATGGGAATTTACATGTGTTTCACATGTGATCTTATATGTTTCGCATGGGAATTTACATGTGTTTCACATGTGATCTCATGTTTCACATAGGAATTTACATGTGTTTCACATGTGATCTTATATGTTTTTCATGGGAATTTACATGTGTTTCACATGTGATCTCATGTTTCACATGGGAATTTGTTTCACATGTGATCTCATGGGTTTTACTTGGGAATTTACGTGTTTCACATGTGATCTCTTGTTTCACATGGAAATTTACATGTGTTTCTCATGTGATCTCATATGTTTCGCATGGGAATTTATGTTTCACATGTGATCTCATGGGTTTTACTTGGGAATTTATGTGTTTCACATGTGATCTCATATGTTTCACATGGGAATTTATGTTTCACATGTGATCTCATGGGTTTTACTTGGGAATTTATGTGTTTCACATGTGATCTCATGGATTTCATATGGGAATTTACATGTTCCTCATGTGATCTCATGTTTCACATGGGAATTTATGTTTCACATGTGATCTCATGGGTTTTACTTTGGAATTTACGTGTTTCTCATGTGATCTCATATGTTTTGCATGGGAATTTACATGTGTTTCACATGTGATCTTATATGTTTCGCATGGGAATTTACATGTGTTTCACATGTGATCTCATGTTTCACATAGGAATTTACATGTGTTTCACATGTGATCTTATATGTTTCGCATGGGAATTTACATGTGTTTCACATGTGATCTCATGTTTCACATGGGAATTTGTTTCACATGTGATCTCATGGGTTTTACTTGGGAATTTACGTGTTTCACATGTGATCTCTTGTTTCACATGGAAATTTACATGTGTTTCTCATGTGATCTCATATGTTTCGCATGGGAATTTACATGTGTTTCTCATGTGATCTCATGTTTCACATAGGAATTTACATGTGTTTCACATGTGATCTCATGTTTCACATAGGAATTTACATGCGTTTTTCATGTGATCTCATGTTTCACATGGGAATTTGTTTCACATGTGATCTCATGGGTTTTACTTGGGAATTTACGTGTTTCACATGTGATCTCATATGTTTCACATGGGAATTTATGTTTCACATGTGATCTCATGGGTTTTACTTGGGAATTTACGTGTTTCACATGTGATCTCTTGTTTCACATGGCAATTTACATGTGTTTCTCATGTGGTCTCATGTTTCACATAGGAATTTACATGTGTTTCTCATATGATCTCATATGTTTCACATGGGAATTTACATGTGTTTCACATGTGATCTCATGTTTCACATGGGAATTTACATGTGTTTCACATGTGATCTCATGTTTCACATGGGAATTTACATGTGTTTCTCATGTGATCTCATATGTTTCGCATGGGAATTTACATGTGTTTCACATGTGATCTCATGTTTCACATGGGAATTTACATGTGTTTCTCATGTGATCTCATGTTTCACATGGGAATTTACATGTGTTTCACATGTGATCTCATGTTTCACATGGGAATTTACATGTGTTTCACATGTGATCTCATGTTTCACATGGGAATTTACATGTGTTTCACATGTGATCTCATGTTTCACATGGGAATTTACATGTGTTTCTCATGTGATCTCATGTTTCGCATGGGAATTTACATGTTTCTATTGTGATCTCGTGTCTCACATGGGAATTACATGTGTTTCTCATATGATCTTGTGTTTCACATGTGATCACATGGCTTTTACTTGGGAATTTATGTGTTTCACATGTGATCTCATGGATTTCATATGGGAATTTACATGTTCCTCATGTGATCTCATGTTTCACATGGGAATTTATGTTTCACATGTGATCTCATGGGTTTTACTTTGGAATTTACGTGTTTCACATGTGATCTCTTGTTTCACATGGGAATTTACATGTGTTTCTCATGTGATCTCATATGTTTTGCATGGGAATTTACATGTGTTTCACATGTGATCTTATATGTTTCGCATGGGAATTTACATGTGTTTCACATGTGATCTCATGTTTCACATAGGAATTTACATGTGTTTCACATGTGATCTTATATGTTTCGCATGGGAATTTACATGTGTTTCACATGTGATCTCATGTTTCACATGGGAATTTGTTTCACATGTGATCTCATGGGTTTTACTTGGGAATTTACGTGTTTCACATGTGATCTCTTGTTTCACATGGAAATTTACATGTGTTTCTCATGTGATCTCATATGTTTCGCATGGGAATTTACATGTGTTTCTCATGTGATCTCATGTTTCACATAGGAATTTACATGTGTTTCACATGTGATCTCATGTTTCACATAGGAATTTACATGCGTTTTTCATGTGATCTCATGTTTCACATGGGAATTTGTTTCACATGTGATCTCATGGGTTTTACTTGGGAATTTACGTGTTTCACATGTGATCTCTTGTTTCACATAGGAATTTACATGTGTTTCTCATGTGATCTCATATGTTTCGCATGGGAATTTACATGTTTCTCTTGTGATCTCATGTTTCACATAGGAATTTACATGTGTTTCACATGTGATCTCATGTTTCACATGGGAATTTACATGTTTCTCTTGTGATCTCATGTCTCACATGGGAATTACATGTTTCACATGGGAATTTACATGTTTCTCTTGTGATCTCATGTCTCACATGGGAATTACATGTTTCACATGGGAATTTACATGTTTCTCTTGTGATCTCATGTCTCACATGGGAATTACATGTTTCACATGTGATCTCATGTTTCACATAGGAATTTACATGTGTTTCTCATGTGATCTCATATGTTTCGCATGGGAATTTACATGTGTTTCACATGTAATCTCATGTTTCACATGGGAATTTACATGTTTCTCTTGTGATCTCATGTCTCACATGGGAATTACATGTTTCACATGGGAATTTACATGTTTCTCTTGTGATCTCATGTCTCACATGGGAATTACATGTTTCACATGTGATCTCATGTTTCACATATAATCTTGTGTTTCACATGTGATCACATGGCTTTTACTTGGGAATTTACATGTTTCTCATGTGATCTCATGGGTTTTACTTGGGAATTTACGTGTTTCAAATGTGATCTCTTGTTTCACATGGAAATTTAAATGTTTTTCATGTGATCACATGGCTTTTACTTGGGAATTTACGTGTTTCTCATGTTATCTAATGTGTTGTACATGTGATCTTGTATTTTAAAGGGAATTTTACATGTGTTTCAGGTGGGAATTTACATGGGATTCACACAAAAATGTTCCAAAAGCACACATTTCCCATGTGCAAAACACGTTTCGCATGCGATCAACATATTTCACATGTGCTTTTAACACGTCTTGACGTTACATTTCACATGTGCAAAATCACAGGTACACGTGGTTACATGTGACCACATGTGTTTTTGCTCATGTGAAATTCATGTGGTTTTTCTGTAAGGGAAATTAATACTTTTATTCAGCAAGGATGCATTCAATTGATCAAAAGTGACATTTACTGTTTAATGTTACAAAAGGTTTCTATTTTAAATAAATGCTGTTCTTTTGAACTTTGTTCATCAAAGAATCCTGAAAAACTATTTCTCACAGTTTCCATAAAAATATGTTTCCGTTTTCAACATCGTTAATAATCATAAATGTTTCTTGAGCAGCAAATCATCATATTAGAATGATTTCTGAAGGATCATGTGGCACTGAAGACTGGAGTAATGATGCTGGAAAACCAGCTTTGATCACAGGAATAAATTACATTTGAAAATATATTAAAATAGAAAACAGTGATTTTAAATTGTAATATTTCACAGTTTTACTGTATTTTTGATCAAATAAATGCAGCCTTGGTGAGCAGAAGAAACAAAAACATTAAAAAAACTTACTGTACTGTATTTTGTAAAAGCTGTCTTCATTTCTCATAATCAGCAAGAGAAGAAAAGCGCCATCAAATATGACTGTTCAGAAAAACCACCTGTGACCAAACGCGGCAGGAAACACACACATTCTTCATAATAACTGTATTGTTTGGCTAACAGTTATTCTTCATGGACACAATGGGCAAAACTCCCAGCTTCTGCTGCACAGACGTGGTGGTGTCTTAGTTTGCATCCTCAGAAACCCGAAACCTCACCGGTCTTATTGTCTTTCTAAACAAAATCATCTGGCAGCTCTCCCAAAGCCCTCCGGCCACAGACACCTGCCTGTCGTGCTGAACGCGCGGGAGAGAGACGGGACGTGTGTGTACAGTGGCACTGCGTGATTCAAGCTTCTGCATGTTAGCGGGCCATTCAGGAGATGTACTTTCCCTCCACTGCTTTAATAATGTATTCATCAGCAACACTTGAAAGCGTTGACAGCGCGCCGTGATGTGTTTACACACCTTTCCTGCATTACCTGTTCCAGGATGCGTTTGGACACAATGGACGCTTGTCTTTTTGTTTTAGAGTCGGGTTGTCCGGCACATCTTCGCTTCGTTTTTCTTTTATACTCTTCTAGAGAACTGGGTTTAAAAAAACACTTGCCCTCACATGTCGGCCTGTAAATCCTCAGTTGGGTTGCATCACATGTGGCAGAGCCAGCGATGATTATATCCTTTCCTTTCATTCAGATCTTCCCTTTCAACCTTTTGCTACAACAAGATAATTCTGTACTGAGTGTAGAAACATTGTGTGATGGAATGCAGCGATTCTGATCGGCGTGGGAAAAAATTATATATGCGTTCACTTACACTTAAAAACATATTAAAGATGCTCTTCATATTGTCTAGTCATATGGTCTCTTTATATTGTCAAGTTGACCAATGACATTCCCATCATATACATTGAGGTTCGAAAGTCCCTCAAAATTGAATACGGCTTATATTACTAGGGATGCACGATATATATCACCATGGGCGTCGGAACCATTGTGTGCGGGTGGGACAAGACCCACCCACTTTTTACGATAAATGATATTGGACCCACTCACTTTTATCGTCTCTAACATTCAGCACGTCTGCTTACCTACCCCTAATCGATAAACACTTATTATTAAACACATGTTAGACGCTTTATTTCCACTTTTCTAATATTTTCTTAATTTTTATTGAAAATAAATGCCTTTCCGATCTGATATGTGATGGGAAAACGGAGAGGATTGATTTCGGCGAAAGGCGGACTCGAACCGCGGGTCGATTTGTGTCAAAACTAGATGCCGTGCGTCTTACCCCTACACTACTGACACTCTCAATGATATGGCGATTTCCGTAACTTTGTCTTTCCGAACTATATGTTTAGCAAGCAAAGCGGTATATTTGTACTTAATGTAATTCTGAGGACACACCCACATTTTTTTTGCTTCCGACGCCCATGTATATCACCCACAATGTCGGTATCGGCCGATAAATGTTAATGTTTAATGTTATGGTTATCGGGCCGATAATAAAATATGTCTGCAACTGTTGTATGGGCTGCATAATATTATAATGAGAACATGGCTTTCAATGGTGATACTTTCGTTTTTGTAATCAAAAATTATATAGTATTTAGATTTATCGGCCGATATATCGGTTATCTAGCCTGGTCCTACCTGACTCTCGTACATTTCATTTGTACAGAGAGTCTGGCCGCTCTCCATTGACAAGCGTTTACTTCCTTGTAGGCGGGAACTCTGTTGAAGTTTAAAACTATTGGCCACTCTGGATCTGCAATAACCAATCGCTAACGTTCGGTGGTGACGTATGTCATGCGTTCGCCTTAGCCAACTCCTTCACCACTAAAGGAGCGAGCTGGAAAATCAAACTTTTCCCGAACCCCGTGGGGAGGAGGGCCATTTCCCCCTGTGAAATAGTATCCGCTCAGGACCCCAGAGCGATTCTATTGGCTGAAAGAACTTTTAATGTGTAATCTGTTCAAAGCCTTATTACAATTCTTACAAAATCACGTTTTGATTTTTGTTGTTTAAATTGTGTTAAAATAGTCTTTAACATCTTTCAAGTCATATGTTTCATATGCTACACTCTAAAAAATGCTATGCTAGAACGTACGCTAACTAAAAAAACATTAAGAACGAGATATGCTTGATTTCACAACGTATAGCTTCTGTTAAATACTACACTCTAAAAAATGCTGGGTTAAAAACAACCCAAGTTGGGTTTAAAAATTGACTTACCCAGCAATTGGGTTGTTTTAACCCAGTGTGATGGCTCGTTTTAACCCAGCAGTTGGGTTAAATTTTTGCTTAAAACAACCCAATCGCTGGGTTAAAACAACCCAATTGCTGGGTTAGTCCATTTTCAACCCAACTTGAAAATGGACTAACATATGAAAATGGACTAGCTATACGTTTCACAACGTATAGCTTCGGTTATATACTACACTCTAAAAAATGCTGGGTTAAAAACAACCCAAGTTGGGTTGAAAATGGACTAACCCAGCAATTGGGTTGTTTTAATCCAGCAATTGGGTTGTTTTAAGCAAACATTTAACCCAACCGCTGGCTTAAAAACAACCCAATTGCTGGGTTAGTCCATTTTCAACCCAACTTGGGTTGTTTTTAACCCAGCATTTTTTAGAGTGTAGTATATAACCGAAGCTATACGTTGTCAAATCAAGCATATTTCGTTCTTAATGTTTTTTTAGTTAGCGTACATTCTAGCATAGCATACAGCTACCCGATTAGCTTAGTTTATACACCACGGTTGCACTTACCCTACATCTTAAAATGCCAGCTTTAATCTTTATACAATTTTAAAAGAAAATCCTGTTGTATTTATTTTGTGCACTTGTTTTTTTATTCTTTATTATTTACATTATATGCACATTACTATGTTATGATTTTGTATCGGTATTATTACTTAGTTTATCAAGTGAAATTATTTACAATATGTTAGGCATGTTATTGCTCCCATTATAGCAATCAATTACATATTTCAAATAAATGTTGTTTGTTTGTATTTAGTATGACAATGAATTTATAGTTTATTTTTAAACAATTGCTTGTCCAGAGCCATGTATTATGAATTACTGTATTATATCCTGAATAGATTTCTGTTAAGTTTATCTGTACTGTATATATTTCTCCAATAAAAGAATACTCATTTTTTTATTGTATTGTATGTTAAATACTGTATCATAATTATAGAATATAGAAGCTAGAATAAGCTACAGCAGCTCGATTAGCCATTAAACAAAACATTGTGATAACAGCTTTTGATCAGGCATTTAAAACAGCTTCCATGTTGGGTCCTAAGCGGACACTATTTCACAGGGGGAAAGAATTTCGCATGACGCCGGCTTTAACTTCTGGATATTCGGCAGCAGTGCCACAACGGGCCGAATGGCTTCGCTGGCATCTTTTCCCACCGCCATTACTGAACTACAACTCAAACTAGCGCACGACATCAACGTCATCGTTCTCAGCCACTCCCTCTGTTCGCTGATTGGACCGGTTAAAATTTGGCCGGAGAAAACCTAAGAATATACTGCAGTCCCAGACGGAGTACTGAAGGAAAATGAAAATTGAGCGGAAGTACGTAGGAGGGCGGAGCCAGGCTATCGGTTATTGGCTTTCAAATGTAAGTAATTATCGGTATCGGCCAGTTTTCATAACGGTGCATCCCTATTTATTTCAAATTATATTATCAGGATAACAATTCTATCACATTTATCTCATTTAAAGCTGCTATCCGTAACTTTTTTTGTGTTCAAGATTTACAAAAATTAAATAATGAGAATGTACAGCATAAATCCATTTTCCAAACTGTGTTTTTGTCTTTCCCTAAATTATTATGGTACACTTATAATAAGGGATTAAATTGGGACTATTTCAGACCGGTCTGGTAGGAACCGTTGTGGAGGAGCACAGTCCCTGCGTGACTCGTCGTAGACATAAACAGAGAGAAGTAGCTCCGGCTGCAATGTTCTTCCGCAAGACGCATACAGTTCTGTTTATTAAAGGAACACGCTGACTTTTTGGGACTTTAGCTTATTCACCATATCCCCCAGAGTTAGATAAGTCCATACATACCATTCTCATCTCCGTGCCATAACTCTGTCTGACGCACCACCGCTAGCCTAGCTTAGCACAAAGACTGAAGGTAAACGGCTACAGCTAGCCGACTGCTCAATAAGTGACAAAATAACGCCAACATTTTCCTATTTACATGTTGTGATGTGTGTAGTTACATCGTGTACCAAGACCGACGGAAAATGAAAAGTTGATTTTCTAGACCGATATGGCTAGGAACTATACTCTCATTCCTGTGTAATAATCAAGGGTTGGATATTACACAGCCCCTGAAAATAGGCTTCTTTCAACATAACTAACATGACAACCTGCTTACACAGAGAGCGCTGGGGACTATTTTCAGGCGCTGTGTAATATCATTGCGCCGCTGCACTCATGGGACGGCACAAAGTTTCTTGATTATTATGCAGAAATGAGAGAATAGTTCCTAGCCATATCGGCCTAGAAAATCACAACTTTTCCTTTTCTGTAGTACACGATGTAACTACACACACATCACAACAGGGCCTGTCACGATAACTATTTTTTGTTTCACGATATATCGTCAAGTCAACTTTATTTATATAGCGCTTTTAACAATGCAGATTGTTTCAAAGCAGCTTTACAGTGTTAAACAGGAAAATAATGCAGCATAATTTTATTCAGCCGTATGGCCATTCTGGAGAAAATGGTGATGTCATCAGTTCATTTTAATTATCATACAGTGGCAGTGTGGGCTTTAGATCAGTAATTAGATCAGTAATTTAGTTTATATGTTTAATTTAGTTTAATAATTAGATTTATTTGTATATTTAGTTGAAAAATTTAATGTCCCCAACTGAGCACGCCAAGCCAGAGGCAACAGTGGCAAGGAACCAAAACCCCATCAGGTGACCTAATGGAGAAAAATAAACCTTGGGAGAAGCCAGGCTCAGTCGGGGTGCCAGTTCTCCTCTGGCCAATTAACAAACAGCGTATTATTATTATTATTATTATTATTATTCTGGCAACTTTACAGGTCAGAGGTCATAATAGATCGGAATATTCGAAGGACCGGAGGCAACATCCTAGAGACGGGTTTATTGAGGATGATGTTGATTAAATAATTATTAAAGTGCAATATTCGAATGATCGGAGGCAACACGCTGGAGACGGGTTTATTGAGATGCCGTGTCGATGAGGCAGTTTTAGGGGGAGTCTAATCACGGTCTCTGCAGACACTTCGGGGTCCTGTGTTGGTCTTCTCTGGTCCACCATCTGATCTGGATACGGCCTGGATCTGGCTGACTGCAGTAAACCTCGGGATAAAACAGAGAGACTATCATTAGCGTAGATGCCATTCTTCTGATGATGTAACGAGTACATCAGGTGTTATAGGAAGTGTTCCCGGTTCCGGCTGACCTAGTTAATGCAGCCTAACAATCATTTCATTGAAAAAGTGTTTTATGTGTATGCCACAGTAAAGAGATGTGTTTTTAGTCTAGATTTAAACTGACAGAGTGTGTCTGCTTCCCGAACAATGCTAGGAAGACTGTTCCAGAGTTTAGGAGCTAAATAGGAAAATGATCGACCACCTGCAGTTGATTTGGATATTCTCGGTATTATCAACTGGCCAGAGTTTAGAGAGCGCAGTAGACGTGATGGAGTATAATGTGTTAAGAGCTCGCTCAAGTATTGGGGAGCTAAACCATTTAGTGCTTTGTAAGTAATAAGCAAGATTTTAAAATGTATGTGATGTTTAATAGGCAGCCAGTGCAATGTTGACAGAACTGGGCTAATATGGTCATACTTCCTGGTTCTAGTAAGAACTCGAGCTGCTGCGTTTTGGACCAGCTGGAGTTTATTTATTAAGCGAGCAGGGCAACCACCCAGTAGAGCATTACAATAATCTAACCTTGAGGTCATGAACGCATGAACTAACTGTTCAGCATTTTGCATTGAGAGCATGTGCCGTAATTTAGATATATTTTTAAGATGGTAGGATGCAGTTTTACAGATGCTAGAAACGTGGCTTTCAAACGAAAGATTGGTATCAAAGAGCACACCCAGGTTCCTCACTGACGACGAAGACTTGACAGAGCAGCCATCAAGTGTTAGACAGTATTCTAGGTTACTACTTGTGGAGCTTTTTTGTCCAATAATACCGGAGCAGCGGTCCTAGCACTGAGCCTTGCGGTACGCCATACTGAACATGTGATCCGTGTGACATCTCTTCATTTACTGCTACAAACTGATAACGGTCGCATAGGTATGATTTAAACCATGACAAAGCAATTCCACTAATACCTACATCATTTTCGAGTCTATTCAAAAGAATGTTGTGGTCGATAGTATCAAATGCAGCGCTAAGATCGAGTAACACTAATAGAGAGATACAGCCACGATCGGATGATAAGAGTAAATAATTTGTAACTTTGATGAGAGCAGTCTCAGTGCTATGATACGGTCTAAATCCTGACTGGAAATCCTCACAGATACCATTTCTTTCTAAAAAGGAACATAATTGTGAAGACACTGCTTTTTCAAGTATTTTTGACAGAAAGGGTAGATTTGAGATTGGTCTATAATTGACTAATTCTGTAGGATCAAGTTGCGTTTTTGTGGTTTAATAATAGCCAACTTAAAAGTTTTCAGTACATATCCTAATGACAAAGATGAATTAATGATATTAAGAAGAGGATCTATGACCTCTGGTAGCATCTCTTTTAATAGCCTAGTCGGTACAGGGTCAAGCATACATGTTGCTGATTTTGATGATTTAACGAGTTTAGTCAATTCTTCTTCTCCTATAGCAGTGAATGATTGTAATTTTTCCTCAGTGACACTACAATGCTCTGTCTGATGTGATACTGTAGACGGCTGCATGGTTATCCTTTTTTCATCCTAATATTATCAATCTTACATTTGAAGATTGGCGAAGTCGAACATCATTAGTGCCGACGTGAATAATAATCTTAGAGAATTTACGATTAGCTTTAGCCAGCACTTTTAAATTTGCTTTGATGTCAGGCACTCTGGCTCCCGGTAAACAAGTGACTATGGTGGCTGGTGTCTGTATTTTCACGTTCCGTGTAATAGAATCACCAATGACTAGGGCACTTTCAACAGGATACTCAGTGGGTGCTTCACTGAGAAGGAAGAACCTGTTTAATGTTCTAACTGGAACGGAAGAGCGGTTCTTTGACCCGCGACTATGCCGTCTGATTGTCACCCAGTTTCCCTGCTGCGCGGGCCCTGCAGCCGGAACCGAAGAATGTACAGAGTTCACTAAGCTATTCGCATCCAAATCAGTGTCTAAAGCTGTTACATCCTCACTACTCTCAGATAAAGTATGGATGCGTGTTTCTAATTCTGAAATCTTCTCCGTCAGCCTAACTATCTCCTTACATTTATCACATGTGAAGCCCTGTTCTCCAGCGGAGAAGCCTATACTCAACATGCAGCAAGCGGTGCAAGTGACAATGACAGGAGAAGACATGACTTACCGTGTTTGTTGATTAATCCAACTTACCACAATCGTTTGCTGGACACCATTTACTAATCCAACTAATGAACTCAGAAAAAGGGAGACCCGGGTGCAGAGATGACAAGCTAACAGGCAAGCGAAATGCTAACGTGTGATGGTGATTTAGATTAAAAGCTAGCGATGTCAAATTTAACGTGATATTGAGGTCATGTACATATATTGTGTGATATATCGATATATTGATTATTGCGATAGGCCTAATCACAACATATAAATAGGAAAATGTTGGTGTTATTTTGTCACTTATTGAGCAGTCGGCTAGCTGGAGCCGTTTACCTCCAGTCTTTGTGCTAAGCTAGGCTAGCTGTGGGTGCGTCAGACAGAGTTATGAGATGTACAGAGATGAGAATGGGATGTATGGTCTTATCTAACTCTGGGAGATACGGTGATGAAGCCAAAGTCCCAAGAAGTCGTGTGTTCTTTTAACCACTAGAGCGCAAAAAAGTTATGGACTGCAGCTTTAAGTAAACATAAAGACACAATTTAAAGCTGAAATGTATTAAGAAATATTTAATATAAGCAAGTTTATTTATACAGCACATTTAATACACAATGCAATGTTATTTTAGTATCACTGAGATGCTATTATAGTTTTTATTAATATTTTGAATCAGTTTTTATTTTTGAATTTCATTTTTGTTCAGTTTTAATAATTTTGTTGTGTGTTTTGGTCATAGATTTACTTTTTTAAAAATGTCTATAGTTACTTTATTTAAGTTCATCAAGTTAAACTAAATGAAAATAAGAAATATTGCCATGGCAACTAGCTGATATAAAATATGTTTATTTTATTTTTAGTTGATGTTTATTTTATTTCAAGTAACACATTTTTTTTTATGGTTTTAGTTTTAGTTAACTATTATAACCGTGACACAATTTTAACTTTACAATAAGGTCCTATTAGTTAATGCATCAACTAACAATGAGCAAGACATTTGCTACAGTATTTATTAATATTTGTTAATATTAGTATAAAAATACAGCTGTTTATTGTTAGTTCAAGTCAGCCCAGGTGGAGTAAATAATATTAACTGATGCAACATTTGCCTATAATAATGTATTATTAAATGTTGAAATTAACATTAATTTAGATTAATAAATGCTTTAATGAAATAAAAACAAACATTTGATTTATTATAAAAGAGGATATTAATAAGTTTTCTTGGATGAAATGTTTTAAACCCTAATCAGTTTATATGTGTTTCCTGTTTCCACAGTATTTGCCTCAGTGACATCATCCCCTAGGAAGTGACATCATTTTGGTGGGAAAACCACGGCACGAACATCAGTAAGTATTAGCAATGGTTCTGTAGATCAGGAATAACACTCATGCAAAGTCTAAGGCTTCTTAATTCGATAAGAGGTCTACCACAATCTTGAACTATTTCTCATCTCAAAGTTTACATTAATCGCTGCGCAACCAAATTATGCGTTTGCCGTCTTTAAATTTGCAGTCGTCGATTATTACTCCCCTAAAAAATCACTTTAGATCTCTCATTGACAGTTAAGTGTGGCCATAAAGTTGTCAAAACATTGAGTTGGAGGTCTTTAAATACAGAGCAGATGCAATAATTATGGTATAAGTAGGGAGCGTCTCACAGTAGCCAAGCCCACAACACAGCTGAGCACATCAAACGCACGCCGCAAAACGGGAAATAATTGATCTTAGACTGTCAGCTCAAATTAAAGAGAAATGCAAAGTAGGCAGCATAATGGACGTGCTGATAGACAGATCAGTCATGGGTTTCAGCCTGATGTTTTTAATGCATGTTAGCAGTTCGCTATTAAAGGGAGAGTTTGCTAGATCTTTCATTCTCATTGGACGAGCTGCTTTCAAAGCCCTTGTAAAATGTTAATAAACAGCCTACAATTAGGCTAATGATTATATTACTTGGAGGAAGCATGATTATTATTATTTGCCAAAAATATTTCTTATATTTTTTCTGGTCAAAGTTAATATATTTTAAACATATTGTGAATACACTCAAAAAAAAACTGGTGCTATGTGGCACTAAAAGTGGCTCTTGGCTCGTAATCATAGGGGAACCTCTTTAATACCCCTTTTCCACCAGAATGAACCGGGTGCTAGTTCAGAGCCAGTGCTAGTGCCAGTTCGGAGTTGGTTCGACTGACGAGCCTTCTAAGAACCGGTTTGCCTTTCCACAGGCTAGAGAGCCACAACAGAGCCAGTCTTACGTCACTGTATACGTCTCATCTTTCTCAGTGGGAAACACAAACACACCAGGCTTGTGCAGATGCGCAGACGATCAGCATATGGTATCAAAACACAGTGTGAGCGATTCAAAAGCATTAGGAGTCGTACTTTGATGTCATATGACGATCGGTCTGCACAGCACCTCTGCGAACAAGCCTTCCATCAACAATGGCGAATGTTGCGTTACTAATGATGCACATGGCTTTACGATCCTTCATCGTTATCAAAACACACTGAATCCAACGCATTCGTGCAGCTCGCGCAGAGATTACAATCGAGCCGCAATTAGCTCCATTAGCTGCTATTTCAAAAATGGCGGTCACAAGTTTGTGTTCATCTTGTTGGTCACGCCCCCAACCCCTGACGCAAGCGGTTCTTACTTCTAGACCAGCAATGTTTTGGTGCTACTTAAGAACCACTTTTCCTGGTTCGGAGCTGGTGCTTTGGGTGTGGAAAGCCGAAGAACCGATTTGAAACTAGGCTCTGGCTCCGCACCAGCACTGGTGTGTGTGTGTGTGTGTGTGTGTGTGTGTGTGTGTGTGTGTGTGTGTGTGTGTGTGTGTGTGTGTGTGTGTGTGTGTGTGTGTGTGTGTGTGTGTGTGTGTGTGTGTGTGTGTGTGTGTGTGTGTGTGTGTGTGTGTGTGTGTGTGTGTGTGTGTGTGTGTGTGTGTGTGTGTGTGTGTGTGTGTGTGTGTGTGTGTGTGTGTGTGTGTCATTCACTGAAACGTAAATTTAACTGTAGCTGCACAACTCACCTCTTCCCACTCTGCGACCCACAGTTTGAAAATATATATATATATATATATATATGAGTGATTCTATAATTGGAGATACATTTTTTGTAGCCTGGCTCCGCCCTCCTACGTACTTCCGCTCAATTTTCATTTTCCTTCAGTACTACGTCTGGTACTGCGGTATATTCTTAGGTTTTCTCCCAAACAATTTTTTACGGTCCAATCAGCGAACAGAGGGAGAGGCTGAGAGCGATGACGTTGATGTTGTGCGCTGGTTTGAGTTGTAGTTCAGTAATGGCGGCGGTGAAAGATGCGAGTGTGTGGCACCGCTGACGAATGTCCAGAAGTTAAAGCCGGAGTGTGTCGAGGTGGACGAGCGAGCGAGATCGGTGTGCGTGATTGAGAATGAGACACACCGGTCTCGAGTTCTCTCATGAGGGAGCACGGAGGCATATAAGGACGAGCGACACCGGTGAAGGACGAGAGAGGACCAGGCCTGGATTTTAAGTTGTGTTTTGTTTACGTTTTGTTATGTATGTGCGCGGCAGTCGTCCGTGAGGGGCTACCACTTTTACTTTCATTTTGTTTTTATTATTTGATTAAAAGTTGTAAACGTTCGCCGGTTCCCGCCTCCTTCTTCCCTGAACAAATGAACTCCCGTTACACAGAGCAAAAACAATCACTGCTGAGTTTTGTTGGTGGCCATGATGTTGTGGTCCGGGAAAAGTATTTTTCAGCTCGCTCCGTTAGTGGTGAAGGAGTTGCTAAAGCCGTCCGTCTCCCACCACCCACGAAAAAAACCCAGGCTGAATTATCGACTGCTTTTGACAAACACCAAGGTCGTGTGGTAATGTAATTGCTCTTCGAATCCACATCTCTGAGTTTTCAAGAATATATCACTTCAAAATTCACTGTTTATATCCTTTTTTGACCCCTGCAGAGCACCGTACGGCTGCGCTTCACTGTCATTTGGACGCATTTCTAGACTTGTATTTCTTTAAATGCTGACGAGTGTTTACAAGAGCAAAATATTTCATCACCGCTCAAAAAATAAAAGAAGAAAAGCACGTAAACATTTGAATTGGGCTGTTATTTATGGCAGCATTTATTCTTATCATACCAAGCATATGACATTTTATTTACAGCATATACAATCATGATATGATTGCACGAGATATGCACCACGAGAGCAGCGCGTTCCGATCACAAAACTCTCCTCTCCACCGTGAATAAATCACAATCCGAATGCACAAGGTTTTATCACTGAGGTGGTGTGCACAGTTAATGTGAGAATCAAAGGCGAACGCCGCATGACATACGTCACGACCAAACGTTAGCGATTGGTTATGGCAGATCCAGAGTGACTCTTGGCAGATCCAATAGTTTTAGACTTCAACAGAGTTCCCGCCTTCAAGGAAGTTAACGCTTGTCAATGGAGAGCGACCAGACTCTGTACAAATGAAATGTACGAGAGTCTGGTAAGACCAGGCTACATTTTTTGGGCATTTCAAAAAGTAAAGGAAAAAACTGTCCACTAACAAATTCTTTCCAGTATCTTATTGAAAACATATAAAATTGTAATTCAGTGCTTGCCAAACACAGATTACTTCCTTTTTTTTTACTTTTAACAAATAATTAATTTATTTATAGTATTGTTTGCCAACTCTGTTACAGACAAATTAGACAATGTGTAGAAATAACAGAATTGACCCATTTTTTTAGCCAAAAACTTGCTAGCATAAATGCTAAGAGCACGTGGCACTAGTGTTGTCAAAAGTACCGACCGCGATACCAAGTCGGTACTGAAATGTAAAAAATGTGACGCTTTGAGCGCTGTTGAGCGGAATCGTAATCCGCTCTTAGACCGTGTGTCCACCAGTGTTTTTAACCGGCTGAAAACTTTCGCTGTGTGCGCTTGAGAGCGTTTTTTTCATTGAGACTCTTTGCTTGTTATGATATGAAATATCCGCAGAAGTGTTACTAGTGTCTCATTTCACAGATAGTTTGTTTCTGTATTGGTTCTATATAAAAACGCTGATACAATGTAAAGTATTTGTTTTAAATTATTTTGTTCCGTTATTATGCTGCTCATTTCATCGTTTTCACAATCAGAATATGGCGGTTGGTCGGTGTTGTATTTGTCCCGCCCCTCCTCCACTGTGATTGGACGCTGCGTTTTACTCAAAGTTGGCCTTAGGCCGTGTGTCCACCGGAGCGTTTTTTCACGCATCTGGCTGGCGTATTCAATTGTTTTCAATGGGAGCGCCGCGTTTTTAGAACGCCATGAGCGTAACGAGGTGCTAAGCGAGTATTTCACGCTCAATCACTGAGCGTTCAGCGTTTTTTACTGGTCGCAGAGAGTAAAAAAAGCTAAAACGCTTTGGTGGACACGCAGCCTTATTGTCTATTGTGCTCACACGGTCATCAAATATGTCTGTGATTGGCTACAATGACCAGCGGTTTAAAAACATGTTGTAAATAGTAGGGATGCCACAATTCTCAATATAATACGTTCAATACGCGCTTGTGAATTGCGGTTGTGCATTTAATTAATTATTTTTCTACAAATTCTATCATTTGCCTCCATCCCAATATACTGAACAACGCGACATACATTCACATCACACGTTAGTGGTAGAGTTATACTCACGAAACATTATAGTTCGATCACGAAAGTTCATTATTTGCGTTTTAAAGCCTTGCTGGTTTCATTCGCGTGCGCGGTTTTAACATGCGCTTTTCCGAGCGCGCACTAAACGTCTGTCAAACACGTGATTACTGGACTAAATAGTCGTCTTACTGCGCTAATACTGTCAAATACACACAAGGTTAACATAAACACAGTCGGTTATGTCTAAAGTGAAAGTAAAATCGTGTGTGTCGCAGGTCTTTAATTGACAGCAGCGCAGCCTATAGTGAACACGCGGTCCTTAAAGGGACAGTTCACCTCTAAAATGATGTCATTATTTACTCACTCACTGTTTCAAACCTGTATTCATTTCTATATCTATGTATCTGAATTGTTAAAAGCGCTATATAAATAAGGTTGACTTGACTTTAATGTTAATACAACAACAAAAGACAAAGAAAATCCCTCACTGCTCTTGACTGAAAAACTAATACAGTAGCTTTAATAAGAATCAATGTATATTTTATAGTGAAGTCTATGTAGTGTTTTATTTTTACATTTATTCATTTAGTTTCATACGTAAATGCTGCTGTACTGCTCTGAGCTGCCAGTGTAAATCTTTATATATATTTATTTTTTATTATACAATACACTAGGAATACAAGGGTTTTTTTAAAGTAAAGTTTTAAGTTTAAGGAAGGTTTTTCAATTCTTTTAAGTAAAAAGAATAAAATAAACAAATAAAAAAAATAGTCTTTATTCTGCTTAACCTCTTGCTGTTCCTGTCGCCTAATTTTTGTGACAAGCCATCAGAACCGAACCGAAAACCGTGGTTAAAAACCGAGGTATGTATTGAACCGTGGACTAACTGTATTGTTGCATCCCTAATGAATATACATCAATGACGCTTACACAGATACACACAGGAGCGTTTGAATGCAGGCGCCTATCAGCCTACCGGTCCACTAGTCGACTGCTTGTGCTTTCAAAACACTTCCAAACGCTCCCGTGCGTTGATCATTGTAGCCAATCACAGACACATCCAATGTGTGTGTGAGCTCAATGGCCAATCAGAGGTGTTTACGATTCCAGCTCACAAGCGCTCAAAGCAACACATTTTTAAAATGTCAGTACCGACTTGGTATCACGGTCGGTACTTTTGACAACACTACGTGGCACTAATGAAATCATGATTAAAATACT
Source organism: Romanogobio albipinnatus (assembly GCA_023566225.1). Taxonomy (NCBI): domain Eukaryota; kingdom Metazoa; phylum Chordata; class Actinopteri; order Cypriniformes; family Gobionidae; genus Romanogobio; species Romanogobio albipinnatus. Next base: position 49,981,205 of record CM042249.1, read on the forward strand.
TTTAAACGTCCCACTGTGTGATCAGTGATGAACTCTGTTTCCTTTTGATAACAATTTTGACGTTTTAAGGCAAAGTATGATACGGTAACAGAGTTGACGCAAGATTTATGGACACATTTTTATAAGATAAAAGTTATTTTTAAACTATTTAATGTTGCAGAATTAGGAAAATTACTATTTATGGCTAAAAATAAATGAAATATTTCCAAAGGAAAAGTCAAATGAAATGATTACACCATGTACATGATGGAAAAAATACACTAATTCAGAAAACAAGAAATTATGATTTTCAGCTACAAGACACTTTTTACAGAAAATATTATATTGCTATGGCCTGTAACATCTTGTGATGTGTGACAATGAGTAACAAATAATTAAAAATATAACCATTTGATTAAAGCAGAAAAAATAATGACTTTGGACACCAAATGTACCTGCAATTATAGAATATTAGATTTTGTTTAAACTTTACAAATATATTAACTTTTAAAATATATATTGCAGATACTTCAGGAGCATGAAAATTATCAATTTATACAATTATCAATGTATATATATACAGCCATGTGAAAATGTTAGGACACCCTATTGAATTCCATGGCTTTCTGTATTAGGACATTGGTTCTGTATTGGTCCTTGGCAGGTCTTAATTTGGAAAATAAAACCTCAGATGAACAACAACACATGACATATCACGCCGTGTCATTATTTATTTAGCAAAAATCAAGTCAAGATGGAAAAACCATGGGTGGAAACGTTAGGACACCCTTACAGTTAACATAGGAATCAAGAGGGTAAGTAACGGCCAGGCACTGCTAATGAAGTGCCTTTGATGAAATGATCACCAGCAAGTGTGATCACCTCTATACACGGATTTCTCGGCGACGTCATCACTGCTTGCGCACGCAACCGAGAGGCAGAAAGAAGAGACCTCGCGTGTTGTAGGTTAGCAGCGGCGTGTCTGAAAGTCAAAATGCCAAGGAGTTGCTGCGTGGTTAATTGTACCAACAGAGCCAGTGCTTATTAATAACTGTATCTGTGATGTTTGATTAATTGATTACATTACTAGCCTGACATGATCATTCATACATGTATCACAGCAACACTGCAAAATTAAAGACAGACAAACAGATCCAACTAAAATCCCGTTTTATTGAGTCAGCAGTTATACAAACAATAAGGAAAGCTTCAATACTTAAGGTTGTTGCAGTAGCGGACCAGCTCAGCGATCTGTCTTTCTGCCTCCAGGATGCGCACGCACCCTGTAATGTTTGTAAACAGGAAACCCGTGTATAAGAGCTGAAGTTCTGGCAGTTTGCTGGCCTGGAGCATTCAGGTGTGTGTTAACACAATGCCAAGAAGGAAAGACATCAACAATGATCTTAGAGAAGCAGTTGTTACTGCCATCAATCTGCGAAGGGTTACAAGGCCATTTCCATACTATTTTACCCCTTTTCCACCAAAGCAGTGCTAGAGCTAGAACGGAGCCAGAGCCTAGTTTCAAATCGGTTCTTGTGTTTCCACACCCAAAGCCCCAGCTCCGAGCCAGGAAAAGTGGTTCTTTAGTAGCACCAAAACATTGCTGAGCTAGAACAGGGCTAGAAGTAAGAACCGATTACATCAGGCGCTGGGGGCGGGGTCAACACAGACTTGAGATCCGCCATTTTTTAAATAGCAGCTAATGGAGCTAACAGCTGCTGCTCGTTTGTAATCTCCGTCTATACAAATTACGGCGAACTGCACGAATGCGTTGGATTCGCTGTGTTTTCGTTGTGTTTTGATGCCGATGTAGGATCGTAAAGCCATGTGAATCAATAGTAACGCAACGTTTGCAGTGTTGATGGAAGGCTTGTTCGCAGCGGTGCTGTGCAGAGACCGATCGCCGTATGATAACGAGTCCAGCGAGAGCATATGACTCCTTATGCTTTTGATTCACTCATGCGTTTTTTTAAATATTATACGTGGATCGGTCTGCGCAGCGCCGATGCATCTCAAACAAGCCTGGTGTGTGTGTGTTTCCCGCTAGCGTTGCTGAGAAAGATGAGACGTATACAGTGACGTAAGACCTGGCTCTGTTGTGGCTCTCTAGCCTGTGGAAAAGCAAACGGTTCTTAGCAGGCTCCTCAGTTGAACCAACTATGAACTGGGACTAGCACTGGCTTTGAACTAGCTCTAGCACTGCCTTGGTGGAAAAGGGGTATTTGAAGTCCATCATTCTACACTCTAAAAAATGCTGGGTTAAAAATAACCCAAGTAGGGTGGAAAATGGACTAACCCAGCAATCGGGTTGTTTTAACCCAGAGTTTGGGTTGTTTTAAGCAAACATTTAACCCAACCGCTGGGTTAAAACAACCCAATTGCTGGGTTAGTCCATTTTCAACCCAACTTGGGTTGTTTATAACCCAGCATTTTTTAGAGTGTACAGTGAGAAGAGTGGAAGAAATTCAAAACAGACCCCAATCTTCCCACGAGTGGACGTCCCAGCAAATTCCCCCGAACGTCAGACTGTGCAATGCTCAGAGAAATTGCAGACAACCCAAGAGCTACACCTCACACTCTACAGGCCTCAGTTAACATGCTAATGTTAAAATTCATGACGGTGCAATTGGAAAAAGATGAGTCAAGTATGGCATTTTTGGATTGGTTGCCAGGAGAAAGCTGGCCTGGTCCTACCTGACTCTCGTACATTTCATTTGTACAGAGAGTCTGGCCGCTCTCCATTGACAAGCGTTAACTTCCTTGAAGGCGGGTACTCTGCTGAAGTTTAAAACTATTGGCCACTCTGGATCTGTCATAACCAATTGCTAACGTTTGGACTTGTGACGTATGTCGTCTGAAACTAGCGCACGACATCAACGTCATCGTTCGCAGCCACTCCCTCTGTTCGCTGATTGGACCGGTTAAAATTGGACCAGAGAAAACCTGAGAATATACCGCAATCCCAGACGGAGTACTGAAGGAAAATGAAAATTGAGTGGAAGTACGTAGGAAGGCGGAGCCAGGCAAAGAGAAAGCCTCTTTTCTCTAAAAAAAAACATGGCTTAGGTTTGCAAAGTTGCATCTGAACAAACCTCAAGACTTCTAGAACAATGTCCTTTGGACAGACGAGACCAAAGTGGAGATGTTTGGCCATAATACACAGCGCCAAGTTTAGTGGAAACCAAAAGAGCAGATCAGCACAAACACCTCATACCAAAAGTCAAGCACGCTGGTGGAGGGGTGATGATTTTGGACTTGTTTTGTAGCCACAGGACCTGGGCACCTTCGGTCATTGAGTTGACCATGAACTCCTGTATACCAAAGAGTCAAATGTGTCCGACAGCTAAAGCTTGGCAAAAATTGTGTCATGCTACCGGACAATGATCCGAAGATCACCAGCAAATCTACAACAGAATGGCTGAAAAAGAAAACAATCAAGGTGTTGCAATGACCCAGTCGAAGTCCAGACCTCATCCAGACTGAAATGCTGTGGCAAGAGCTGTGCATTAACAAATGCCCTCAACAAACTGAAGCGATGATTAAAAGAGTGGACCAATATTCCTCCAGAATGATGTGAGAGACTGATAAATCATGCAGAAAATGAAAATGACAGTTATTGCTGCTATAAGTGGCTCTAAAGGCATTGAATGATAGGGTGTCCTAACTTTGTCACCTATGGTTTTTCCATCTTGATTTTATTATATATATAAATACATTGATAATTGTTGAAATTGATCATTTTCTTGCTCCTGATGTATCTGTAATATGTATTTTTAAAGTTTAAACAAAATATAATATGTGATTCTATAATTGCAGGTACATTTGGTGTCCAAAGTCATTATTTTTTTTGTTTTTATCAAATGGTTATATTTTTAATTATTTTAATAATTTGTTACTCATTGTCACGCATCACAAGATGTTACAGGCCATAGCAATATAATATTTTCTGCAAAAATCATAATTTCTTGTTTTCTGAATTAGTGTATTTTCTTCCATCATGTATCATTGTGTAATCATTTTATTTGACTTTTCCTTTGGTAATATTTAATTTATGTTATTCATAAAAGCCATAAATAGTAATTTTCCTAATTCCACAACATTCAATTTTTAAAAAAAAAACTTTTATCTTATAAAAAAGTGTCCATAAATCTTGCATCAACTCTGTTACCGTATCATACTTTGCCTTTAAATTAGTGGAAATATCTCCCACAACTATGTAAGATACAGGAAGTGATGTCATTCCAGATAAGATCTGAAGTGCTGAAGGGTGTGTGTGCTCTCTCTGAGAAAACATTTAATCTAAAAAGTTCTTACAAAAATTGTCAAAATTGTTACCACAATATCAAAAGGAATCAGAGTTTATCACTAATCACACAGTGGGACGTTTTAAAGTATATATTATAAATATGTTTGTATGTGTATATATATATATATATGTATATGTTTGACCTCTAATTGTGTATTTCATTAATTTATAATGATTGTTGGTTAAGATGCTTCATTTATAAACATTTTCAATTATTCAGCTATAGCGTATTTAGGCCACGCCCACACCGGGGGGGAAAACAATCCAACACTCTCCATTGACTTTGCATTGCGTGAAGCGGCCTCCTTGTCATTTCAGACTTATAACAAAAAACAGAACAATGTCTAAAAGCTGCTATGTGACAAAATGTACAGCAAACAAGCTAATAAACACAGAAATAAGTTTTTATAAGCTGTCAAAAGTGGAGACAGGTAATAAAACGTGAAGCTTCAGCAGGAAGAATGGGTACATTTTGGGATCCTGACACTCAGTGTGCCTCAGTATGCCTATGTGTGCAGTAAATTTATATATTATATTTCCTGTCTCTGATTACGTTCCCCTCGAGTGGGTGTAGTTCTCAGTCTCAATGGCCTGTATCCACTTTTGTGTCCTTATAAGCTAATTTTTTGGGTCAACAGCTTATAAAAACTTCTGTTTTTGGTTCTGGGTTTTGTTTAGCTTGTTTGCTGTACACTTTGTCACATATCCGATAATAATTTTAGACATTGTTCTGTTTTTTGTTATAAGTCCGAAATGACAAGGAGGCAGCCTTACGTAATGCAAAGTCAACGGAGAGCGTTTGATTGTTTTCCCCCCCGGTGGGCGTGGTCTTCAGATTATGACGCGTGTCTCTATAGTCTAACCTGCCTTAATGGAAGGTCATTAGATGTAAGAAAATAGTGGCATTGAAACTGTTAATCAGGTTTCTTAAAGGTAAAGTGTGTAATTTGTTCAGTACTGAAAGCTTTACCTAAAAGAGTGACATTGACCAATGGTGTGAGTTTGGGACGGGACCAGTGACACCCTGTTTTGAAACAGTCATTATGTTTTAGAGCTTAGATCGGGCTCAAAAAAATCAAGCCCGACCCTACCCGAGCCTGTGCACGTTGTGTCCGAGCCCGACACATAAACTGTAATTATGAGCCCGAGTCCAATTTAAACCCGACCATTTTTTAATATGTGGGCGTTCTGACGAGAACTAGCCTGTAATGAGTGAAGCGGGGCAATAATCTGCCCAGCTCAGACATGACATTTATCTGTACTGTAGCCTACTATACTTGTTGTAGCCATTAAACAATGTATTTTGTTTCATATTTATGTTTAAATATTATAATGCTATTTTAAAATTTCATCTGATTATGAAAAGTGCAAAGATACGAGTGGGTCAGAAATGATTTTGACCACTTCATTAAGTTTTGTTTTGTAGAAAGCCCTTATTTAAAGTGAATTTCGTTTTGTATAAATTGTATCTTAATTTTAATCAATGTTTCATCAGCCAATTGCCTGGATTTAATAAATAAGAAGCAAATAGGCGATAGCAGACAACAATCGTGACATGGAAGCGCTCAGCAGCTTCTGCCTCACAGACATGAGAAATATGTATAGAAAGCTTGAAATGGCCACTTTTAAATGAAACAATTCGTAACGAAAAGAAATATATAATCAAAGTGCAGTGTTCACGCGAGCAGCTCATGACTGACGTCTCAGTGGTTCCGCTTCATCATGTGCTGTGAGTTTAACACGCATTTTTAGACTAACCCTGGCTTGTGCAACTTTGTACACATTTGTTTCTTAGTTGTAGTACACTCTAAAAAAAAAGGTTCTATATGCACCAAAAATGGTTCTTGGCTCGTAATCATAGGGGAACCTTTTTAAGTGCTATATAGCACCAATTTTGGTGCTTCAGAGGTTCTTCACCGGTTCTTTGACTAAGGTGCTATATAGCACCGCTACCATATACAGAACATGTTAAGATATGGTGCTATATAGCACCAAAAGTGGTTCCTCAATGATTACGACGAAGAACCATTTTTGGTGCCATATAGAACCTTTTTTTTTTAGAGTGTATTAGTTCTTACTTTGCTAAAAATATATATTATTTCTGATTATGGCATAGCTTTCTGCCCACTCAATTAGGCTAATAAAGTCATGATTAAAAAAACTCAAATGCTTGATCAAGGGCCCGACCCGGCCCGAGGATAGTGGCGGGAAATATCGGAGTCTAAACTCTATTATTTTTGCAATTCTGATGGGTGATTCTAGATCCAGCAACAACAAAAAAAATCACAATCCACAAAAATTAGCTGAGCATCATAACCGACGGCATCTGTTTCCAATATGTAGCGCTGCGGAAGGGTGGGTGCTTCATTTAGTGGCAAAAAAGTACAGCCTACTTTATCTTTAAATAGCCTGCGGCTTTGGGCTGGACGGATGTGTGGCTTATTGTTGTATCCCAGATTCCATGAATCTAGACTACAGCTTCTGTCCTTTGAAGACAACAAGTGTACAATTAGAAGGGAATGTTTGCAATGCTTCTCTGCAGCCGCTGCGTGTTGCGCCGGTCCCAGATGCAGCAGATAGTGTGAGCCAAACACCGTGTGTTTAGGACGGGACGCGTCGACCACATGAAAGCGCTCTGTGACTCATTAACCTCCTGCTCTTTGAAAGCCTTTGAAACAGATAATAATTATAATTTACTGCTTAAAAAACTAGGCAGGACTTTTGCTGCAAGTGTCGAGTGCTTTTAGACACTGCATGTGGTTTATCAGGAAAGGGGAAGTGTCCTTTATGATGAGAAATGATAAAACTGAAAGTATCTCCAATGACGCCAAGTTCAGGGAATTTGATTCATAATGATGATATGTACAGCTTGTCAAAATAACATGTAAAGTGTGTGTTCATATATGTATATATTATGACAGGTGAAGTGAATATCACTGATGATCTCTTCATCACCTGTTAGTGGGCGGGATATATTAGGCATCAAGTGAACATTTTGTCCTCAAAGTTGATGTGTTAGAAGCAGGAAAAATGGGCAAGCGTAAGGATTTGAGCGAGTTTGACAAGGGCCAAATTGTGACGGCTAGACGACTGGGTCAGAGCATCTCCAAAACTGCAGCTCTTGTGAGGTGTTCCCGGTCTGCAGTGGTCAGTCTCTATCAAAAGTTCTCCAAGGAAGGAACAGTGGAGAACCGGCCACAGGGTCATGGGCGGCCGAGGCTCATTGATGCACGTGTGGTCTGATCAAACAGACAAGCTACTGGAGCTAAAATTTCTCAAGAAGTTAATGCTGGTTCTGATAGAAAGGTGTCAGAATACACAGATGGTATGGGGCGGCATAGCCGCTGACCAGTCAGGGTGCCCATGCTGACCCCTGTCCACCGCCGAAAGCACCAACAGTGGCACATGAGCATCAGAACTGGACCACGGAGCAATGGAAGAAGGTGGCCTGGTCTGATGAATCACATTTTCTTTTACATCACGTGGATGGCCGGGTGTGTGTGCGTGGCTTACCTGGGGAACACATGGCACCAGGTGCACTATGGGAAGAAGGCGTGGCGGCGGAGGCAGTGATGCTTTGGGCAATGTTCTGCTGGGAAACCTTGGGTTCTCCATCCATGTGGATGTTACTTTGACACGTACCACCTACCTAAGCATTGCTGAGACCATGTCCACTCTTTCATGGAAACGGTATTCCCTGATGGCTGTGGCTCTTTCAGCAGATAATGCGCCGCCACAAAGCACAAATGCTTCAGGAATGGTTTGAGGTGTTGACTCTGCCTCCAAATTCCCCAGATCTCAATCCAATCGAGCATCTGTGGGATGAGCTGAACAAACAAGTCCGATCCATGGAGGCCCCACCTCGCAACTTACATGACTTAAAGGATCTGCTGCTAACATCTTGGTGCCAGACACCACAGCACACCTTCAGGGGTCTAGAGGAGTCCATGCCTCGACGGGTCAGGGCTGTTTTGGCCGCAAAAGGGGGACCAACACAATATTAGGAATAATGTTATGGCTGATCTGTGTATATATACACACACACGAACATATTTTGTGCTGCATGGTGTTAGTTTGAAGGTATTTATTGTTTGTTAGGTGTTTATTGACCAAATTGTAGTTATTATTTGCTGCATAAAAACTAGACAGGACTTTTGCTGAAAGTTTCAGGCACTTTTAGACACTGCATGCGGTTTATCAGGGAAGAGTATTTTGATGATCTATTTCGGCAAAACCGAAAGTTTCTCTTTAATAACTGAACATAATTTGAGGACATTGCACATTATGGGCTCCATGCATGCTTGGATGCCATTAAAGCGTGCTTATTTTTCCTTTAAGAGCAGGAAATTCCAGTTTCTGCTGATGCAAATGTATGATAAATTCACACACAGTGATGCTCTTAGCAGTAGCCACAGTCATCGTGATCATTTCCTACCAAACAGCAACCGCAGGAAAACATCTGTCCAGTGTAATGAGAAGACCAGAGCTTGAGCTGCTCTATTTAGTACAAAAAACTGTGTCATTATTAGTCATGTGTTTCCTAAGGCAAGTATCACTAGAACTGCTGCTCATACTTAATGTTAAAGATGTGCTGTTACTTACAGTGATCAAACACATTATTTTCACCTTTTGAACTGTAAAACAGATGAATAAAAAACACAGATGTACCAGTGTTATTAATAATAATTTGAATTAGTTTTTAGTCATATATATATATATATATATATATATATATATATATATATATATATATATATATATACACTGAACAAAATTAAAAACGCAACACTTTTGCCCCTGTGAAATGGATGGATTATCTCGGCAAAGGAGAAGTGCTCACTAACACCATATTTAGACAGATTTGTGAACAATATTTGAGAGAAATAGGCCTTTTGTGTACATAGAAAAAGTCTTAGATCTTTGAGTTCAGCTCAAAGTATGTGTATTTGTATATATATATTTATATACACTGAACAAAATTATAAACGCAACACTTTTGCCCCTTTGAGATGGATGGATTATCTCGGCAAAGGAGAAGTGCTCACTAACACAGATTTGTGAACAATATTTGAGAGAAATAGGCCTTTTGTGTACATAGAAAAAGTCTTAGATCTTTGAGTTCAGCTCAAAGTATGTGTATATATATATATATTTATATACACTGAACAAAATGATAAACGCAACACTTTTGTTTTTGCCACATTTTTCATGAGCTGAACTCAAAAGATCTAAGAATTTTTCTATGCCTATTTCTCTCAAATATTGTTCACAAATCTGTCTAAATCTGCACTGTAAAAAATGTAAGGTTGTACAACAAAAAATCTTTTTTTTGTTTACTCAACTTTTGTAAATAACAGTTACACAAATAAGTTGTCTGTGACATACATTTTTTTTAGTTGAGTCAACTTGACATTATTTGTTTTCTGGAGAGATGCAGCTATTCTGTAACAAATCTTTGTAGTTGAGCCAACTCAAGAAATGTTGTCCATTGGAAACAGAAGTTCTTAAGAATTAACAGGTTTGGACACATTTTTTTAAATTGAAAATCATTTGGTCATCACCATATTGGTGATGAGTGTTTCCTTTGGTTGGGCAGTTAGCCTCTTTGTGTGAGTTTGTGGCCTTTGTAACAGTGTTTAGCAAAAAACATAATTTTTGCTAAGTAAGAAACCAAGATGATCAAGTTTGCAGCCTCATAAACTCTAATAAATCAATAATATTATTTCTGACCAATATTTTAAAAGTTTGTTGCAGCAGATCAGACATTCTGAATTTGAAATACATTACAGGGGGAAAAAGTGTTTTGCCACACACAGACATCAATAATCAGCATATGAATCTCAACAATGGTGACATGCTTCATGCAATGCATGCTGGGAGCCAACAAAGTATTAAAACTATGGCTGCATGCATTGTGGCATGAAACATGTCACCATTGTTGAGATTCATATGCTGATTCTTGATGTCTGTGCGTTTGTGTGTCTAAAAAAAAATCCTACAATGTATTTATAAATCAAAATTCAGAATGACTGATCTGCTACATAAAACTTTTGTTGGTAAATATAATAGATTATGCATAAATAATCACTTTCGATCAGGAATAAAGCAGTAAACTACTCCCCTTTATAATGCTGTTATCTAGATCACCTGATCATTGGTTACGGCTTTCTTTGCAACAAATTATATGTTTTGCTAAACAAAAACCTGGTACAAAAACCTAGCCTGGATGCCAGACGAACTTAGCCCCGCCCACAAAAAAATTTGCACGGGCAGTTCGGTCTGGACTTGATCCATAGAGAAGTAATTATGCCCAAACAGAAACTGTTCAGACCAATGAAATTGTCAGGGCGGGCTTTATACGATGATGGACAGATGATAAACAGTAACGTAATCATCCACGTCATCAAAGGTGCTTGGGTTGAATTTGTTCTAATCCTAAACGGAGAACTTGTTCGTATATGCGTTCACCTTTACTATTTCTCTCAGAAATGATGATCCTGTTGGTAAGTACTCTGTGTATCCTTAAATTCTTTTTTACAACACCGGCAAAGATCGTTTACACTCATCTTCTTCTTCTAACGTAACTTATTCCAGCGTGCGTGCAGACAGGGTTGCCAAGTTTTTACAGCAAAACTCGCCCAACTGCTACTCAAAACTAGCCAAAAACAAGCCCAATAGCTTTCCGGGTGGGGGGGTTCTCCGGGAAAAATGGCATTTTGGGGGTAAAATATGTGTTATTTTGGCACGGCTGCTAAAATTCGCATTCCTGGGTCTGTATATCACATAATTGGGGTCGCTTCAACCCGCAGACTTGGCAACACAGTGCAGTTGAGTTCTGTTGACATTTGACAACTAACGTTATGCGTCGCTCCGTTGCTCTGATTGGTTGTAGGTCTATCCAATTGAGGTCTTTCCTGGTTTGGTTGAAACACGCCCCATAATCACAGCCCAAAGGAGCAGTATCAGACTCATATTCTGACTAGAATTGAGTATGACGATGTCAGGCTAACAAAAACCACAAACTCACATAAAACACCAAGAGTCAAACTGCCCAACTAAAGGAAACACTCATCGCCAAAATGGTGACCAAACATTTTCAATACAAAAATCTACATCTGAACCTGGTAATTCTTAATAAGAACTTCTGTTTCCAATAAACACAAAATGTTGAATTGACTCAACTACAAAAGATTTGTTACAGAATAGTTGCACATCCCAAGAAAACAAATAATGTCAAGTTGACACAACTAAAAAAAAATGTTTGTGTCATAGACAACTTATTTTCAGTTCGTATAACTGTTTTTACAAAAAATTTACAAAAGCTGAGTCAACAAGAAAAAGCTAGGGGAAATTAGTACTAAGATTTTTTTTTTGTTGTACGAGATTTTTACAGTGTGGATTTTTGCTGAACCAACAAAACAAAATCAGTCTTTTCAATTTTTTTCAATTTGTGTTTTTTTACAGTGTGTGTTAGTGAGCACTTCTCCTTTGCTGGGATAATCCATCAACCTCACAGGGGCAAAAGTGTTGTGTTTATAATTTTGTTCAAAATATATCAGTATATAAATATTATTTTAGTATATCTAGTTAGTTATAGAACTTAACGAAAATATGTTTTTTTCGTTTATTTCAGTCAATGTTTGTTTGCAAAAAAAAAACCTAGTTAACTATAATAACCCTGATATTTCAACATTAACAACATTTCTCATTTTTATATAATTTTTTAATTTATATAATATATACTTTTTACATTCATTTCAGTCACTTTATATTATTTCTAGTAAGAATTATTTTAATGGTTTTATCTTTAGTTTCATTTTTATTTCAGTTTTAGTTATTTTAGTAAAACTAAAGTTTATTTACTAGTTTATTTTGGTTAAGTGAAATAAAATACTTAAGTACTTTTTAAAAATATTTTATTTCTGTTAACATATATTTTATCTCAAGTAACGAAAATGTGTAGCTTTTGTTTAACTATAATAACCCTGGTTTTCGTTGTATTTTAGTGCATTTTATTTCAGCTAGTTGCCAAAGTTAATGTCGCATTGGCAACTAGCTGAAATAAAATAAGTAACTTTTATTATATTTTAAATCAACTTTTCTTTCAAGTAACATTTTTTTTATGGCTTTAGTTTTAGTGTCCTACAATAACCCTGAGATGCACATTGAAGGACCTGAGCTCTATCTAGACCAGAGGATCCCAGATATACAAGGTAAGTAACCACCTAGCATACTAGACATAGTTAGGCTATACTGCTTTTTCAGCATGGTCTGAATATTGTATATAAAACAATAATAGTTAATAGTCCAGATTTAGATGCTGAAACTGTCGTCGTAGAAAAGCTAAACTCCTGGTGAATGACTAAAAATGGAAGTTGCACTGAAATCCACAAAATTCCACTGGTCAGGCCGAGCTCAAGCCACAGAGATCAATGTCACACACATTGACAGCTGCGGCCGGGGTCCGTCGTCTGTGCCAGTCGCTGAAATAAAGATCCCTTACCCACAATACTAACAGCAGGAAAGATCTGCACTGAATTGTGCAGGAAATAATGCAGCTCAAGCATGAAACTAAACTACTTAATGTGCATTTAAAATAGAGTACAATGAGCTAACAAATCAGAAACATGCAGATTTTAATACATGATTTTAATGATATATCTTGCTAAATATTTTTGCCATATCGATATTTGTCTTATATGTATAAGTTGGGGTTCTTTACTCTAAATGATGCCTGTATAGCTGCCTTTATATTTACTTGATTTGTCATCTTTTTTCGCTTTTATATTGTTCCTGTAACTACATTGGTAAAGCATAGCGCTCACAACAGCAAGGTCATGGGTTTGATTCCCAGAGAACTCATAAACTGGTCAAATATATACATATACAGTGAAGTGTAACTGTAAAGTTACTCTAATTAAAAACATAAATTATGTATGTCTATGAATATTTAATAAAATATTGAAGGGCATAAATAATGTACATACACTATATTGCCAAAAGTTTTGGGACGCCTGCCTTTACATGCACATGAACTTTAATGACATCCCATTCTTAATCCGTAGGGTTTAATATGGAGTTGGCCCACCCTTTGCAGCGATAACAGCTTCAGCTCTTCTGGGAAGGCTTTCCACAAGGTTTAGGAGTGTGTTTATGGGGATTTTTGACCATTCTTCTATAAGCGCATTTGTGAGGTCAGACACTGATGCTGGATGAGAAGGCCTGGCTCTCAGTCTCCGCTCTAATTCATCCCAAAGGTGTTCTATCGGGTTGAGGTCAAGCCAGTCAAGTTCCTCCACACCAAACTCGCTCATCCATGTCTTTATGGACCGACGCTTTGTGCACTGGAGCGCAGTCATGTTGGGACAGGAAGGGGCCGTCCCCAAACTGTTCCCACAAAGTCGGGAGCATGAAATTGTCCAAAATGTCTTGGTGAAGTATTAAGAGTTCCTTTCACTGGAACTAAGGGGCCAATCCCAACCCATGAAAAACATCCCTACACCATAATCCCCCCTCCACCAAACTTTACACTTGGCACAATGCAGTCAGGCAAGTCCCGTTCTCCTGGCAACCGCCAAACCCAGACTCGTCCGTGGGATTGCCAGACAGAGAAGCGTGATTGGTCACTCCAGAGAACACGTCTCCTCTGCTCTTGAGTCCAGTGGCGGCGCATTTTACCCCACTGCATCTCACGCTTTGCATTGCACTTGGTGATGTAAGGCTTGGATGAGCAGCTCGGCCATGGAAACCCATTCCATGAAGCTCTACACACTGTTCTTGAGCTCATCTGAAGGCCACAGAAGTTTGGAGGTCTGGAGCTCTTGACTCTGCAGAAAGTTGGCGACTTCTGCGCACTGTGACCCTCAGCATGCACTGACCCCGCTGTGATTTTACGTGGCCTACCACTTTGTGGCTGAGTTGCTGTTGTTCCCAATTGCTTCCACTGTGTTATAACACCACTAACAGTTGAGCGTGAAATATTTAGTCGTGAGGAAATGTCCCGAATGGACTTATTGCACAGGTGGCAACCGATCACAGCACCACGCTTGAGTTCACTGAGCTCCTGAGAGAGACCCATTCTTTCACTGATGTGTGTAGAAGCGTCTGCAGGCCTAGTGCTTGATTTTAATCAATGATTCAATGACTCATTCATAAAGAGAGCCATTTACTTCATTCCTGAAAAAATTGAAAGAATGAATGACTCAATAGCCGGGTTTCCATTACAGGTTTGCGCTAAACTTTTGCGCTATTTTCTAATGCCAACAAATGTTAGTAGGTTAGTGTATATTGCAGTTACCGCACTAGCCATTATATATACCCAGGAGAAGGAGAAGTAGGCGTGTTATCCAAGCATTCATTTCAAGGAAAGTCTCTATACTTGTGAGCGGCACGTATGAGGTGTTTCTGGGTGTTTCTCCCTCATATCTGCTTCAATGTCGTGATAAATTGTGGCATTTCTTTGTTGTTTGGAATCCAGTACTCCTGTAATTATTTTGTCTTTTATGAATTTGAGAACTCTGTCCAAACACATTGCACCATTTTTAAAGAATGATCATGTGACTTTTGGGTATGCCAAGTGACCTGCAAATGCGAAAAAACGGTTTCCATTGAAGTTTTGGGAAATATTCCTTTTTCAAATTGCCTGAAAAACCACCTCAGTGAGTGTTAAAACTATCTTGCGATATAGGGGAGCGGGGCACAACCTAACGCTTTTTGACTTTCTCAGTTTGTGTAAATCCACTTGGGGTTCACAGTATTTATTTTTTCCCACATCAATTGCGTCCAGTATAATTATGTGGTTTTGTTTCATTAATACAGTGTTTACTTTTTTCTTGATTTACCCCCGAAAGAATGGAAGTGAAATGTGTGCAACATGTCCCATAGGTGGGGTACATTGTAACATGTGGTGGGGCACAATGTAACATGACCAAATAACAGCTTAAAATGTCATCTGATATAATCAAAAAAATATCCAAGACAAACTAAAATATTTTGTCAACAAAATACAATTATTAAATTTTTAAAATAAAATAATGGCATTTTTTAATCATTAAAAATATAAGCATTTTTGAGTTTGACTACAAACACATCGCTAAATACAGCTATACAGCAGAGTTCAAAACATAATAATATTAATCATTTCTGAACATTAACTCTCAGTCATTATTCACCCTTTTCTCATGGTTTCTCAAAAGAATTCATAAAAGTATAGAATATAATGGCATATTTCTAAAAGGGGCTCATTGTAACGCAGTGTTACAACGCATCCCACCTGCGCAACTGGGATTTAAACCGCGGCTCGTGGCTTCTGCTGTTAGATCAGCATTAAATAACGATCTCAGCTGTTAAATAACAGATATAAGATTAAAATAATATCGGATTTGTCTTATTTTAAAGGTCCCGTTCTTCGTGATCCCATTGTTCAAACTTTAGTTAGTGTGTAATGTTGCTGTTAGAGCATAAATAATACCTGTAAAATTATAAAGCTCAAAGTTCAATGCCAAGCGAGATATTTTATTTAACAGAAGTTCCCTTTCAAAGCCTACAGTGAACGGCTGGCTTGGACTACATCCTGGTACTTCCTTCATACATGACGTCAGTAGAACAGTAGAACAGACTAACCTCCGCCCACAAGAATACGCGAAAAAAGGGGGCGTGGTCTTGTTGCTGTCCCACGTGGAGAAGAGGAAGTGTCGCGTGGAGAAAAGGAATTGTTGCGTTTGAGTGTGTTTGTCGCCATGTCGCCGAGACGCTGTTATTTTCATCCCGGAGTCAAATCACCTTTGTTTGGCTTTCCCAGGGACGCTGTAGAGATCATTAAGCGCATATATCTCCCGTTAAGAGGCGTGACCTTTCCACGTGCGCTAAGCTGCTGTCGAATCACAACACAGGAACCGTGCCACGTTTGCTAAGCTGCTGTCAAATCCCAACACAGGAACCGCTGGCACAATCAGAACTCGTTACGTATTTCTGAAGGAGGGACTTCATAGAATAAAGGAAGTCATCAGCCGTTTTTAGGACAGTGAAAACAGCGGTGTACAGATAAGCAAATTGTGTTAAAAATACTGTTTTTTTTTACACGCGAAACATGAACACATGTTATATTGCACACTGTAAACACAATCAAAGCTTCAAAAAAACACGAAGAACGGGACCTTTAAATAAACACAAAAAACAGAGATGAAAATTAAACTTAAGTAAGAAATTTACTTTTGCTATGGTTAAATACATGTTCAGTGATATCTTCCAGAGATTTTTTAATTTTGGCGCTATTTTTTCTCTAAATAATGTTGATATGGCAACTAGTAAATACACTAAGTTTCGGCATGTGTGGAAAGGCTTAAAACATGTTAGGTTGTGCCCCGCGCTCCCCTATGCGAGTTTTTGCAAAATTTCCATTCGTCGTATTTTCAATTCGCAATTTCAATCTGCACAATTTGAAGGGTAATGGAAAAACAGCTATTGACTTGCTCATTTAGACATTTACCGCCACCTACTGGCAATTTCAATTTCTTATTTAGAGTATCATTTCATTCTTTTTTTTAATAATAAAAATGAAAATTCTGTCATCATTTATTCACCCTCACAAATTCTTTTTTGAATCAAATACAATATTTATTTCTAAAGCTACTTTTTGTAATGTCTATTTGATGCTTTTCTCATTTAACCCAATAATGACTTTAAATGATCTGTTGGGGGTAATTTCTCAGACAAATTTGTTGTGCGATTTAATTTCGGATTAATTAAATTAATTAATTGCCGCATTGTGTGATTAATAAGATTAACCTCTTATACTCTGGGACCATTTTGGGGGATTTCCGTCTGGATTTGGCCTCCCCAAATTGAAACGCTTCCCATACTCACATACAGTGGTCTCTAAATATACAATTTTGGTGTCATTTAACAGGACACCCTTTGAAGTTTCATAAAACACTGCTGAAAGTGATAAACATGTAAGTATATGTTGTCTGAGCTGTAATAACCCCCCAAAAAAGAGGCGCTTTTTGATTTTTTTGGTAATCAATTCATTTTTGAAAGTGTGTGCTCTAGCACCCTGCAGACAGTTTTGGCTGTTTCCACTAGATTCCAGAAAATACTGGAACAAATAATTTTGTCTTTATCATGTATGCAAGATTTATTCAAATGGAACTGAATGGAGGAATATTACCTTATTTATGTAACCCCCCACCCCCCCATACCCATATACAGTGGTATAATTATAGGACCATAATTATCATTGTTTTTAGAACCAGAAACCATCATATGCTTTATTTTCTTCATGAATTTGAGCGAATTCTGAACACTTAAGTAAGTCTGAAAGACCAAGCTTAAACAAAATTATGATTATAATGACCAAAGATTTTACAAACACTTTTACTTCAATTGGTACACATTTCATCAGTTCATGTATTCCCTGGGAATCAAACCCATGACACTGCTGTTTTTTTTAGCTACAGGAAGGTACGTTTAAATAATCATGTGGTGGATAATATAAAATATTAATCCTAATGAAAACATTTTTGTTCTCAGTTTTCCATTATTCACTCAAACAACAGTAGATACAAAACAATTACATCAGTCACTAAAGATGTGTAGGTCAATGCCTTACAGCTTTACACCTTTTATTTCGAACAATAAGATGTTTATCTTTAAGTTTAAGTACAAAGACAGCTTTAAATAGAGCGTGACATATGTTCAGCAGTTCTTCCTGAGGGTTTCAGGCCTCTGTTGACAGTTTGAGAGGAAGATGGAGGGGAAGGTTTTTGTCAAAGCGTATGATTGATGGGATTCTGCACATGGTGGTCCGGCTCAGTCAAACAGCCAGGTGATGTTCTGCAGGCCGCTCGCAGATAAACTGATAACTGCTGCTTTTCACCGGTTCCTTTTAATCACTGCATTATTGATAAACGCTGTGTGAATCCTGCCAACACAACAAACAGTTCATTGCCTTTAAAGCACATTCTGTGTGAGACTCCAGATGGTTTAAGATGATAGAACGATATCTTTGTCAGTTTGTGTGTCAGGTTGAATGAACATTTGCAAAAAGTTTGTGTTATTTTAGAGCAAGGGGCCAATTTTCCCTATGAAACTCTATGGAATCAACATACGAGTTACATATTTAGCAAATGCTATTGTGCATAGCAAAGAGTGAAAATATGTTTGCACTTGAATTAAGTGGAACTGAGTACACTAAATGCAGACGCTTCTACAAACATTAGTGAAAGAATGGGTCTCTCTCAGGAGCTCAGTGAACTCAAGCGTGGTGCCGTTATCGGTTGCCACCTGTGCAATAAGTCCATTCGGGACATTTCCTCACAAATTAGTGGTATTATAACAAAGTGGAAGCAATTCGGAACAACAGCAACTCAGCCACGAAGTGTTAGGCCACGTAAAATCACAGAGCGGGGTCAGCGCATGCTGAGGGTCACAGTGCGCAGAAGTCGTCAACTTTCTGCAGAGTCAAGAGCTCCAGACCTCCAAACTTCTGTGGCCTTCAGATGAGCTCAAGAACAGTGTGTAGAGCTTCATGGAATGGGTTTCCATGGCCGAGCTGCTCATCCAAGCCTTACATCACCAAGTGCAATGCAAAGTGTGGGATGCAGTGGGGTAAAGCGCGCCGCAACTGGACTATAGAGCAGTGGAGACGTGTTCTCTGGAGGGACCAATCACGCTTCTTTGTCTGCCAATCCCATGGACGAGTCTGGGTTTGGCGGTTGACAGGAGAACGGGACTTGCCTGACTGCATTGTGCCAAGTGTAAAATACACACATATATACACACACATATTAATGCTGTCAAATCGATTAATCGCGATTAATCCCATCTAACATAAAAGTTTTGTTTTTATATATATGTGTGTGTGTGTGTGTGTGTGTGTGTGTGTGTGTGTGTGTGTGTGTGTGTGTGTGTGTGTGTGTGTGTGTGTGTGTGTGTGTGTGTGTGTGTGTGTGTGTGTGTGTGTGTGTGTGTGTGTGTGTGTGTGTGTGTGTGTGTGTGTGTGTGTGGATGTGTGTGTGTGTGTGCGTCTGTGTGTATATATACGTATTAGTGGTCAATCGATTCAAAAATGAAGTAATTAATCACACATTTTTTCTGTAATTAATCGCGATTATACTGATAATACTGCTACTAATGTCTCTTTGAAATTTATTTTTTTTCTAACCATTAATGATAGACGTTCAACATTACAGTATAATTGAAAGCTATATCAATTTCAACATTTAAAAAAAAAAAAAAAAAAACTTTAATATAATTGAACTTAAAGGGTTAGTTCACCCAAAAATGAAAATAATGTCATTTATTCCTCACCCTCATGCCGTTCCACACCCGTAAGTCCTCCGTTCATCTTCAGAACACAAATGAAGATATTTGTGTTGAAATCCGATGGCTCAGTGAGGCCTGCATAGGGAGCAAAGCAATTTCCTCTCTCAAGATCCATTAATGAACTAAAAATATATTTAAATCAGTTCATGTGAGTACAGTGGTTCAATATTAATATTATAAAGCGACGATAATATTTTTGGTGCGCCAAAAAAAAACTAAATAACGACTTATATAGTGTTGGCTGATTTCAAAACACTGCTTCATGAAGCTTCGGAGTTTATCGAGTCAGTGAGTTGAATCATGATTCGGAGCGCCAAAGTCACGTGATACTTTTATGTATTGTTTATCTACAGGCATGCTAAACATGGTTCTGTGTTTGATTTGGATACTATAGTAAAGCCAATGTTTAGTGCGAGATGGTGGTCCAGTGGGTTAAACCATGGAACTGATACGCAGAAGGTTGCTGGTTCGATCCCAGCGGTCACCACCAGTGTGTCCTTGAGCAAGGCACTTTACTCCATGTTGCTCCAGGGGGATTGTCCCTGTAATAAGGGCACTGTAAGTCGCTTTGGATAAAAGCGTCTGCCAAATGCATAAATGTAGTGTTTGTTCTTGCGACAGATATTTGGCTATAATCGTTCTAAAAATACAAAAGTAACGGTGCCATTCAGTAGCGATCACTATAGATCTGCAGTCTTTACTCTTGAGGACTGAACAGGTTCTGCTCGATCATCTTCACTAAAATTGTCTGGGTCTGATTCGGGCTCAAATTGGTATGGTTTTATTGACGTCATTGTACTACCCAAAGCACAGGCTACCGGTAAAGGTAAGGGGCGTGACGTTTTCCGACAAACGTGCACTAGGCGTTTAGCGAATCACAACACACTGGGCCAGCTAACCAATCTGAGCCCATTGCGTATTGTTGAGGGACCGGCTTCATACAACCCGGAAACCATCAGACCGTTTTTACAAGGAGGGGCAGAGCAGTGTAGAATAAAGGTCAAATATATGAAAAATAATGCAATTTTTTAAAAACAAAGCATGAACACATGTTACAGTGCACCCCACAAACACAATCAAGCCTTCGAAAGAATGTGTTTTACCACCCCTTTAATAAAATTAATTACCTAGCTTTCCTGGTAGCCTTCAGTAAATTAACATGTCTATGAAAATGATTCATAAAACATATAAATATCAGTTAAACATATGTTAACTGTCTTCACTGACAAAAATGGAAAAACTTTATCAGTCATATCTGCCCATGACATGGTTTTCAAGCTACTGTTATCTAATATTTTGGCGTTCAGAACATCTTAAAATGCACATATGTAGATCATAGAAATATAAATTTTCTTGACGGGCCATGCCCCCCAAACCCCCCCTAACCTCACATTTGGGATCTCAGTGATTATAAACCTGCCTACATTGTATGATTAAGGGATGTACAATATGGTCATGCAGAATGAGGCATTAATATTTGCTTTATAAGCATAAGTAATAATAAACAGCCAATATCCCAATATGCATACTAATAAGATACTAGTTAATAGTGAGAATTGGACCCTAAACTAAAGTGTTACCATTTTTTTGTTATACCCTCACTGGGGGCTGAGCCCCCCTAAAATGATAATCCTTATTGCCCTCTGGTAATAAATGACATTATTTTCATTTTTGGGCGAACTAACCTTCATCTATAAATAACTATCTTCACATAAACCCATTAAAATGAATGTCTTTCTCAAAATCAAATTTTCTCACAACTCTGTTATTTAAAGGTGCCCTAGAATGATTTGAAACAACATTTTAAATTGTTCTCTGGTATCTATATAGAGGGTATATGCCTTATTTAAGGTCAATAATTGTCCAGATACGGTTTTACAGGTCCATTTACAACTCTAGAAATCTTCCGCAGGATGAAATGGTCTGTTTTTGCCTTATTTGGAAGGCTCATGAATATTAATGTTGAGTTCTGCTCTGATTGGCTGTTTCACTGCTCGGCTCAATGATAGCTGACCGTCATGACGATGGAGAGATTAGGCATTCAACCTTATATGTTTGAGCCTGTTTCTGACGAAGATGCAGATTTTGAGGAACAACAACATGTTTTGAGATTGGAAATGAACGCTTCTGAATGGTAAGTTAAGTCTTTATTTTAATTAGGAACCTGCAAAATCATTACGTCCATACCAGAACTTCAGCCTAAACGATAACGTTAACTAGCATATATAGCATTAAATATACACATCAGCAGTCACAACTTTTTTAGCATTGTAAAAATATTTTAATTATTGTAATGTGTCCCTGTATGATTTTACACTGATAGCTTCTTCACTTTGAATCACAGACTGAGCTGGGTAGCGCTTAAATATGTTGTTTGTACAGTAACGTTTGAGTTTGACAGTAGAGTACTGATTTAAAAGTCCATTTATTTAGCCATTTAGTTATGCAAACTACTCCTAGATTATCCTATTGTTACTGTACTAGCATCTTGTGTTGGATCTAGGCAACAACGGGGATGTTATCGTTAATGTTGTCTCTCTAAGAAGCTTTCAATTTAATCAGAAATGGTTTAGACAGTCAAGAAGTGGATAAAATCACTTACTGATTGCAGGAATATGGTTGGAATTGACCCTTTCTTCAGTGGCGGACGCTGAGCAAAGCCGGATTGATATTGTCCCAGGTTTGAAAAACTGTCTGTGGTGAAATGGGCAGAGCAAACTAACAACTTTGAAATAAATTGTTACGGTATCCGATTATAAATAAACATCAACCACGCCTGTTGACATGTTTTATCTGTGGGAAGAGTATGAAACGTCTTCACATCCCCTGCACAGCCTGGAACATAACATTTGTTTCCATGATCTGCCATGCTCACTATCCTGCAGAGATGATTCGGCTGCGCAGTTTCTCCTGACAGTGAACATGTGCTGGCATATGCAAATGTTGGGGGCGTACATATTAATGATCCCGACGATTGCATCACTGCTGGTGTTACGTTGAGATTTGCCTATTTTTCTGTGGTGTTTTTCACAAACGAGATTTACATGTGAAGGAGGAGACAATGGTGTTTGAGACTCTCTGTATGTGATTTACATGCACTGAACTCCTGTTATTTAACTATGGCAAGGTTAATTCAATTTTTCATTCTAGGGCACCTTTAACTCAGTTAATACTGCTCTTATGAGAATACTGTACAAAACGGGCATTTTGGCATAATTCTGTGCGAAAGAGAACTTGATTGCTTGTGTGTGTGTGTGTGTAAACCTTTATGTTAGATGCGATTAATTGTGATTAATCGATTTGACAGCATTAATACAATGCAAAAGTCTTTATGAGTTATGATAACATTAGAGGAATTGAATCATTCGTAGCATAGCTTATACAACATTTTAAGCTGATTGCTTAAATGAAGTCCTAAAACCCATTAATCTAACATGTTACAGTTATAATCAACACATGCTAAATGTACCTTACCGTACTTATGTAAATCTGATGAACAAATAAGATATTACTCGTCGCTGCATCAGCACAATCATTGCTTATACAGTCACTATAGTGGATTATTATTTAATCGTTTTTCTTATTTGGAAACCATGCATTTATTTTTGAGTGTGGTTGTGCTAATGCTCGTACTTCCCAAGCATCGTTTGGTTGTGAAAACATGGCTGCAATGTCTTTATTTTGATCCTAATGATTGTTTCAACAGGTTTCAAGCACCTGCAGCCAAGCAAAGAAACCTTCTTATGAATCCTAATGCTCAGAAATCAAGAAATCTCTCAGGAACTAATCTGTAGGCAGACCTCTTTCCCTTCTCAGATAATTGCAACACATGCGTAGCTTCATTGCATCAAAACGCCGGGAAGGAATGATTAGGAATGATTTTGGGTCTTTGCCACCCATTGCCGTCTTCCACTTTCTAAGCTAAACGCTGCATCATGGTCTGTGTAACTGATGTGTTTAGCAGTGATAAAGGTTGTTATCTTCTTCATCCACCTCACAGATGACCCAGCGAGGGGCCAGACACGAGATGATTGTTTGTGGCATTGATGTAACGTCTAGAACAGCTTCAGTCTGTAATTAGGAGAAGTGCTCGTGAAGGAGACAGACACGGTGAAGATGAATATTCCCCGAGCGTGTGGCGCGATTCTGGTGTGCAGTCGCCTCTACGCCCACCTGGAGAAGCCGTATGAACTGTGGAAGCAGTCAGAAACCGAAGATCGTACAGTGAAACATCTCAGTTTTGGTTCTGGAGGAGCCTGAGCATTAAACAACGGCAGCGTTTGTGTGGTTAACTCCTGCGTGTCATGTTGAATCAAACACTCCAGTCTGATGTAGTACTCAGATATATAGTTGCATGACCAATACTTATTTATACTGTCATTTTCCTGAGCTTATGTCTTGTATTTACTTTCATTGCAGGTCTTGGGTTTCATATGGTGGTGGTGGTTAGTAATAGAGACGCACACTAGACACTGGGTATGTTCATATTATGTATATTTTTGCATGTGAGTAGTAATACAGTATTTATAATGTTTTATATTGTGGAAATATCATAGGTCAACCTTTATTTATATAGCGCTTTATACAATGCAGATTGTTCAAAGCATCTTTACAGGGATATACAGGAAAATAATGAGTTCATTTCTGCTGTAAAGCGCCTCTAAAAAGACAAGAGTGTCAGCTGAAGCCAGCTCAGTCAAAGCTTCTTTAAAGGGATAGTTTAAAGTCATCCAAGGTGTATATAACCGTCTTTCAGACGAATACAATCGGAGCTATATTGCTGTTGATGTCCTTAAGAATATATATTTGCGGTATATGTACCAAAAACCATCGCAATATATATTTTCTCAGAAGCTCTGATAAGAACAGGTCGATTTTGGCCTGTCTAATTAATATTCATGAGCCTCTCTTCTGATTGGCCTGATGTTTTCAGAAACTATGGTAATGCGGGACTGTCGGTCAACAGCCGTGGGCGGGGCATGTGATGTCACATTCCTCAGAGAATGAATTAGGTGACCTTTAAAAAATGTCCTGGCTTTTCCAAGCTTTATAATGACAGCCCAAAATTTGAAGCTCAAAAAAAGTGAAAAGTGCATCCGTCCATCATAAAAGTGCTCCACACGGCTCCAGGGGTTAATAAAGGCCTTCTGAAGCGAATCGGTACATTTTTGCAAGAAAAATATCCATATTTAAAACTTTACAGGGGTTGAATTTCGCCGCAATTTTACTCATTCTCGCAGATTTTGTGCTCATACACACATAAAGCCGCCTGTCAGCATTATATTGAGTTATTTTTTGCTGCTTATTGTGCTTAAACAGTCAAATACACACTAAATAAGGTCAAAATGCCAGTCTTTGCGAGTATTCACGTAAACACAGTCAGTTCTGTTTGAAGTGAACGTAAACAGTTGAGAAAGAAAACGCATGTGTAACAGTATAATGGATCTGTGCGTCATGTCTTAAAGTGACAGCAGCCTGATATACCAGCTGACAAATTATGAATAATATTTAAAATATCTATATGGCAGTTGATATGGACGTCAAAATTATGGCCAGTGAAAATGCTGAGTGGCTAGTAACTTTGGAAAACCACTAGCCTCAGTGACTGATGAGCATAAAAGTTAATGTCAAGCCCTGCATATAAAGCATAATAGGTCAAGAAAGAGATATTTACAGTTTTTGTCCATTGGTTTGGCTCATTTCTTGAAACAGAAATTACGTTCTCAAAACAACATGGACAAATATCCAAACCACTTGGCAATTGTTTACAACAGAATAGCATTTCTCATTCATTTCATCAAATTGCAAATGTCTAAGTACACGTCTCAATGTCTCAGTAAATCTTTGCAAATGATTAAGTACAGGTAGCCTACATTTAGCACAATTTCCAAGTGAATAGATCTTGTTGATCTAAACTGATTGTTTGATTCTCAGTCTAATGGTTGTTCGCTCCAAAGCATATCAGAGTCATTTCATTGTATAAGTCATCACATGCACAATAGTCTGTTCAATTGTCAAAATTAGTCAAGAACATAATACCATGAATACCATATATGAATCCCTTGGAACATTTGATACATTTATTAGAGCAATTGACAGTCAGGTGAAACTAGAACTTGACTAATGAAGGAGGACTTTCACATATCTCAGATGACCAATCAAACAGTATGTTTAGTTACCTGACAGGTGCTGTCCATGACTGGGAATACTGCCAAACAGGTATATAAAGAGCTTGACCATGCAGGACCAGTACAATTTCTGAACATGGAGGCACCTGGCCAAGTAAATGAACAAGGGCAACTGCCTGCTTGAGGAAGAGTGAGGGTGAGACGGGAGGAAGAGGGGTAGTGAGGGGAAGAGAGGGGAAGGGGGGATGAGAGGGGAAGAGAGGGGTAGAGAGGGGTAGAGAGGGGAAGTGGGGATGAGAGGGGAAGAGAGGGGAAGGGGGAAGAGAGGGGTAGAGAGGGGATGAGAAGGGAAGGGGGTAGAGAGGGGAAGGGGGAAGAGAGGGGTAGAGAGGGGAAGGGGGAAGAGAGGGGTAGAGAGGGGAAGGGGGTAGAGGGGATGAGAGGGGAAGGTGGTAGAGAGGGGATGAGAGGGGTAGAGAGGGGAAAGGGGGTTGAGAGGGGTAGAGAGGGGATGAGAGGGGAAGGGGGAAGAGGAGATGAGAGGGGAAGGGGGATGAGAGGGGTAGAGAGGGGATGAGAGGGGATGAGAGGGGTAGAGAGGGGATGAGAGGGGTAGAGAGGGGATGAGAGGGGTAGAGAGGGGAAGGGGAAGAGAGGGGAAGAGGGGATGAGAGGGGAAGGGGGAAGAGGGGATGAGAGGGGTAGAGAGGGGAAGAGAGGGGAAGGGGGATGAGAGGGGTAGAGAGGGGATGAGAGGGGTAGAGAGGGGAAGGGGGTAGAGAGGGGATGAGAGGGGTAGAGAGGGGAAGGGGGTAGAGAGGGGATGAGAGGGGAAGGGGTAGAGGGGATGAGAGGGGAAGGGGAAAGAGAGGGGAAGGGGTAGAGAGGGGATGAGAGGGGAAGGGGGTAGAGAGGGGATGAGGGGGGTAGAGAGGGGATGAAAGGGGAAGGGGGTAGTGAGGGGATGAAAGGGGTAGAGAGGGGAAGGGGGTAGAGAGGGGATGAGAGGGGTAGAGAGGGTAATGGGGTAGAGAGGGGAAGAGAGGGGAAGGGGGTAGAGAGGGGAAGAGAGGGGAAGGGGGTAGAGAGGGGAAGGGGTAGAGAGGGGAAGGGGGGATGAGAGGGGAAGAGAGGGGAAGGGGGTGGAAGGGGGTAGAGGGGGGTAGAGAGGGGAAGAGAGGGGAAGGGGGGATGAGAGGGGAAGAGGGGGGTAGGAAGAGGTAGACCTGGAGTAGGATGTGGACAAAGAAGACAGGGACCAAATTTATCAGATGCGATTCTACTGAGTACCCATGGGTTGACATTGAGAGAGGCTGGACAGAGACTTCAGCCCAACCTCAGCAGATATAAAAAACAAACCTTTGAAAATGCATGAATGAATCGAATGATTTTACAAATGTGGAGAGAAATAAATATTTTCATCAATATGCAGTACTGGTCTTGTGTGTACTGTTTGTACATATATTCTTTACTCTAACAATATCTCTGAAAAAAATCAAACCCCGATTATATCATTAGAAAAGTAGAAATTTGACAAGTGTTTACAGTAAGATTGAGAACAGCAGCGTGTGGATGGCCAGGAGGGTGAGGACGGTAATTTTCATTGTTTTTTTGTTTGTCTGTTATATTACAGTATATTATGCTGTATACATTTTCTTTTTACTTTGATGTATGGAAGTTACTTTATGTGTGTGAATGATAATGGTTACAATTTCCTTGGCAGTATGAGTGCAATGTGTGATGTCAAACCTTGGAGGCTACTCTTACCCTAAAATCCTATTTCTTTTTTTCAGTTTTATACACAATTGTATTCTGTTAGCTAGACAAAAAACATTGTCAATGATAGACTGGGCTAAGACTGAAAGGTGGACATGAGGGATATTTCAATGGTCTTCTGCCATAGTGACAAAACATCTAAACATTTTGACTTGCAGTGCTTACACAATGCCAAAGGGACGAAGCATTTTGGGGGCACTGACTGTTTAAATGAGAAGGAAATTTAGTTTTGACACATGAGTGAACTGTTTTGGGAGAGGTATGAGCTTTTGCAGGTGAACCATGGTGTTGTGCCGAACCATCCACGTTATTTTGGCAAAAGCACCAAGAGTGTTGAGAACGTCTGATCTGTTTTTGAATTTAGTTTTGAAGTTTGAGTGAACAGTTTTGGGAGAGATATTAGCTTTTGCAAGTGAGCTATAGTGTTGTGCTGAACTGTAAGCCTGTTTTGCCAAATTATCTTACAATTTTGAGAATGTTATTTCTGTTTCAAGAAATGAGCCAAACCAATGGAGAAAAACTGTAGTATTTATCATTATTTGATTGGCCAAAAGCCCTTGTTGATAAACAGACAGACAGACAGACAGACAGACAGACAGACAGACAGACAGACAGACAGAGAGATAGACAGACAGACAGACAGACAGACAGACAGACAGACAGACAGATATGGATGGATGGATGGATGGATGGATGGATGGATGGAAGGAAGGAAGGAAGGAAGGAAGGAAGGAAGGAAGGAAGGAAGGAAGGAAGGAAGGAAGGAAGGAAGGAAGGAAGGAAGGATGGATGGATGGATGGATGGATGGATGGATGGATAGATAGATAGATAGATAGATAGATAGATAGATAGATAGATAGATAGATAGATAGATAGATAGATAGATATGGATAGATAGATAGATAGATAGATAGATAGATAGATAGATAGATAGATAGATAGATAGATAGATAGATAGATAGATAGATAGATAGATAGATAGATAGATGGATGGATGGATGGATGGATGGATGGATGGATGGATGGATAGACAGACAGACAGACAGATATGGATGGATGGAAGGAAGGAAGGAAGGAAGGATGGATGGATGGATGGATGGATGGAAGGATGGATGGATGGATGGATGGATGGATGGATGGATGGATGGATGGATGGATGGATGGATGGATAGATAGATAGATAGATAGATAGATAGATAGATAGATAGATAGATAGATAG
Source organism: Romanogobio albipinnatus (assembly GCA_023566225.1). NCBI lineage: Eukaryota > Metazoa > Chordata > Actinopteri > Cypriniformes > Gobionidae > Romanogobio > Romanogobio albipinnatus. Next base: position 50,009,939 of record CM042249.1, read on the forward strand.
ATAGATAGATAGATAGATAGATAGATAGATAGATAGATAGATAGATAGATAGATATGGATAAATAGATAGACAGATATGGATGGATGGATGGATGGATGGATGGATGGATGGATGGATGGAAGGAAGGAAGGAAGGAAGGAAGGAAGGAAGGAAGGATGGATGGATGGATGGATGGATGGATTTAATAAATTTAGTTTTGAAGTTTGAGTGAACAGTTTTGGGAGAGATATTAGCTTTTGCAAGTAAGCTATAGTGTTGTGCTGAACTGTAAGCCTGTTTTGCCAAATTATCTTACAATTTTGAGAATGTTATTTCTGTTTCAAGAAATGAGCCAAACCAATGGAGAAAAACTGTAGTATTTATCATTATTTGATTGGCCAAAAGCCCTTGTTGATAAACAGACAGACAGACAGACAGACAGACAGACAGACAGACAGACAGACAGACAGACAGATAGACAGACAGATATGGATGGATGGATATGGATAGATAGATAGATAGATGGATGGATGGATGGATGGATGGATGGATGGATGGATGGATGGATGGATGGATGGATGGATGGATGGATGGATGGATGGATAGACAGACAGACAGACAGACAGATATGGATGGATGGATGGATGGATGGAAGGAAGGAAGGAAGGAAGGATGGATGGAAGGATGGATGGATGGATGGATGGATGGATGGATGGATGGATGGATGGATGGATAGATAGATAGATAGATAGATGATAGATAGATAGATAGATAGATAGATAGATAGATAGATAGATAGATAGATAGATAGATAGATAGATAGATAGATAGATAGATAGATAGATAGATAGATAGATAGATAGATAGATATGGATGGATGGAAGGAAGGAAGGAAGGAAGGAAGGAAGGATGGATGGATGGATGGATGGATGGATGGATGGATGGATGATTGGATGGATGGATGGATTGACAGACAGACAGACAGACAGATATGGATGGATGGATGGATGGATGGATGGATGGACGGACGGACGGATGGATAGACGGGTAGATAAATAGACAGACAGACAGACAGATAGATGGATGGATGGATGGATGGATGGATGGATGGATGGATGGATGGATGGATGGATGGATGGATGGATGGATGGATGGATGGATGGATGGATGGATGGATAGATAGATAGATAGATAGATAGATAGATAGATAGATAGATAGATAGACAGACAGACAGACAGACAGACAGACAGACAGACAGACAGACAGACAGGGATGGATGGATGGATGGATGGATGGACGGACGGACGGACGGACGGACGGACGGACGGACGGATGGATAGACGGGTAGATAGATAGATAGATAGATAGATAGATAGATAGATAGATAGATAGATAGATAGATAGATAGATAGATAGATAGATAGATAGATAGATAGATAGATAGATAGATAGATTCAACTTCTGATGATTGTAAACAGCACAGCAGTAATGACTTTATGAACTTCTTCACATGTAAGATTGATAATATTAGGAAGAAAATGTTAACCATGCAGCCGTCTACTACAGTATCACATCAGACAGAGCATTGTAGTGTCCCTGAGAAAAAATTACAATCATTCACTGCTATAGGAGAAGAAGAATTGGCTAAACTCGTTAAATCATCAAAATCAACAACATGTATGCTTGACCCTGTACCGACTAGGCTATTAAAAGAGATGCTACCAGAGGTCATAGATTCTCTTCTTAATATCATTCATTCATCTTTGTCATTAGGATATGTACCGAAAACTTTTAAGTTGGCTATTATTAAACCACTTATTAAAAAACCGCAACTTGATCCTACAGAATTAGTCAATTATAGACCAATCTCAAATCTACCCTTTCTGTCAAAAATACTTGAAAAAGCACAATTATGCTCCTTTTTAGAAAGAAATGGTATCTGTGAGGATTTCCAGTCAGGATTTAGAGCGTATCATAGTACTGAGACTGCTCTCATCAAAGTTACAAATGATTTACTCTTATCATCCGATCATGGCTGTATCTCTATTAGTGTTACTCGATCTTAGCGCTGCATTTGATACCATCGACCACAACATTCTTTTGAATAGACTCGAAAATTATGTAGGTATTAGTGGAATTGCTTTGTCATGGTTTAAATCATACCTATGCGACCGTTATCAGTTTGTAGCAGTAAATGAAGAGATGTCACACCGAACGCAAGTTCAGTATGGAGTACCACAAGGCTCAGTGCTAGGACCGCTACTCTTCACCCTGTACATGTTACCACTGGGAGATATTATTAGGAAGCATGGCGTTAGTTTTCTTTGTTATGCTGACGATACTCAGCTCTATATTTCTTCACGCCCTGAAGAAACTTACCAATTCACAAGATTAACGAAATGCATAGCTGATATAAAACACTGGATGACCGGTAATTTCCTGCAACTCAATTCAGAAAAAACAGAATTTTTAATTATTGGACAAAAAAGCTCCACAAGTAGTAACCTAGAATACTGTCTAACACTTGATGGCTGCTCTGTCAAGTCTTCGTCGTCAGTGAGGAACCTGGGTGTGCTCTTTGATACCAATCTTTCGTTTGAAAGCCACGTTTCTAGCATCTGTAAAACTGCATTCTACCATCTTAAAAATATATCTAAATTACGGCACATGCTCTCAATGCAAAATGCTGAACAGTTAGTTTATGCGTTCATGACCTCAAGGTTAGATTATTGTAATGCTCTACTGGGTGGTTGCCCTGCTCGCTTAATAAATAAACTCCAGCTGGTCCAAAACGCAGCAGCTCGAGTTCTTACTAGAACCAGGAAGTATGACCATATTAGCCCAGTTCTGTCAACATTGCACTGGCTGCCTATTAAACATTGCATACATTTTAAAATCTTGCTTATTACTTACAAAGCACTAAATGGTTTAGCTCCCCAATACTTGAGCGAGCTCTTAACATATTATACTCCATCACGTCTACTGCGCTCTCTAAACTCTGGCCAGTTGATAATACCGAGAATATCCAAATCAACTGCAGGCGGTCGATCCTTTTCCTATTTAGCTCCTAAACTCTGGAACAGTCTTCCTAGCATTGTTCGGGAAGCAGACACACTCTGTCAGTTTAAATCTAGACTAAAAACACATCTCTTTACTGTGGCATACACATAAAACACTTTTTCAATGAAATGATTGTTAGGCTGCATTAACTAGGTCAGCCGGAACCGGGAACACTTCCCATAACACCTGATGTACTTGTTACATCATCAGAAGAATGGCATCTACGCTAATGCTAGTCTCTTTGTTTTATCTGCAGTCAGCCGGATCCGGGCCGTATCCAGATCAGATGCTGGACCTGCGCCCAGACAAGACCAACGCATGACCCTGAAGTGTCTGCAGAGACCGTGATTAGACTCCCCCTGCAACTGCCTCATCGACACGGCATCCTCAACAAACCCGTCTCCAGCGTGATGACTCCGATTGTTCGAATATTACAATTTAATAATACTTAAATCGATATGTCATCCGCAATAAACCCGTCTCCAGCGTGTTGCCTCCGATCATTCAAATATTGCACTTTAATAATTATTTAATCAACATCATCCTCAATAAACCCGTCTCCAGCGTGTTGCCTCCGATCATTCGAATATTGCACTTTAATAATTATTTAATCAACATCATCCTCAATAAACCCGTCTCCAGCGTGTTGCCTCCGGTCCTTCGAATATTCCGATCTATTATGACCTCTGACCTGTAAAGTTGCCAGAATAATAATAATACGCTGTTTGTTAATTGGCCAGAGGAGAACTGGCACCCCGACTGAGCCTGGTTTCTCCCAAGGTTTATTTTTCTCCATTAGGTCACCTGATGGGGTTTTGGTTTCCTTGCCACTGTTGCCTCTGGCTTGGCGTGCTCAGTTGGGGACACTAACATTTTTCAACTAAACATCGAAATAAATCTAATTAGTAAACTAAATTAAACATATAAACTAAATTACTGATCTAATTACTGATCTAAAGCCCACACTGTCACCGTATGGAAATTGAAATGAACTGATGATATCAAATGGCTATACAGCTTAATAAAATTATGCTGCATTATTTTCCTGTTTAACACTGTAAAGCTGCGATAGATAGATGAATGGATGGATGGATGGATGGATGGATGGATGGATGGACGGACGGACGGACGGACGGACGGACGGACGGACGGACAGATAGATAGATAGATAGATAGATAGATAGATAGATAGATAGATAGATAGATAGATAGATAGATAGATAGATAGATAGATAGATAATAACTAGAAAAATGCACTCAAACATTACTAAAAAAAAAATAATTTAAGTGAAAACAGAAAATATATCAATCCAATAAAATTCTATTTAAAACATTAACAAAAACAAATATCCACAATATGTTGATGCATGGAACACATATATATATATATATATATATATATATATATATATATATATATATATATATATATATATATATATATATATATATATATATATATATATATATATATAGAGTTAAAGGTGTGTATTATTAGAGTAACTCGTACTTGACCTCTAGGGAGATGCGGGTGATAGTCATCATTTGAAGGGGAAGGTAAACAGTGAAAGTGGAGCTTTCTGTGGCTTGATTCGCTCAAATTCCCCATTACACAGAATATATTTTCATATCAAGTGAAACATGAGGTCTGAAAAACATCATGACGGTGATCCTTACATCAGTTTGAGGAATATTCTCCGTGTCCTGTGTGTGTGTGAAACTGAAGATCAGGAGGGAAACCTCAGAGCACAACGTGTGTTTGTGATGAATGAAGGGGTGAACACAATGTCATGTTATTCAAACGGCCAGATTTCATATCCTGACTAGACCACACACACTATTGTGTTTCCAGTGACAATGCTAGCAGTGTAACCTCACACCGCACTCGTAACTGTTTCTCCAGCATTAGCATTTTGCATGTCATGTGTTTAGCATAGATGTGTTTTCAACAATTTCAGCTTTTTTTGTCTTTTGTTTGTAGATTTTGAGATGTATTCTAATAGGCACACAAAAGGTAAGCAGCAACCTTATATTAATATTTATTTATTTATTTGTATACATATATTAATATTTTATAATAATATATAATAAATAATATATATTTATATAAATATTGTCAGTTTACAAAACTATTTCATTCCCATACATATTTATATTAAATATATTTAAATAACATTTAAAAAATGTAATACACATAATACACAATATTTATATTTATAATATATAACTTTAAATATATTATATTTATTATTGTGATTATTAAATAATAATAATAATAATATGTTTTGTAAATGTTTCCAAAGCTTTACTTATTTTAGTTAGTTAGTTAGTTAGTTAGTTATTTTATTTAGTTTGTTAATTATTTTATTTAGTTAGTTTATTTAGTTATTTTATTTATTTAGTTAGTTATTTTATTTAGTTATTTCGTTAGTTAGTTAGTTAATTGTATTTATTTGTTTAGGTATTTAGTTAGTTATTTTATTTAGTTAGTTAGTTAGTTAGTTAGTTAGTTAGTTAGTTAGTTAGTTAGTTAGTTAGTTATTTTATTCATTTAATTTGATTATTTTATTTATTTAATTAGTTATTTTATTTAGTTAGTTCGTTTATTTATTTATTTAGTTAGTTAGTTCTTTTATTTAGTAAGCTAGCTAGTTAGTTAGTTATTTTATTTAGTTAGTTAGTTATTTCGTTCGTTCATTCATTCATTATCTTCCGCTTATCCGGGGCCAGGTCGCGGGAGCAACAGTCTAAGCAGAGACGCCCAGACTTACCCCTCTCCCTAGCCACTTCCTCCAGCTCTTCCGGGGGAACCCCGAGGTGTTCCCAGGCCAGCCCGGGAGACATAATCCCTTCAGCATGTCCTAGGTCTTCCCCGGGGCCTCCTCCCGGTGGGACGTGCATGGAACACCTCCCTGGGAAGGCGTCCAGGAGGCATCCGATATAGATGCCCGAGCCACCTCAGCTGGCTCCTCTCGATATGGAGGAGCAACGGCTCTACTCTGAGCTCCTCCTGAGTGACCGAGCTTCTCACCCTATCTCTAAGGGAGCGCCCAGCCACCCTACGGAGAAAGCTCATTTCGGCCGCCTGTATCCGGGATCTTGTCCTTTCGGTCATGACCCACAGCTCATGACCATAGGTGAGAGAAGGAACGTAGATCGAATGGTAAATCGAGAGCTTTGCCTTACAGCTCAGCTCCTTCTTTACCACGACAGGCCGGTACATCGACCGCATTACTGCAGAAGCTGCACCAATCCGTCTGTCAATCTCCCGTTCCATCCTTCCCTCACTCGTGAACAAGACCCCAAGATACCTGAACTCCTCCACTTGAGCCACTCTCCACGAACCTGAAGTGGGCAATCCACCCTTTTCCGACTGAGAACCATGGCCTCGGACTTGGAGGTGCTGATTCTCATCCCAGCCGCTTCACACTCGGCCGCAAACCGTCCCAGTGCAAACTGAAGGTCCTGGTTTGAGGAGGCCAACACGACAACATCATCCGCAAAAAGCAGTGACGAAATCGCATGGTCCCCAAACCGGACAATCTCTGTACTTTGGCTGCACCTAGAAATTCTGTCCATAAAAATTATGAACAGAACCGGTGACAAAGGGCAGCCCTGCCGGAGTCCAACATTCACCGGGAACAGGTCTGATTTACTGCCGGAAATGCGAACCAAGCTCCTGCTCTGGGCGTACAGGGACCGAACAGCCCTAAGGAGGGGGCCGCCGACCCCATACACCCATAGCCCCCACCACAGGATGCCACGAGGAACACGGTCAAATGCCTTCTTCAAATACACAAAACACATGTGGACTGGTTGGGCAAACTCCCATGAACCCTCCAGCACCCTGGAGAGGGTATAGAGCTGGTCCAGTGTTCCATGACCGGGACGAAAACCACACTGTTCCTCCTGAATGCAAGGTTCCACTATCGGCCGAATTCTCCTCTCCAGTACCCTGGCATAGACTTTCCCGGGGAGGCTGAGAAGTGTGATCCCCCTGTAGTTGGAACACACTCTCCGGTCCCCCTTCTTGAAAAGAGGGACCACCACCCCGGTCTGCCAGTCCAGAGGCACTGTCCCCGACCGCCACGCGATGTTGCAGAAGCGTGTCAGCCAAGACAGCCCCAGAACATCCAGAGACTTGAGGTACTCAGGGCGGCTCTCATCCACCCCCGGTGCCTTGCCACCGAGGAGCTTTTTAACTACCTTGATGACTTCAGCCCGGGTGATGGATGAGTCCACTTCTGAACCCTCAGCCCCTGCTTCCTCAGTGGAAGACATGTCGGTGGGATTGAGGAGATCCTCGACGTATTCCTTCCACCACCCGACGATATCCCCAGTTGAGGTCAACAGCTTCCCATCTCCACTGTAAACTGTGTTGGTAGGGCACTGCTTCCCCCTCCTGAGGCGTCAAACGGTTTGCCAGAACGGTTTTGCCTCCATGACTACCCGGGCTGCAGTCCGCTTGGCCTGCCGGTACCCGTCAGCTGCCTCTGGAGTCCCACAAGCCAGCCAGGCCCAATAGGACTCCTTCTTCAGCTTGATGGCATCCCTTACTTCTGGTGTCCACCACCAGGTTCGGGGATTACTGCCTCGACAGGCATCGGAGACCATGGAGAACATGGTCCACTCGGACTCAATATCTCCAGACTCCCTCGGGATCCAGTCGAAGCTCCGCCGGAGGTGGGAGTTGAAGATCTCTCTGACAGGGGGCTCAGCCAAACATTCCCAACAGACCCTCACAGTACGTTTGGGTCTGCCGAGTCTGTCCAGCTTCCTCCCCCGCCATCGGATCCAACTCACCACCAGGTGGTGATCAGTTGACAGCTCCGCCCCTCTCTTCACCCGAGTGTCCAAGACATATGGCCGAAGGTCAGATGAGACGACCACAAAGTCGATCATCGACCTCCAGTCTAGGGTGTCCTGGTGCCACGTGCACAGATGGACACCCTTATGCTTGAACATGATGTTTGTTATGGACAAGCCGGGGCTAGCACAGAAATCCAATAACAGAACACCGCTCGGATTCAGATCAGGGGGGCCGTTCCTCCCAATCACGCCCCTCCAGGTGTCACTGTCACTGCCTACGTGGGCGTTGAAATCCCCCAGTAGAACAATGGAGTCTCCAGTCAGAGCGCTTTCCAGCACCCCTCCTAGAGACTCCAAGAGGGCCGGGTACTCCGCACTGCCGTTCGACCCGTAGGCACAAACGACAGTGAGAGACCCCTCCCCGACTCGAAGGTGCAGGTAAGCGACCCTCTCGTTCACCGAGGTGAACTCCAACACATGGCGGCTGAGCTAGGGGGCTATAAGCAAGACCACTCCGGCCCTCGGCCTCTCACCATGGGCAACTCCAGAGTGGTAGAGAGTCCATCCTCTCTCAAGAAGTGTGGTTCCAGAGCCCAAGCTGTGCGTAGAGGTGAGCCCGACTATCTCTAGTCGGTACCTCTCGACCTCCCGCACAAGCTCAGGCTCCTTCCCCGCCAACGAGGTGACATTCCACGTCCCTAAAGCCAGATTCCGTGTCCAGAGATCGGTCGTCGGGGCCTCGCCTTCGACTGTCGCCCGATCCACTAAGCACTGACCCCTTACTTGCAGGTGGTGAGCCCACAGGAGGGCGGCCCCATGTCGCTCCTTCGGGCTGAGCCCAGCCACATAGGTGGAGGCCCGGCCACCAGGCGCTCGCATACGAGCCCCAACCCCGGGCCTGGCTCCAGGGTGGGGCCCCTGCTGCGCAATGCCAGGCGACGTCACGGCGCTTGTTATAACTGTGCTCATAGAGCGTTTATGAACTGTTCTTAGTCTGTCCCGTCACCAAGGACCTGTTTGCCTTGGGAGACCCTACCAGGGGCATATAGCCCCAGACAACATAGCTCCCAGGATCATTTGGGTACTCAAACCCCTCCACCACGATAAGGTGACAGTTCAAGGAGAGTTAGTTAGTTAGTTAGTTAGTTAGTTAGTTAGTTAGTTAATTAGTTAATTAGTTAGCTAGTTAGCTAGTTAGCTAGTTAGCTAGTTAGTTAGTATTTAGGGACTATACTGTCAACTACATTTGACATGTCAAATATATATATTTTTACTAAATATACATCATATAAATATTAACATCAAATATATTATATATTTTTGTAATATTTTATTTTTGTAATATTTTGTAATATATATATATATATATATATAAATACATATTTCAAAAGCTTGGCATTTCATTCGCATATATATATATATATAAATATTTAATTTTATTCCCATATTTTATTTTGGTAAATATATTATTATAATATATAATTTTTTTGTTTTGTTTCTGTTCACAGCTCACTACTTCATTTTTTTGTTTGTTCATTTATTTATTTTATTGTCTCTGTTCACAGCTCACTACTCCATTTTTTTGTTTTTGTTTTATTGTATTTTATTTTTTGTTTTGTCTTCACAGCTCATTACTCATCATTTTTGTTTTATTTTATTAGTTTTTTGTTTGTTTTGTTTTGTTTGGTCTCTGTTCACAGCTCACTACTCCGAGAGTGCAGCAGATGTCCTGCCGCCCCAGAGTTCAGCAGGATCCTGTTATCAGTGACGGCCTGATGGATCAGTCGATTGTGTCTGTGACTGTAGGAATGTGTCTGATGAAGAGCAGGACTGATGCTGCGCAGACGGACAGAAGCAATGTTGCTCTCTGATGAGTGGGGAAATTATTTATGTTGACAATCATAAATCCAGCATCACAACAAAACAACCAGAGCTCAATCAGACCTGAAATCTTTAATGAAAAAGTTTATTTTTGTATCTGACTTTTTGTGCTATATTTGAAATATTTTTTCTATATTTGTGCTATATTATTTTTTTTTCTCATTTATACCATTACATTATCATCACATTTAAGTACCTTAGCATTTACATGGTAATTTAAATACTACCATGGTGTTTTCATGGTACATCTACTAAAAACATGGTAATACCATGGTACTTTTTGTCATTATATATATATATATATATATATATATATATATATAAAATTTTTTTGTCATATATATATATATTTATATATATTTATATAAATATTGATATTTATTTATTTATATTTTTATTAAATTGTAAGATTTCACATATTCAATTATTAAAATGAATGCAGGCTACAAGAGACAAATACATTAAAAATAGTAATGTTTCCAAACTTTTGCTTTTGAGCAGTATTTTATATATATTTATAAAAACTGTAGCATTGTGTCAGAATGATGTTTAAATGTTAAAAGCCCATCACAACTAATTACAAAGCAATCCCAAAAAACTATAGTTTTTTTGTTGTTTTGCTTTATCCTCCTTGTTTTTAATAAAAATACATTTCAAAATATTTAAGAATTTAATAAAGCCTATGAAAAAATGTAGAGCTTTGTGCCAGTATCTCACTCCGATCCCTCATAAAACATCAAAGACCCACTGCAACCAATTTACATATCAATGACATCACCCCCACCATCCATCAGTCATGTGGTTATCTCCACCAATCACCTCACAGGTGTCAATCTTCACGGCTCTGGCCATGTGAATGTGATCAGCGGGCTGTTTAAAAGGCTCCGTCAGGGCCGTGAGTTCTGTTTGCCTGTGCTGCTCACGTTAATGATGGTGTGTGTGAGTCTCAGTGTCTTGTTTTTAACGTTAAGTCTCGGTTCTCTGTCTTTTATAAACACAGAAAATGTTAACATGCAAGAAAAGCTGTTTTTAAATTCCATGGGCCTCTCAAGTCGACCGAGACCGTCACATCAGGCTCTGGTGCCCTCTCGGCTGTGGAAGATGTTCATGAAGAGCACCTCGACGTCCCACACCGACCCATGCGTGGTGTCCGAGTACGGGGTCAGAGGAAACATCGTGAGGTTCATCCAGGATCAAGGTGAGGCCTTAAGTTTGGGTCAACCTTAACATGCAGTGTGTTATATCAGGGGTTTTCAAACTTGGGTCCTCCAGAAGGTTCTAAGGGGTCCCCAGAACATTTCAGAGAATAAAAAGACAAAGCAAAAATGGATAAAGTCTACCAAACATTCTAAAGGTTTCATTTCTAAATGTTTCATATTTTACAGAGTTGTATATATTAGCTTTGTATCTTTCTAGTGAGTTTTTCTCACTATAGTCCCCTTTATCTTGCTCACTGGGGTTGTAAGGTAGTATACATAACACAGTGGGTAAGCTGCTTACGTACAGTTATTGTGAAAGTTGCTTATACAAATAATTTTTAATTGAAAAGTTTCTTCTTCTGGTTTATACATCCAACATTAAGCATAGCCGATTAAGTTTGGGAACAATATGTTGTATTTATAATGTCACACTTACTGTTTATCTAACAGTTTACTTTTTTTTTATATATATATATATATATATATATATATATATATATATATATATATATATATATATATATATATATATATATATATATATACATAAAAATATATACATAAAAATATATAGATGGATTTTAGGAAGGGGGTCCCTCATAAAAGGTTCATCATATTTGGGGGTCCTTGGCATCATGAAGTTTGAAAACCCCTTTGTTATATCAGTTATCATGTCTTAGTTTTTTGGGGGTTGTTTTGGGAAAAGTTATTAAAGGGGCAAAGTTGGGTTATGCCGTCCGTTTTATGTTCCCTTTCTCTAATCAAAGTGTTTCAAATATATAAAAAAGGGAATATTGTAATCAGTTTAGTTCTTTCCATCATAAAATATGCTATATTGTTTCAACCCAAATTTGGGTTACATAGGACAAACCCAACCATTGGGTTATTTAATTTAAAGTTTTAACCCAATAGCTGGATTTGTCCATATTTGACCCAAATTTGGGTTGAAACAACGTAGCATTTTTTAAGGTGCCATGACATTTTTTATGTAATTTTGTAATGTTATAAATGATTTATCTGTGCACTTTTTTTTAAAATTCATGTGTCAATCTTTCATCAAAAACGTTAACCTTCCCTCTGCCCTCGAAGCTACTTTGCTTCTCTTCCTGTCATGTGCTATGGCGCGAGGGCAGGGCTATCCATAGATATACATAATAAAGGCTAGATGTCTTACGGCACAGTCTCTAACGTCATCACCAGCGGCCATCTTGTCACAGGCAAGCTTTCTGGCGGGTACCTGATGTAAGGGGTGATCTGCACAAACACAAATACTCTTATCTCGCTGAAATCTTGACGGATTTACAAATGGTTTGGTTTCTTACAAACGTTATTAACATGGCTATAATTCTGGATGCTTGAACAAATTATGAATAATTATTCATAAGTATGCAGTGTCATAACTACATATCTGGCGTTTATAACAGACCAAACAATTTGAAAATCGGTAAAAAAATGTAGCAAGTTATGGTTATTTAAAAAGTACATGCACCATTAAAACACAATGTTATGAGTGAGCGAGCTGACTGTGACAAGATGGCCGCCAGATGAAGACGTCGACCTCCATTGGCCAGCAGCGCGGACGAGACATCTAGCTTTTATGTATATCTATGGGGCTATCGCGGTCTGTCTCGTTTCCTCCATTTTGTTAGCAACGCCCAACGATCCAATCAATCCCTTAAGAACGAAATCAAGCCCTGCCCTAAATTTGTTCTAATTTCAGAAGCCGTTTCACTCGGACACACTCACCTAAAGGATTATTAGGAACACCATACTAATACTGTGTTTGACCCCCTTTCGTCTTCAGAACTGCCTTAATTCTACGTGGCATTGATTCAACAAGGTGCTGAAAGCATTCTTTAGAAATGTTGGCACATATTGATAGGATAGCATCTTGCAGTTGATGGAGATTTGTGGGATGCACATCCAGGGCACGAAGCTCCCGTTCCACCACATCCCAAAGATGCTCTATTGGGTTGAGATCTGGTGACTGTGGGGGCCATTTTAGTCCAGTGAACTCATTGTCATGTTCAAGAAACCAATTTAAAATGATTCGAGCTTTGTGACATGGGGCATTATCCTGCTGGAAGTAGCCATCAGAGGATGGGTACATGGTGGTCATAAAGGGATGGACATGGTCAGAAACAATGCTCAGGTAGGCCGTGGCATTTAAACGATGCCCAATTGGCACTAAGGGGCCTAAAGTGTGCCAAGAAAACATCCCCCACACCATTACACCACCACCACCAGCCTGCACAGTGGTAACAAGGCATGATGGATCCATGTTCTCATTCTGTTTACGCCAAATTCTGACTCTACCATCTGAATGTCTCAACAGAAATCGAGACTCATCAGACCAGGCAACATTTTTCCAGTCTTCAATTGTTTGGTGAGCTTGTGCAAATTGTAGCCTCTTTTTCCTATTTGTAGTGGAGATGAGTGGTACCCGGTGGGGTCTTCTGCTGTTGTAGCCCATCCGCCTCAAGGTTGTGCGTGTTGTGGCTTCACAAATGCTTTGCTGCATACCTCGGTTGTAACGAGTGGTTATTTCAGTCAAAGTTGCTCTTCTATCAGCTTGAATCAGTCGGCCCATTCTCCTCTGACCTCTAGCATCAACAAGGCATTTTGGCCCACAGGACTGCCGCATACTGGATGTTTTTCCCTTTTCACACCATTCTTTGTAAACCCTAGAAATGGTTGTGCGTGAAAATCCCAGTAACTGAGCAGATTGTGAAATACTCAGACCGGCCCGTCTGGCACCAACAACCATGCCATGCTCAAAATCGCTTAAATCACCTTTCTTTCCCATTCTGACATTCAGTTTGGAGTTCAGGAGATTGTCTTGACCAGGACCACACCCCTAAATGTATTGAAGCAACTGCCATGTGATTGGTTGATTAGATAATTGCATTAATGAGAAATTGAACAGGTGTTCCTAATAATCCTTTAGGTGAGTGTATATCACAATAGGGGAAAAAAAGTGCAATCGCAACTTCCGTTTCATGCCGACTTTAAAAAAATTTACTTTATGACATCATTCTCCAGGAAGTGACATCATTATGGTTGGTTGGACATCGGCACAAACATCAAGTAAAAATTGTTTACACCATTTTATAGAAATAACACTGTAATATTTTAATTTGAGATTTTTGGCTGTTTGGCTTTCCATATGTGGTGTTTCAGACTAGTGGAAAGAAAAAATCCAAAATATACTTTTAAGTGTTTATTTAATTGCACTTTGTTTGTGTCTGTAGATTTCAATTATACATATCTTTAGCCCATGAGTTTTCTATACACCAAATGTTAAATTTTATTCCTAAAAACATGGTGAAAATGTTTGTTTTTTGACAGTATTTTCTGATTAACAGACCAATAAAAACAATCCAAATCCCTTCTGTAAAAACCTTTGCTACTAATACAAATAAACCTGATAGAATCTCAACAAAAAAAGCCGTTTTGAACCTGCCGTTGTCCAGTGTTCAGATTTCTCTTCTGGAAATGTATGCAAAGTAGTGCTTGTTTAATTAGATAATGCCTTAGTTGCATATTTAAACATTTGAGAACTTGCATAAAAAAAATGTTTGCAGTTCGTAATGGGAAAGTATACTCGCGTAATGGGATTCTCTATAGAACTTAACACTTTATGCCAAAAAGCTTCTATATAAGGAGACATATCTTAAATGATTGCATAATTCTTTCTTGTTCAACAGGCTTTCGGGGTTTTTTTCTGGTGATAAAGTATGTTTATGAGTGGTTTAATTCATAAAATTTAATAAGATGAAATGTAAATCCATAATATCCCATGATGGGAAATCTTTAACCCTCTGGGGCAATTCAGTCATTTTTTTACAATTTTTTTTAACATTTTTAGATTTTACTTCATCTGAATGGTACGAAATTTGGTAAAGGTTTTGACGCTTGCTATGTGAACATCCCAAAAAATTGTGGACATGATTCGAAAAGGTTAAATGGTCCTGAAAAAAAATAGTCAGACTTGTATTGTGTGCGGTCAAAAATGATGCATTGGAAATTTCAACTTTTGGTACTGTGCACAATCTATTGAGATATCAACCTCAAATTTGAAACACAACTTGTTTCGATGTATGGCTTTTAATTTCTTGCGTTTTTAGAGTAAAATGTGTTTTTGAAAATATACATTTCATATAAAAATTGAAAATTGTGCATTGTGTTAATTCACTTTATTTTTTTTACTTCACTTCAGCAATAATCTGCCAAGTGTCATCTTTAAAAAGACCAAACTTCAGTCTGTGCTCCAAAGCATTCAAGATTTACGAAAGTTTAAGTTGGAAATGTAATTTTCAGATCCATGCTCAAAAAGTGAATTATAAATACAGCGCAAATATAATTTAGTACTCTAAAATACCCTATAAATACAAAATATGAAATAAAAAAAAACATTATTGAACTAAAATATAGTACAATCATTTCATTGACACAAGAAGAGCACCAGAGGATTCCATATTGAACCTTTTCTTTTAAAGGAGCACTCCACTTTTTTTTGAAAATAGGCTCATTTTCCGACTCCCCTAGAGTTAAACAGTTGAGTTTTACCGTTTTTGAATCCATTCAGCCGATCTCTGGGTCTGGCGGTAGCACTTTTAGCATAGCTTAGCATAGATCATTGAATCTGATTAGACCGTTAGCATCTCGCTCAAAAATGACCAAAGACTTTATAAATTTTTCCTATTTAAAACTTGACTCTTCTGTAGTTACATCATGTACTAAGAAATGAAAAGTTGTGATTTTCTAGGCCGATGTGTCTAGGAACTATTCTCTCATTCCTGCGTAATAATCAAGAGCTTTGAGCCGCCCCATGAGTGCAGCGGCGCAATGATATTACACAGCGCCTGGAAATAGGCTAACTTCCCTCAACATACCCAACGTGACAACCTGCTTACACAGAGAGCGCTGGGGACTATTTTCAGGCGCTGCGTAATATCATTGCAATCGCAACTTTTCATTTTCTGTCGGTCTTAGTACACGATGTAACTACAGAAGAGTCGCGTTTTAAATAGGAAAAATAACGAAAATCTTTGGTCATTTGAGCGAGATGCTAACGGTCTAATCCGATTCAATGATCTATGCTAAGCTATGCTAAAAGTGCTACCGCCAGACCCAGAGATCGGCTGAATGGATTCGAAAACGGTAAAGCTCAACTGTTTAACTCTAGGGGAGCTGGAAAATTAGCCTATTTTGAAAAAAACTGGAGTGTTCCTTTAAGAGTGTGGTGATTCTGTTAATTTTTTTACTCTAGTCACCTGGTTATATAATTTTATATTTTATGGATCGTGATATTGACCTTGTGTTTGACATGTAAATAGCCTCAATGCTAACATGGTGTTAAAAATTGAATAAACAAACAAACTCAATTCACATAATCACAAAAATAAAAATTAGCCCATGACTTACTCGCCCTCAAGCCATCCTAGGTGTATGACATTCTTCTTTCAGACGAACACAGAGTTTTATTAATAAAAGTCCTGTCTCTTCCAAGCTTTATAATGGCAGTGAGTCCATAAAAGTGCATCTATCCATCATATAACTGCTCCACACGGCTCCGGGGGGTTAATAAAGGCCTTCTGAAGCGAAGCGTTTGTGTGAGAAACATATCCATATTTAACATGTTATAAAGTAAAATATCTAGCTTCCGCCAGACCGCCTTCTGTATTAAATTTACGGGGGGGAAAAAAAAGTGTACCGCCCCTTGCTGGGCTGCCATTTTGAAGCTTGGAAGAACCAGGACTTTTTTAATATAACTCTGATTGTATTCGTCTGAAAGAAGAATGTCATAAACACCTAGGATGGCTTGAGGGTGAGTAAATCATGGGATAATCTTCATTTTTGGGTGAACTATCACTTTAACACTTATGTTACCAAATGCAGACTCATAACGCAATGGTTGTTTTCCCCCAAACAGGTAGTCTGATATCTGCCCCGGCCGTCCACTGCTTTAACTGTGTGCGAAAGCATCTGTTTTTCAACATGTCGGTGCTGGAGGATGTTGAGCAACTCTCGTTGGCGCAGCTGGAAATGAAGTTCAAACAGGACCTGGCTCACCTGGGACAGCATGTTTTCAGTGTGGACCTGTACAGGGTTTTAAGGACCACGCTGAAGGGAGTGACTCACGAGTCCAGCCGTAAATTACTCCTGTCTCAGTCGCTCGGGCCCGGCGCGCACGCCTCCGTGCTGGTTAATCTGACCGACCTGGCTGAATCCTGGAGGAAACCAGGGAAGAACTACGGGATGCAGCTTGAGATGCGGCTCACGCATTTGAGCAACATGCTTCAGGAGCACGCGTACGTCGCACAAATCCCAGAGTTGCAGACGTCTCTGGTGGTGGTATCGCTGAACCCGCTTCAATGCCGGTCCAGAAGAAAGAGAAGCGCGGCGTATTACTTACCCGTGACCCCCAGTAACGTGTGCAAACCCAGGAGGCTTTACATCGACTTCAAAGACGTGGGCTGGCAGGACTGGATCATTGCGCCTCAGGGATATTTGGCCAATTACTGCCACGGCGAGTGTCCTTTCCCTCTGAGTGAGAGTTTGAATGGAACCAACCACGCCATCCTGCAGACGCTGGTTCACTCCTTCGATCCTAAAGGGACGCCTCAGCCCTGCTGCGTTCCCATCAAACTCTCCCCCATCTCCATGCTCTATTACGACAACAACGATAATGTGGTTCTCAGACACTATGAAGACATGGTGGTGGATGAGTGCGGATGCAGATGAACTCCATTCGTTTTAAACGTGGTGCTTTTAGAGTTGATTAGGCTAACAATGATAATGTGGAGGTTTTGTTCTGGAGGATGAAGGCAGACTGAGCTGTTACTTGTGTGTTTAAAATAAACTTCATTTTATAATAAATTGCTTTTTTTTCCCACTCAAACATAGTTTAAATGGGTTTTTTTATAAATATATTATACCAGATGTTTAATGATGTATTGGACCTGGATTAGATAAATTCGTGTTATGAGGACAAATTAAATTAGAATTTTGCAATCCAAACTGAAATGTTTGTTTGTATAAGTGAACAAAACCACAAAAGATTAATCTGTAGCTTGTATACAAGCACTTATATGCACACATATACAGTTTGTCTTCAATCAGGCGTAACGTTATGACCTGATATTGTGAAAAAGGTCCCCCTTTTGCTGCCAAAACAGCCCTGACCCGTCGAGGCATGGCCTCCTCTAGACCCCTGAAGGTGTGCTGTGGTGTCTGGCACCAAGATGTTAGCAGCAGATCCTTTAAGTCCTGTAAGTTGCGAGGTTGGGTTTTGAGCCTTCGCTCCCCACGTGCATCAATGAGCCTCGGCCGCCCATGACCCTGTGGCCGGTTCTCCACTGTTCCTTCCTTGGAGCACTTTTGATAGAGACTGACCACTGCAGACCGGGAACACCCCACAAGAGCTGCAGTTTTGGAGATGCTCTGACCCAGTCGTCTAGCCGTCACAATCTGGCCCTTGTCAAACTCGCTCAAATCCTTACGCTTGCCCATTTTTCCTGCTTCTAACACATCAACTTTGAGGACAAAATGTTCACTTGCTGCCTAATATATCCCACCCACTAACAGGAGATGAAGAGATAATCAGCGCTATTCACTTCACCATGACTGATCGTTATGTGTGTGTATACAAAGCGGCAACCTACCCCTGTTTCTCTTAAAGCCAATACGGAAGTGACTTAAACTGCAATTCATGAACTGGCCGCTAGAGACAGACTCCAGAAGGAGCAGAATCTCATTGAGCTCATGTTAAAATGCCCAACTTTACAGCAGAAGAACACATGTTTACAGTCTGGGACAAATTGTGGTTTTGGTCTATACGGCTCATTTTGCTCTTCATGACGACTGTGAGGGGCGTGAATGTTTGTATAACTCATTCCTTTACATTATATTAAGCCTTAAAGTTCTGCATAATTAAGGGTGTGGCCACTTTGAGTGACAGGTGGATTGCCGTTTGTCTGCTGTCTGTTAGTCATCACGTCACCTCAGCTCCGCCCACGTCCCGCCTCTTTGACAACGATAATTTGGTTCTCAGACACTATGAAGTTTTTTACACTTCAAAACTGCTCTTCAGAATCTTATGGGTGATGTCAAGGACACTACGTCCATATATTTTTTTTTTTACAGTCTATGGTTTATACATATATAATACATATAATGTGTGTTTGTTTATATATACTTTTTACATATATTTATTATGTGTCATAAGATGTAATTCCAAAACAATGATTTTTACATCTGTTTCCTTATTCCTTTTTTAGTCTTGTGAAAATTGTATATATGTATATATATATTATATATAAAATAACATTATATGTTTTATATAAATATAGAGTGAGGAGAATAATTATTTGAACACCCTGCTATTTTGCAAGTTCTCCCACTTAGAAATCATGGAGGGGTCTGAAATTGTCATCGTAGGTGCATGTCCACTGTGAGAGACATAATCTAAAAAAAAAAAAAATCCAGAAATCACAATGTATGATTTTTTAACTATTTATTTGTATGATACAGCTGCAAATAAGTATTTAAACACCTGAGAAAATCAATGTTAATATTCGGTACAGTAGCCTTTGTTTGCAATTACAGAGGTCAAACGTTTCCTGTAGTTTTTCAGCAGGTTTGCACTGCAGGAGGGATTTTGGCCCACTCCTCCACACAGATCTTCTCTAGATCAGTCAGGTTTCTGGCCTGTCACTGAGATACACAGAGTTTGAGCTCCTCCAAAGATTCTCTATTGGGTTTAGGTCTGGAGACTGGCTAGGCCACGCCAGAACCTTGATATGCTTCTTACAGAGCCACTCCTTGGTTATCCTGGCTGTGTGCTTCGGGTCATTGTCATGTTGGAAGACCCAGCCTCGACCCATCTTCAATGCTCTAACTGAGGGAAGGAGGTTGTTCCCCAAAATCTGGCAATACATGGCCCGGTCATCCTCTCCTTAATACAGTGCAGTCGCCCTGTCCCATGTGCAGAAAAACACCCCCAAAGCATGATGCTACCACCCCCATGCTTCACAGTAGGGATGGTGTTCTTGGGATGGTACTCATCATTCTTCTTCCTCCAAACACGTTTAGTGGAATTATGACCAAAATGTTATATTTTGGTCTCATCTGACCACATGACTTTCTCCCATGACTCCTCTGGATCATCCAAATGGTCATTGGCAAACTTAAGACAGGCCTTGACATGTGCTGGTTTAAGCAGGGGAACCTTCCGTGCCATGCATGATTTCAAACCATGACGTCTTAGTCTATTACCAACAGTAACCTTGGAAACGGTGGTCCCAGCTCTTTTCAGGTCATTGACCAGCTCCTCCCGTGTAGTTCTGGGCTGATTTCTCACCTTTCTTAGGATCATTGAGACCCCACGAGGTGAGATCTTGCATGGAGCCCCAGTCCGAGGGAGATTGACAGTCATGTTTAGCTTCTTCCATTTTCTAATGATTGCTCCAACAGTGGACCTTTTTTCACCAAGCTGCTTGGCAATTTCCCCGTAGCCCTTTCCAGCCTTGTGGAGGTGAACAATTCTGTCTCTAGTGTCTTTGGACAGCTCTTTGGTCTTGGCCATGTTAGTAGTTGGATTCTTACTGATTGTATGGTGTGGACAGGTGTCTTTATGCAGCTAACGACCTCAAACAGGTGCATCTTATTTAGGATAATAAATGGAGTGGAGGTGGACATTTTAAAGGCAGACTAAAAGGTCTTTGAGGGTCAGAATTCTAGCTGATAGACAGGTGTTCAAATACTTATTTGCAGCTGTATCATACAAATAAATAGTGTAAAAATCAAACATTGTGATTTCTGGATTTGTTTTTAGATTATGTCTCTCACAGTGGACATGCACCTACGATGACAATTTCAGACCCCTCCATGATTTCCAAGTGGGAGAACTTGCAAAATAGCAGAATGTTCAAATACTTATTTTCCTCACTGTATGTATGTGTGTGTGTATATATATATACACATTTTTTTTTTAATATATATATATATATATATATATATATATATATATATATAT